>JASXSY010002705.1:0-363265 GCA_034509805.1 Sipha maydis
TTTATCTTTAGGTAGAGTATGCAATATTATTTTTTCTGGCTAAAAATAAAACTATTAGACTATATTAAAATTGAGATCACGTAATATAGGTTACCGAAGGTATACATAAATATTTAATGTATTGGATTATATATGCAGCCTGTTATTGTATTTACAGTTTATATAATATATTTAATAACTAATATATTAATCGAATGATAAACAAAGATTCATTGGTTTTCTTATGAAGGTTTAATAGGTGCTTTGAGGTAAAATTATGTTTATGAGGCAATGGTGTAAAAGTATTTTTTTTTATAATTTATTTTTCACTTGGAGGGAATGTGATGGGTTTTTGATTTACTCAATATTGAGAGATAATTCTGCATTTGCAATAAATTAAAAATGTTGTTTATAAGTATACGATAATGTTGATATGATTTCTTTCATTTTATAAAATTAATATAAAACAAAATGCTTATGTTATTGTTTTTAATTAAAATTTATATTTAAATACATTTTATGTATTGTAATATAACCCTAACTATGGAACAAAAATGCATTGGTTATTATTTTTTATAATTAATTTGTGTTATATGATGTATTACGAATATATAATATACATAAATATTCAATAAATTGCCAATAACTGATTAAAAAAATATTTTATGACTGTATATTTTTTTTGTTTTCCTTACCATATAATTCAGTTTCACTGTTTTCAACTAAACGTTTACCTAGCATAATAATATGGGTAAGGGGTGACTCCTTTTTTATGTACAACGTAAAAGTAACCTAAGTACACTTCCCTTATTGTAAAGTGTTCGACTTCATTGCTGTTTAAAAGTAGCTTACCTAAGCTATTTTTTCCTAAAAATTGTATAAGTCTTGTAATTTGTCTTATTTTATTATGTAACAGTGTATACAATTACATCAAGGTCTCATATGTAATAATAATTGATGGACTGTCTAAAATTATTTATTCAACTAGGTTGTACCGAAACTAACCATTGTTGTTGGTATGCGTCCATCATGTAAACTTTTTTACCTTCAAAATAATTATTTGAAAATGCATCCTTTTAAAATGCGTATTATTTTTACATTTCACTTGGAAATAATAATGCCTTTATAATAATGTTTCTTTATTGTTTGAATTTATGCTCGACATTTTATTTCTTCTAATTATTATTGAGATAAGGAAAGTCTATGGTTTTTTTTTAAAATTATATTTTGTTATTACTGAATATTAAAAATATGAAAATATCAGGTTGAATTACATTATCTCTTGACTCATATTGTGGAAAGCATATATGATAACGCGATATACATTTTAAAAATTCGAATATAGGTATCCATAAAATTACATACATTCACCTATATGCACCATATACCGAATAATCATCAAACCAGTAGTGTCACTTACCCTCATCGCACGGCCCTTTGGTTAACAAATCCCAACATTGACCTTTGTACAAGATCTTCCTCATCGACAAACATTTTTCGTACGTGTACTGTTGTTCTTTGTGTGGGTTCGGGGGTAAAATCAAATTCGCCAAATAATAACCGGAAACATCCGTTAACAACACGAATATTACCACAATAACAAACATGGTAATGTACTGTTAGTATAAAAATATATCTTTAATAGGCGTTGCTTGTTCCGTTAGTTGACTTGTACTTCGTCTAAGAATATAAATTTACCAAATAAATGCCTATTTTATTTAAATAAAATGTATAAATAGACATAAAAATTATTAAAAAGTAAACGGCGGAAAAAAAAAATAAAAATAAATATTTTCACTTGAACCGCACCGACAGCGTGCCGAATGAAAATGATCAGTTTTGACGACGAGCAACGGACCTATCTGAACGCGGACATGTATGATATATTATGATTATAGTTTGTTTATATTGTACTGGGCTCATGTATCCCTACCAGCGTCGTGGTATTTGTTTATATTGTACCGAGCTCATGTATCCCTACCAGCGTCGTAGTATTAGCTGGTCAGGTTATACGTAGAGTGAGACGGGACCTTGAAGCGCATACGGGTTTTCTAGACGGTTAGTCAACGAATAATATTCGCAATATTAATTACCGAATCTGATCCTTATCCGATCCGTTTCGTGATGAATCATTAGGACCTGATAAGAAGGGGACTGGGGTGGTCTATAGCCCCATACTATACTAAACTATACAAACATACTATGTATAGATTTTAATATAAAATGTTAAAATAAAAAAAATAAAATGAAATGTAAAATATATATTAAATAAAAATAATATTTAAATAAAATGTATATATATAAAATAAAAATAATATTTATATAAAATGTTAATATAAAATGTTATTAATAATCTAATTATAGTGTTCGTAAACATGTATAGATGTTTACGAACACTATAATTAGATTACTATTTTTAAAACACTATTATTAGTACGTAATATGATTTGTCTCAGTACTTTGATGGTTATAAAACACTGAACCTTAAAGTTTCTGTGTAGGTATACTACACTAAATTTGAAAGATACGTTTTATATAGTACAATGCATTCACAGAATACTTCCTGTTACTATATTATAATAACAACAAAATTATAAATAAATGGTACACAAATTGAAACGCAAAAAATAAATGAATTATGCAATGTACGTAAAAATTAAATTAATAATAATATTCAAAATTTAAATATTTGTACCTGTTTATACGGATTTACTTAATAGTAGAATTAAAAAAACAGTATAAAAGGCTTGTCGTGGAAAAACGGATAAAACAAATTAAATATTGTATCATCGAATACTGATATACAAATGTTCGTATATTAAAATATTCGTATTCGAATATTCGAATAATTCGTTTATTCGAATATACGTTACATCCCTTTAACAAATATGTAGAAATTCCACATCTGAAATAAATTAAAAAAGCAATAAAAAAGCAAAAAAAAAAACATTTACTCAAAAAAAAAAGCAAAAATAATTTGGTATATTTGAAATTAGAATGACGTAAAACGAATTTAAGTAAAAAAAAATAGATTTCTATCTCATATTTAAAAAGATAAACATTTACTTTAAAATCCAAGCACAACATATGATAATAACACGATTTGTTTGAAATGTAAAGCAATATGATATACATACCATGGTTTCGAAAAAATGATTAAATCGACGTCATAATAATAGGTTTACGTTTTAATGTTTGTATTAGGATTAAAAATCAAAAAAAAATCCAAAATTCAGTGATTATTTTATCTAAAATATTTTACAATATGTTAAAGAATAGCTGACAATATTCGTAAAAATAATTAATTATGATGAATTTCAAATTTTTAAATCTTATTTAAGTAATATTCATTGGTCCGTTGTTCTGAATTTATAGCTTTAAATTAAAAATTGTCAAACAATTAAGCCGAAATTATCTAATTTATTCAAAATAAATAAAACTGGTTTCGAAGCAAAACCTCTACATTATTTCCAAGTTTTTACACTTTTTTTTCTAACGTTAACGAAAACTATTGAGGAAATCGAAAAATTATCTGTCAAGTTATCTACTGAAATAAAACACTATTCAAAACATTGAAAAATGTTTCAAAAACGTTCAAAAATGTTGAGTGAAACTTCTGATGCAGATTTATTATCAGAAAATATTTTTGGGGAAAAATGAAAACACCATTGTAAAACCACCATGTGTTTCACTTCACTCAATACTAAATACATTCAATATTGTAATACATTTTATTTTTATGAGAGTAAAATTTTATAAACAAATCTAAATTGTACTTTATATTCAATGTAAAGGCTTAGGTAAGGTTGTTATGCTCGTAATCAATAAATCAATAAATATTTATACTTATTAATATTAGTCAATTTTAATATGATATATTTATATACTTGTGTAGGGGCTGAGAGTGAACAGTAATATAACACGGTCCCAGTGTACTTTAATTGTGTTTAAATTATAATATTTATCCCTTATTTATTCATTATTTTTATGTGTGTATGGTTGTGTACTCGTATATGGGGTCTAGGTAAATTGAGTCCGAAATACCGTTTTTGTGGTAAACTTAGACCCGGGTCTGAATAGGGTATAGTTAAACTGAGTCCCGAATTTGAAAAGGTATAAGGTAAATTGAGTCCCTGGTTATAATAACTTTCCAAAAAAGTACATTTTCCTTCTCACTTTTACAGGCTTAGGACTGTCTGTTATGTTAACATAACTGGCGTAGTTAAAAATGTACTTTTTTTGTTTTTAATAGGCACCTAGGTATCTAATATAATTGTACACGGTAAAAATTTATTTGATTAAATGTACTTTTTTTGTTTTTAATAGGCACCTATCTAATATAATTCTCATAAAAATCACAATTAATTATATACATATAATATACAAATAATTCAAGTCAATTTTTTTTTTTTGGTATTATGTACACGGTAAAAATTTATTTGATATGCTTTTGACAAATTCAAATCTTGAAATACTATGATTTTCGTATTTTAACATTTCTTGTCTTAAAAAAATATCTTTTTCAATTGTTATTTTTCTCTCTTTAATTACTTCTTTACTGTGTATTTTTATGTATGTGTCAATTTGAATGTCTTTAAGTATATCAATGAAATTATAAATGTTTGGATGAGAACAATTAAACATTCCATTTAGTCTTGAATGAAATGATTCGCAAACATTTGTTGTTCTATTTGTTGTTGCCTTAAACTCAGCCCAAACATTGGGAGGAAATAAACCAGAAGGATCAATATATGTTTCAAAAACGTAATCTAAAAATGCCTGTACTTTATCTCCTGTAGGTTGAATTGCAATGATATCTTCAACAAAACACTGATCAACTTCATTTGGGCTTAGGAAAGGTAAACCAAAAAATACTCTTAAAAATTGACTATGTTCTGATTTATGATCTCGGTATACGTTGGTTAATCCAAGACTTTGAGAATTTTTTTCCACCAATTTTGTCCAAGGTGGAATCGACACCCTTTGATTTAAATCAAAGGCCAAACATGTCTTGCGGCATTATGTATTCCTATCTCGAAATCAATAAAAATTCGATTTGGCGAAAATGTTAAGTCTATTGTTGAACAATAACTTACAATATGTTTGAAAAATTTAATGCAAGTACCAAGTTCTTTTTTTCCTAATATGCCAAATACAAGTGGTATATAAACTTTATTATTAACGTATCCATGAATTGTGAAAATTTGATGAAAGAACTTTGGACAGCTTTTAAATGTTCCGTCTACGTAAATATTGTCGGTATCGCAAAGCGTTTTTAAATTAGTTACTGTCGAAAAAATAATTATACTGGTATAAATATCATTAATTATCATAAAAGGTTCACCAGTATTTGTCAATATTTCCATATTATTTAACGCATTTTGTGTTTCTAAAGAACTTTTAGGCAATTTTGGATGAATACTATTCCGAGAATTTCGTATATTTCGTTTGATAAGGGTTACATCTGATAAAGTTAAAAGTGGTAAATCACTTGTTCTTATTTCTGTATGAATTAATTTAGCTGGTTTTGTCGAAATGTTAAGGATTGCTTTTCTTTTTAATGCACTATTAAATTTTTGTCTATTCAGCGTTTGTTCATGTGGTTTTTGATGATTGTGGTTATCAGAATTAAAAATAATAACATTATGATCGTTTAATTTCAAATAACACTTACAATAATTTAAGTAGCAAGTCCATCGTTGAATATCGTTTTTAAGTATTTTATGAAATCGGAATTTATGTCCGTCAACTATAAAAATAAATTGCCTTGTCTCGTTCACTTGTCATTAAATCCATTGTGCGACCGCAATACTATTATAACAACACTGTTTTGTAATTTTAAGTTGAACACATGAACTACAACCAGCGACTAGTTGTCATTGTTATCGGTATAATTGACGTATTGTTTGACGATACGTTTTTTTGATAATCTAATCTTAGTGATAATTTTAGTGCTCATAAGGTCTTTCCAAACACTATCGGCAAATCGATAATCAATAATCACTAATTGGTGACTAGTAACTATACAGTACTCAGTAGGTACAACGCCGTTATTTATAAATTATTTTTTCCGGACTCAATTTACCTAGCACGTTAAAATATTTCGGACTCATTTACCTAGCCCCAATATCCACCCAATTATTTGGGATCTAATAACAATATACTTATAATAATAAAGAACAACTAGTGGCGTATTTTGGGTGATTTCTCGGGAGGCGTCCAACATTTATTAAATCTCACAAACAACATTTTTAGAATTATTTAATGATGTGAAAAAAAAAAATGAACTTATTTTTTAACAAATTACTATGTTAGGAATTAACAAAAGGCTTAACATTTGAAACTCATGTAAATAGTATAATAGAAAAGTTGTAGGTTATAACTTAATACTGATTACTAATATTTATTTAAAAAATTATCTTTTTATATTAACATTATTTTAAAATTAACAGTTTAAACTAAATTAAATCTACAATAAAAAATCTAAAAGGTTGGTACAGTGGTGGTACGTACAGTACGGTCGACAAAAAATGAATGACAAATTGACAAATAATACCATAATAGTAAAATAGTATTATCATTTTAATGTAAAATTCTTTAAACTGATAAACTGTAAACTAGATTTAAAAATAAACTACATACGTTCACAATATTTTCGTTAGTATTGTATTTTCGCTGCAGCCTGTGGATATTTTTATTATCGCGATGACCTATTGAAATTCGAACAACTTCTGGATATCCCTGATAAACTATAGATAAATCTCAGTGTCGTCGAATCTAATCATGTTAATTTCAGTTTTACTGTTTATATAAAAATACCATTTATTTTATAATAAAATAAAAATAGTATACTAAAAAATAAATGATGAAATAACATATACATATTAGGACTTTTTTATTTAAAGTCGTGGGGGAGGGTGTCCAAACATGAAAGACACCCCCCTCCCCCCAATATGCCACTAGAACAACATTAGGTAACTTAAGTTTTCTTTAAGAGTATAATCGAAAATATAAATATTGTTTTAAATAATAATATTATGACTTGATGGCTATATTATTAATAATAATATGATCTAACAATGAAACAATAAAGTAATAAAAGATTGTGATTGTGGAATGTAAACTGATCAGCAACTACTTCCAAATATAATAATATTTTCACAAATACAAACACAAAATTGAACATTAAATACACAAAAAATTTCTCGCTATTGAACAGAGCTTTCTATTGAACAATATAATAGTGAAATAACAATATAAATATTCGTGATATTAAAATATATTTAACACAATTTATTTGCTCGCAATTAAGAGTACATAATTTGGTTAGTATAATATAAGTATAACATTTTGTTGCATCCACACGCATAGGATAATGCTCGCTACAGGGGGCAGAGCGCAATGTTATAAATTATGCAGTAATTTAAATGGACTGTAAAATAAATAAATCTGCACAGAAACAAAACTTATTCGAACGACATACGTAATGAATATTTGGTAGACAATCATTTATGTACAATATAATAATTATCATGATTTATTTTAATTTTATTTTATGCTCATGTGTGTAAGTGTGTATGTGTGTGTGTGTGTGTGTGTGTGTGTGTGTGTGTGTGTGTGTGTGTGTGTGTGTGTGTGTGTGAGTGTGTGTGTTTTGTGATACATATATTTGAATGAATATAAATATGTGGTCGATCAACGATAAACGTTAGTACTGTATATTTGTATTACTTAAGTACGTTTTGAATTAATGTACGTATGTGATTGCGATAATGCGAGTGTTATAAGATGTTTTTTACATTTATATAGTAATTTTGATTTTGTCTTCCTTGTTGATGATGTACATAATATATATATTTTAGTGTTAACAACTGTGTAGTTAATTTGATAGATCAATTTCGGTACACGATTATGGTCAAGAAATATGTGTACAGTTATATTTTCATTTACATATTTATTTTTTTTTTAATAATGTATTCATTTATTTTTCTTCTGAAAAATCGATTAGGTGTGGATAGAAATTAGTTAAAGTTGATTGGTTAGAATATCACGAACCGCATCTTAGAATGAGAATATACTACATTACATGATCAATTTATCATCAAGAACTCATTTATTTATTTGGTATTGTTATTTGTCTAAACTATAATATATATATATATAGCAGTTGTTAGTTTTTTAATTTGTTATTTAAAGACCAAGCATAGTTTTGCAAGTATCATAATTTTTATTTTTTTGATTCATGCGTATACAAAAATAAAAAAATTTCTTGTATGTTTTAATTATAATTATAAGTATCATCGCGTTGCAATAAGCTTAAATAGCAAAATAAAATTAAGATAGTAGAAGAACTGATATATCAGAATATTAATTTGCAAATTTAGTACAGTTAACGTAATAGTAATCAATTTACCTTAAAGTACAAATTATATTATGTACTAGCATCTATATGTACAAAGTTGAAGTACCTATATGAATTGTTTATTAATCAACTACTGTTTAGAATACTGTCGGTTTTGAGAATTTTGTTATACCATTTGTTCCTTATAAAATTGATTTTATTATTAATTATTGTAATAACTATTTTATATACAATTAGAATAGACCATTATATCAATAAAATGCAATGTTATGTAAGTCAACTATACTCAGAATACAACAATAGCAATAACTTATCGATTTCGTTGAAATATTATACAGTTTATTATTATTCTAATTACTAAAACATATGTGTAAATGAAATATATCCATGCAAAATATATTTAATTTAATAAATATTATTTAACTTAGGTTAGGTTATCAAAATCATAATTTATTTGGATAAATTATGATTTCGAGTTTACATACTTCTAGTCTTTGTGGTCAAAGCTATATTTTGTTTTGTTTCTTATTTTTTATTATAAATAATTACTTAAATATTCCATAAAAAAAAAAACATTATACTTGATAATGAAGTCGGTTAATATATTTAAGTAATTATGTAGCATATATAACTAAAATAAAATACTAAAATAAAACTAATACATAATTGAGAATAAAAGTTATCAGTATTTTTATTTGCAGAAAATGTAAAATATAAAAATGACATTGATGATAGTTTAAGGTGAAACAGTTTTTCAATTCAGATTATCAATGTGTATAATTTCAGTGTATTTTCATTATTATAGTCACTATAGTGATATATCACTAGATATATCTAATATAGTGTATGATAATTTAAATGGAATTATACTTTATATTGTTTTTATAATTTCAAATTTAGTTATTGTTTATTCACACGTTTTTTAGGTTTATATTATTATAAATAATCCGATTATAAAATTAATTATTTTTCTATATTATCAGCTTTATGGGATTAAAACTAATCTATCATATATGAAACACCAACGCTTTAATGTGATAATTTATTTTAAATTAACAATAATTATTAACATATGTATCACTAATCACAATACATTTATTTTGAAAGATTAAAAATCCTAGTAGTAAAAAAATTGGTATGATTTATAGTTGATCAATTATTTTCATTTGTTGCAGAATTTAATAATTTAAATATTTGTCAATAACTTTATTTATTAAAAAGAAATAATAATATTAAATGAATATATTTTTAAAGTTTAATCATATTTATTTATTACAACTTCTTCAATTAATAACATTTAAGTAGGTCAAGAATTTCAAGTTATTTACACGCGGAATATAATTAGCTTAACTGAAATATATAACTAAAAACTTTTTAACCCATAACATAAATATTTTATGGTTATATAAATCCCTACCGAAGATACAATGGGTAAAGAATGTTTATACATAACTTTCTGTATGATAAAAGAACTTAAGCATATTATTTGCTACGTTTAAAAAGTATTTTCATTTTATATTACTACACAGCCAATTAAATATATACGTAATTATTAGTTTCTGTACGAAGTAGATATTTTTAATATCATTCCACAAAGAATTTTGAAATTTAAACCATAATCTTTTATTTTAATATAAGACTGTCAGAGCAACAACTAAAGTGTAATCAATATGATTAACAATTTGCGCAAATTAACAAATTAATAATCAATAATCTTTTGTATATTTCATCATAAAATAAAGGTAAAACAAAAAATTCATTTTTTATAGTTGATATAAAGCCCTCTATCTAAAGAAGTCTAGATCTATCCAACATACTAAATAGAGTGCATAAACCATATATTTAGCGAAAGCAAATATCAACAACGCACCTATTTAATACAAATAGTGTTGATTTAGTTTCATCAAATACAGTACAATACAGTAAACAGTTGTTTTCATTGTTTTCATAACCTAAGTATAACTAAATATAATATCTAAAATTTTTCAAGTACAATTAGATTAGGTTAGGTTAGGTTAGGTGATGTATTTTTTCATAATTATTGGTTTAATATTTTCCAAAACACTATAGAAATTAGTTATGGAAAATCGTATGGTATTTTCATATGAAATGAATTTATCATGAATTAATGAATTTATATGAATTATTAATTATCTTCATCGCCGATTTCTGTCAGCAACTGCGTGCACTATCTATTTGAAATCCATTTTGTTCTTTTTTTTTTTAAATGTTTATCGATGTTTTTTTTTTAAATAAACAATATATTACAATATATAATATAAATACGATCTAGGTAGATTGGCTTTACATGCTCCCAGAAACTGCTCTACATAAAGTTAATTTTTTAAATTTCTTTATACTATAAACACATAACTAATGTAGTCCAGTCTAGCTGGACAATGTCTACTCTAGCTACATTTTTCTATAGTATACAAGTGTACCTTAATGTAACACAGGGGCGGATTTAAGGCACTGCGAACTATGCGGCCGCATAGGGCGGCAAAAATTATGTTGAAAATTTATTTTGATTTTGTAAAATTAGGTACATAATTTTTAAAATTGTACTTATCACTTCAAAATCTTGAAATCGTGGATTTTGTATTTGTTTATTTTTAGCAAAATAATATTTATATTTTCCAGGAACTCGTCTACGACAACGACGATAGTATTGTATTATAGCTTATCTTATTGTTTAAGAAATTACTCGTAATACTATAATAAGCAAAAATTGCATATTAGGTAGGTATTGAAAAAAATAATTTATTTGAGGATATTTTATTAAGAGGTAGTAAGTTTTTTTTAGATAGGGGCGGCAAATTTAATTTGGCATAGGGGCGGAAAATTGTTAAATCCACCCCTGACGTAACACATAATCATATACAGTATTATATACTCGTAATTTATTTGACTTTTTAATGAGATATTTTTCATTTTTGTTCTTCCTTGATGTTTTTTTTATGATTGGTAAAAGTAAAGTTTGTAATGGTTAAAAAAAATTCCATTGGTAATGTTATTTACCGTAAGTCTAAAAATCTTAAAAAATTATTTTTATTGAATCTTATAACCTTAAATTTATATGCTAGCCGGTGGGTTTCACATTTTGCGACGATTAGCGATACTGTTTCGTTATTGGAAATTCGTTGTAGGTACTACAATAAAGGTAAAATGTGTATTTTAAATTCTACCTTTACTGTAGTACCTAAAATGAATTTCCAATAACTAAACAGTATTCCACTCCGATTTCAATGGTGCACTTCTCGTCTCAGTATACTATTTAACAACAGTGATGTAATTTGTAAGTAGGGGAACTCATGCATTTGCCACAGTCTAATGTTTAGCTATTCCAAAGTCGGTATACCATCAAAATATAAAAACATCTTTCATAAAGCCATTGAAACGTTAGAAAATTGGAAAAAAATAAACTATACAGGTACTTATAAACAAAGTAAAAATTTAGAGACTAGTTTGATGTCCCCCCTTCTCCTCACGATAATCAGCACTGTGGTGAAATGAGGCACTGATTTGGTAATTTAATATGATCCGATTGCCCTACTCTAGAAAAAACTGAAATTAGGCCACTGTTTGACATTGTTATTTTTCTTAATTTTTTTAAATTAAATTTATTTCATCGTTTTTTTAAAATATTCTCTCTTACATTTAAAGATTTATTTTTCAACCCCATTGTGTTCTGATCAGTATTGTCGCCTACAAACCACGTTTCTATTTAAATACACATGTATAGTGTGTGTAAATGTTCTATATATTCAAACTATAGGTTATATAACACATTAGTCCTGTGCATAATATGGTACTACTTGTAATTCACACGAACCTTGAATAATTTTATGAACATATAACATATGTGCGTGTATATGTATAACACGTATAAATGTGGTATAAAGTTACTTGTATTTTGTTTTTATAATATAATGCGTCTGGGCGTGTGGTCTAATTTATATAATTTAAAAAAATAGTAAGCCGAAGTTATTTATTATGGATACATAGGTAGTCAAATTAAACGTTTGATTTTTTTAGCATTCCAATTAATTAATTTTGTTTAGTACCGGTCACTTTATGAAAACAATTACTTTTTTTATATTTGTTACATCAATTATATTCAATTTCTTATGCATAAATAACCTATATAATACAAGAGCCAAGATATATCTAAACGTATTTTAATATTAAATACTGTTCAAATCAAAAAAATCTTTAATTAAAATTTTATTCAACTTTTGTGTAATGCATATGTATATAAAAGGAAAATATTTGAAAATAAAGAAAGTTTATATTCATCTTAGGTACTATAATTTCAAAATTAATTATTTCTAAAAAAAACTTCATGAAAAACAGTAATTCTCATTTTGGTGTTATAAAAAAAGTAATTATGAGTTATAAATTATTATACAACATTTGAAATAATTTTTTGCTTATTAAATCTCAATTGGTAAAATGTAGTAAAAATATATTTTCACGTTGTATCAAACTATACTTATTTATGTACAATTTACTAAAATAGTAGGTAATTAAAGATTAATACTTAATTTTAGCTATATCATTACATTGAATAATTATAAATAATATAATAATGTTTCTTTTTTAAGTTTTAAGTGTTAAGCTTAGCACAGTATACATTTTTTATAGTAGCTCGCGGTATACAATTATTCAGTCGTTTCACAACAATAATCAACAAACGGTTGAAACTTAAATTATTGGATACACAAATATAATCTAATCTTTTTACGAATATCAACCGAGGTTTAAATGAAAAGTGATCGTGGTGTTATTTATAATCTTGAGGCTCAATGATTTCATTATAATGCAATCCATGTCATTATATTCTTACCCTTGTTATTAGGAATTAAATGAAGTTTACCTTATCGTTCCTGAAATAAAATGTTACCAAAACATAATATTTGTCTTTTCGTCCTTGTATTTCGTTGGGGCATATCAGTTGATGTTAGTGAATTATCATCTACCTCGGATTTTTAAGCAAAAAAAAAAAAAAAAAACTTATTGATTCCAGTTTCTTGACATTTGTGAGTATTTGATCGCATACTATAAATTATGCATTTCCTGTTTCGTGTGTTTGTAGAACACTGTTGCCGTTCGTTCGCATAATCAAGTTGCTTGGACTAGGGCACTGTGACTTTTGAATAGCGAATTCAGCCATTCCATACATAAATATATTTCAAGTACACAAGTACCACTGTTGTTATACTTCCGGTATTGTACAACGAGTGCATATTCCGTGTCCAATCTTAAAGGTGTTAAGAGACGTTTGTTTTGCAGCTCATTAACGCAACGAATAACGTCCATTAATGACGACACCGATCGAGTATTATGATATTTATGTTCACCTACTGATCCAAAACGATTCTTACGTCTTCCAGACTATGCAATACCACCTGATATTTGAAGTTAACTGCATATAGCTATACATATTTACGAGATATGATGCTTTAGTTTTTAAAAAAATAATACACATATAGTCCTTATGAGATTAAATGTATAGTATTCATAAACTAACATATTTTTACACATTTTATTATAATTTATAATAATTATAGCTTATAATAATTTACAATTTACTCCTATGTTAAATTGCGAATGCAGCGTATAATACACATACTACGTAAAATTGTATATAACCCCTCATAATTAAAGTTTGATTTTATTATCAATTATTGATACCCAAGATAAATTAGATAAGCTGAAATAAGTTATAAAATAGTACTATTTATATATTATGCTTATTTCATAACCTGTCATAAGTTTAAATTATAAATAATTTTAAAGAAAATTAATAATATATTATTTATAATTAATTTAATTTAATTTTTTCTCATAAACCAAGTATTGTAACTAGGAAGTATATTTTTCAAGTAACACAACATTTGTTTTTTCTTGTTTATTTTTGTTTAAAATGGTAATACAAAAAATATTATATATAATTAAAAAAATATTCATAAATTTGATAATTAATGACAATCTATACATTTTCAAGTAGTTTTTAAAATTGAAAATTAGATAACAGTATATAATTTAACAATTTATTGAAAGTTAAATGGATTTTCAATGTTTCTTTCATTATTACGTTAATTTGTTTTAAATAAGATGACCATCATTATGATAAAAGGCGGTGATAATTGGTCAAAGGTTAATATTTGTCCTTATTCATATTTGTAATTAGAAAGTAAAGTCGAGTGACCAGTTTTTAGGACGTATAACGAGAATATTTTAATGAATTATATTGAATTTTTTTTTGTATTCATTTTATATTGTCAACAATTGTTAAAAATTACGACTAAACAAATACGCACGTACCTTTTTAATATAAGACGATTAAAAATAATGTTTACAAAATACGTTTTACAATTTGAACATCCAGTTGACAAAACACTTAAAATTTTCATAAATACGATCACAAATATTTGTACGAACCATCAGGAATGGACATTTTAGCTAATCAAGCATTGCAGCTGATTGCCATTTTATTTAAACTGCTAAATCTAGAATTTCATTGAACAAAATATAATTTATCTTTTAATTTTAAATTAAATTAAGTGACGTTATGTTCTTTTTTTTTATTTTTGTGGATCGATTCAAATAAAAAATCAGATTAACGATCTTTTAAAAGATCGGATTATGGAAATCCATCGCATGAAAAGGTCGATTCAAATCGCCCATTACTAATGCTTAGTTTAAATGTTTATAATTGTGTAGTCATTAATCTCATGTGTAAATGTATGTTTATGAAAAAATTTGCATTACATACCTATGCCTATGTCTGTATTATATGATAGCATAATTAAAAATTAATTCACATATGGAGCAATAGATATTATTGCTCAAGTTTAATGAATTCATAAATAACCGCGGTCGGATGTAATAATTATACTTGTAAATAATTATTTTTTTAAAAGTGATACTATTTTTTTGTGACTTATTAAAATGTAATATTATACTTATCTCTTTCTTTTTTTTATGAGATGTACATTATGATTAAATTATATATATACTGGTTATATAATAAGAAATGATTGGGAACAACAAATGAAAAAATATTTTACTATTGGGTAATAATATTTTGTTTAAATTTTGATTTTAGTAGGTAAGTATCAGCTTAAGGATAAATATGAATTATTCTTAAATATATATCCATATATTTTTATATTTTAATTGGAGTTCAAAGCATCAAGAGTTCGAAGTCTATAATTTATTAAGTTAAGTTAACATAGTAAGTTATATATTATTATAAACAGCATTCCCGATAAATGGTACCCATTGTTCATTGAACATCGGCTATTAACAACTATTGAATCAGAATAATATTTTTACATACCTACCTTATTTACTACACAAAACGCATGTTATTATTTCATTATAAACCAAACATATAATGTTAATTATAAAAACAAAATGTGCTATGTTTACATTTAACTGATTATATCATAGACTATTTTGACACTAACAGTCTTTTCAAAATATCCAGCGCGACGGTAGTGGCACGAAGCTAAGTAAAAAAAAAAAAAGCTTAGTAGCCACGAACGTATTATACCAGGAGCCAGAGTTTTACCATTAGAAAACCGTCTTAATTAATATTAATCCATTGTCCAGCCTTACAGGGCAAACGGCTGAACATGTAATGTCGTATGAGGTGTCAATCGACCAGAAATATTGTGCAGATGGGAATAGGGGAACTCGCAAACAGATTGGTTAAACGGTTTACAACAGAGCATATTTTAAAACATTTTCAGTGGATGGCACTTTAACAAAATTGTCTACCAGAGGAACAAAGAGGGAAAAATCAATTCCTTTCAAGATGGTCGTTACGATTATGTGTTGATTAATGACACGATCATCCACTACTGGGTAGCATTCAGTTATCACTGGGTGGCACTAGTGCCACGTACTTTATATGTTAAAATATGCTTTGGTTTAAAAATTATTACCAAAAATGTTAAGTACTTTTAAGATCGATTTTGCGTACGCAAAGAAATAAACATGTCCCCCGTTCCGCCGCTTATCAATCCCCACTACTCTCATCGCAACGGTGCGGTCTCTCAGATGCCGATGAATATCCAGCGACGTACGACGAGTAACGATGACGCACGGACGATGACAATAGATAAAGACAAACTATTACCAAGATGTTTACATTATAGTTATGGAAAAAAAAATTAGTCAAGAGATCAGCGATGCCTGCAGATTATTAATACAAAAAAATTAAAAAGTATATAAAACAAATAATAAAAAAAAAATAAATAAAAAAAAACTTGATATCCCACCAAAAAAATTTCGTTATAACTCCGTGTAAAAAAAAGCTAAAAAAAGATAAAAAAAAAAACTAGTTATGAATAAATCTTTAAAATACGTGATATAATATGGAAACTAAGTAAAATGTCATTTTATAATATTACAAATACCTAAGATCAATATTGTAATGTTAAATACTTAGTCAACATATTATTTATACATTATTAATTATAAAAAATACTATAGTGGTTACTTATTTATATTTATTTAAGTATACTTCTACGTCTGCCAAATAGTTAAACAATATGTTGATTAAGTATTACAATATTGATCATAGGTATTTTTAATATTATAAAATGACATTTTTCTTAGTTTCCATATTATATCACACCTTTTAAAGATTTAATCATTACTACATTTATTTTTTTTTTTATCATAGCTTTTTTTTTTTTTTTAACGGAGGTTTAACGAAGTGTTTTTGGTGGGATTAAGTAAACACTAAGTCCCGGTGCCTCTGTATATACATTATATCAACAGGAGGGAAAAACGTGCGCAAACAATGGAGGAATCGCCATTGAAATATTTACGTCATATTATAAGATTAAAGACAAGTTAAATTTCACTTATTTATATAATATTTAATAATAATATTACGTCTTAAAAGCTAAGCCTATTTGTCATTCCATTAAATATATTATGAAATTACTGCATAGAGTGATGACCATGACATATGGTACTACGTAGTACTTAGAAATTAATTATTTTAATTTTAATTTTGCTTCTTTAATATTATTACAATAAGATTACTTAATTATGGTTCAATGAGCTAATCAGAAAAAATATTTACCCAAGTTAAAAATCTTTAAATGTAAATATTTCTAATCATATAATTTTGAAGGAAGTCCTATCATGGGTACCTGACATATTTAAAAAAAATCGATTAACTGAAGAGACAAGTAAATTTAAGAGAATAAAATTATAAGAATGGTAGAAGTAAACAAGAAAAGTTAACATTAAAAATATAGTTTTCCTCAAGAATAATAAGCAGATTTGTTAAATATTTGAATAAAATAATGGAAATACTTTTTTTATTCAATTATCTTTATTAAATTATATTTGAATATATATATTAAGAATTATTAAGATATTAGAATTTTTATTCAGCTTTAGATTTTTTTTTATTATATTTAATTCTGTTATTTTTTACGTCTTATAATCATTATATCTTTGTATAAGTTTAATAAGTTATAATATGATCTAAGTAGAGTTTGTGAAATATGAAAATTTATTTGATTTTGTTAATGTTTATGCAAAATTTAAGAATCCTAAACAGAATCGGTTATAATTTCTCGCTATAATAATGTATAATGTACCTAACTATAAAAATTACGTTCCAAGTATATTTTTTTCCGATATCTTAAAACTTTATACTGTTTATTTTACTTGATTCAACAATGGTATTTTCAAATATTTTACTAAAAATTACCCTAGAAAATTGAATAGAAAAAATCGAAAATTAATAATAATAATTTAAAACTTGTAAAGGCTATACATTTTTTCCTGGACGTGAATGAACTAGTCTTAGTATTTTTCTAAAAAGGTAATTTTTAAGTTAATTTACTTTAATTCTTGTTATAAAATATGACACTCTTATTTGTCAAGTATTCGATCGGAATGTAAAAAAACAAATGTAAATATCAAATAACTCGCAATATTGTGGTTATTACATATTTTTCAAACGGTTAACAATAGCTAACATGTTATCTTATACTAGGTTTTATATCCTGTAGCTGACCAATGCGATTATAATATTACATTTATAATATAAAACAAATATTTTTCTTTATACTTTTAAGTAATTTAGCTAATTTTCAAATTTGTACCTATTAATAAAATATATCATTAAAGACAGTTGCTGAGTTTCAAATACAATAATTATTTCTTTATTTTTACAGTAAACAAATGTTGTATAAATTAATAATTTAACTTCAATTATGCTTACATAACAATATTTAACTGCAAAGTTTTGTGGAACTGTTTATTTTTCTATAATTTGGATATCGACCATTTTCTCAAAATTGTTTAAGTAATACTTTAACTTTTCTTTTTATTTTTGATTCCTAGCAAAACATTTGTTTTATTTTATGTTCATACTATGTTGAAACATATAATTAATTATACCATTATTTTAGACTGTAAGTGGAACTTATAAAACATAATATACATTTTGTTGTTATTTATTGTTTTTGTCTTGAATTCAAAGTCATGATATATATTACGATCATCGAGCAATACCATAGAGCAATGGTTTCCAGATTGTGCTCCGCAGAGACCTTAGAACTTCGCAATTTTTTTTCAAAAGCTCCGTTGGATTTAAAATAAAAATTTAATACCGTAACAATTATTGATCGTTATTTAAAATAACAAGCATATACATATATTTTTTTCAAGATTCAATCAACTCAAATATAATTCATTGATACGTAAACGAATAATGTTCAAATACCGATAAGAAAATATAATTTTTTAACTTAAAATATTAGGCATTCCTATCCTAGTTATTTCCCGACCCTATATATACTATATAAATATAATATTAAATGAACACTACCACGTTATAAGTTTCCTCCTATATAAATACATATCATGTGTTATAAGCTTTATAAGAAACAGGTAAATAAAATTTAATATTAAATAGTTCTTGGAGCTATACGAGAAAATACTGCTTAAAAAAAGGTTCTGTGGATGAACATTTTTGGGAATCGCTGCCAACGAGCAAATTTATAAACAACTCAATAACCAGAATAATAATTATTGTATTCGTATTTACATTTTTCTTATCAATATAAAATTATAAGAAATTACGTTAAAATTTATTAGATCTTATCAGATCTAGACGTCAAGTGGTCCAATTCAATGAGATGAGAATACTACATTTATATGAAAAATCATTATATTCTTGTTAAATTAATTGAAAAATTATCGTAAAAAATAAAATTTTTATGAAGAACATCAATATAAATCGATGATCTTGGTATATAATTATTGAGGGTTACGTTTTTTTGGACAAAATAAGTAAAGGGATGGAAAATGTGAATTGTAAAAAGTGGAGGGATGTAATTTCATCTTATCCCCCACTCCGACTACTGGTTATTTTACAATTGAATAGTGTATTAAGTGTAAATTATTATAAATGATAATAATAGTTGTTGGTACAACATAATAGGTTAAGTTTGGATAATAGTTAAAATAATATTATTATTTTGCTATAACACAAACAAATAATAATGATTATTCATTGTATAATGAAGCGTTTAATTTTACAGTTTCAATAGAAGCTATTTCTATGAAAACAATAAATTATTAAGATGCCTATGAATGATGTTTTAAATTGTGATTAAGGTCATTCGAGTAGAACACTAATAATTAAATAATTATAGAAATTAAATATTGTCAATATTCGTAAATATAGTTATGAAAGTTTAAGATCGATATTACTTTAAACTTTAAAGAAAAAACAATCGGTTTAATTGAGTTTTCTGAATCTCAAACATTAGCCAATATTCAGAAAATTTGATTTTCAATGCTAGATAAAATGGTAAAAAAAATCGTCCATACATAGATATAAAATAATCTTGTCAGTATGTTTTATGTAGATAATATTTTTATAAAAAATATCTGAAAATTTTTATACATCATAGAAAAGTGTTGTCACAAATCCTTTTGCCTAGACAATCGATTGACAAGTTCTTTTAGTCAATTGATTGTAACAATCTTTTATACTTATTTAGTAGGGCTAAGTCGTAATTTACATAATATTTTAATTTAATCGATCATAAAATATGATTAGTTTTTCTATAGTTATTAACATTGTTTTAATTAATGTTAGAAAAAATAAATGAAAAAAGCTATCTGGTGCGTTCCATGAGTTGAGTGCTCTACTAAAAT
Organism: Sipha maydis; assembly: GCA_034509805.1. Taxonomy (NCBI): domain Eukaryota; kingdom Metazoa; phylum Arthropoda; class Insecta; order Hemiptera; family Aphididae; genus Sipha; species Sipha maydis. Next base: position 20,549 of record JASXSY010002705.1, read on the forward strand.
TGAGTAATTGTTCTTTCACCTATACGGTCTTCAGACGATATTCTAGTGGTGAGCGTATAGGAAGTTAAAAATAAATCGAAACACGTGTAAATCACCAAAAGACGAATGTATAATAGTCGAATTTTATGTATTTATTCGAAAGTTACAATAAATCTTAGTAATTACGTAACTAAACGATACTGATCAACAATTGGTGCGTTGTGGATAAAAGTTTAAATGCAGCTCAATAATTCCAGTGTAAATGGTAATTAGATAATGACAAATGATTATATTGAAATTTCAAGTTATAAAACACGTAATTAATAACTTATTCAACAATGAAGTGAACGTTGAACACTAATAGATAATAATAATGTTATAATAAAATGACTACACGATGTTTGTTATCGATATCCAATAAATTTTTTTTACGGCCGGTAGATTTTAGTGGTTTATTAATAGATAACATTTATTATGACATTTTTAATATTATAATTAAAATTTATCAGTCATGAATTTACTATTGAAAATAAATGTTCATGTGATTTTTAGAGTTTGAATTTTTGAATATTGAATTTTAACTATTCTACCTTGAAATCGTCTTTAATAATCCGTATACAAACTTGTTTTACATGTATTTTTTATTAATTACATTAAATAGTGCTAATATTTCCCTTCGCTTCGGGTAACACGAAGTGAAGAACTGGCACTGGTCATTTTCATTATTTATCATTCATTAGTTTATTTACTTTTATTACCGTATTTATTCTCTACTGCTTGATAAAAATTAACAAAAATCATCAATAAGTAATTTATTATTTTTTTAGACTCGGTAGACCTATAAGCTTGAATACGGCAATTCTATATAGAGCACGTATTATTTGCTCTTTTTTCTTACCGATACATCCGCACTCATAAATTGTAACACTATTAACTTAATAGATTTTTTGTTACATACACATTTACACTCATTACACGACACGCATACACACAGTATAATACAAATAACATATTATTTTTTTCATAATAACATTTTAATAATAATTATTAACATTAGTTAATATAAAAATGTTTTTACAAGCACTTTCTATGCACAATAGACGGTCCTGATTCGGTGTACTCGGTATTGGAGATCCACATTGGTCGGAAGCTAGGCAGAGAAGCCAACGTAGAACCTCCGATCCATATAGAGTGTTTTCTTTCTGGTCTAGAAATTATCTTTCTTTCCATTGTGCCTGAAGCTAGAGCATTAATTTCTTGTTGCATTCTTGCAGCGAAACCCGGGTATAAGGTGTTACCTCCGGACATTACAATATGGGAGTACATTTGACTACGGAAGTCTATACCGCACTTCATGATAGAGTTATTTATGGTTTCGTGGATACCACGAGCTTCCATTCCTAAGAGTAAAGGTTGGAAAAGAGCTTCTGTGCAACGGAATCTAAAATTATTATTAAAAGATATTTAAGAAAACAACATATGAAATAAAGATATAAGGAAAAACATATTTTATACCTTTCATTGCCAATCGTGATGACTTGTCCATCAGGTAATTTATAGGATTTCTCCAATGTGGATGACGAAGCAGCGGTAGACATTTCTTGTTCGTAGTTTAAAGGAACGTAACACAATTTTTCCCTAATGTCACCAATAATGTCTCGTGCAGTGGTAGTTTCAAAATTATAACCACGTTCGGATAACATTTTCATTAGGTAATCTGTGAGATCACGGCCAGCAAGATCTAAATGATGGGTAGCAGAAGATATAGCATATCCTTCAAAGATCGGGACGCTGTGAGATACGCCATCGCCAGAATCCAGCACCATCCCAGTTACCCTACCAGTTGCGAACAGTGCAAGTACAGCTTGTTTAGCATCATAAAAAATAGGAACGTTGAACTTTTCAAACATGATCTGTAAGTTTTATTGAAAATTTAAAAAAACTATACAAAAAACGTACTTAATATTTAAAATGTAAACTTCAATTCTTTCAAGCACAGGGGTCTGAATAATGTCAATATTTTAGCTGCAAGGGTACCATTTTTTTTAGAAGAATATGATACAAGTATAAAAGTGATATATTGTTTTATCATATCACCTAACCTTGGTATTCAAAAACTTTGAATAGTTTTTTAAAAAAAGTTATAATAGGTAGGATGACATACGTCCGTGCAGAAAGTAATAGGTTTTATTGAGTATTAAAATAAGATTTATAAATCATAATATAGTTTATATTTAATTGTTAAAATAATTAATTTTATGATAAGAAAACGTACTTTTTACGTATTATATACAATATATACATTAAAATGTAATTAAAAAAAATTATCAAAAATAATAAAAAATTTAAATTTATAGATTTTTTTTATTTTAATGAACTTAATAATTATTAACGAATACATATTTTCCATTTAAATTTGTTTTAGTTTCCCCGACACCCTGTCCATCCCCTTTATTCTTCACCATTTCTATAACGAATCTTAAATTACTTGTATTGTCTTTTTCAGAATATAATACCGGAAAAAGCCGATGGAGTGATATGATAGTTTGTCCCGAATTATAACATTTTTATTAATTATTTTTTTATTTTTTTTTGTGTATTGAGTTTTTTTTAATAATGAGGGTAGTAAAATATATTATTATTATTCAAACTTAAAATTGATGAGTCCTTGTACTCTGTATCTGAAAAAGATTAAGAAATTGCTAATGAACGTGAAGGTAAACAGTAATCATTGTCATAGCCAGATTCGTTTCAAGAAGTGTAACTATTTTTATCAGAAAGGATTTCTTTAAATAGTACTTGACAAATGTTTCCCTCGTTTATATTATTACTCATTTTAAATAATTTTAAAGATGTAAAAAATAACTATAGTATACTAATTCGGAGATATTAGAAAAACAAAATAATGAATGACCACTTGACAAGAAAAAAATAATTTTAGAATCCGTTAATGATTATTTCAAATTACAAGAATATAATATGTTAGTCGTTTTATATTAAGAAAACAATTTGTGTAACGGGCTATTAAATTTATATATTTTAAGTTTTGGTGCACATTTATTTTGACTTAAGAAGTAAAAAATATTTTTTTAAAGGTGAAATATTTTTCATTCCACCGTGATGGAAATGAAATTTTTGAGGTGGAATGTACGGAATTCCACCGTGCAGGAAAAATATGATTAATATTATTATTTACCTCCGTCATCTTTTCACGATTAGCTTTGGGGTTCGATGGACTTTCAGTCATAAATATTGGGTGAAATATTGAGTTTGCTTTCAATCGTTTTTCGATGGTGTATTGCCAAATCTTTTCCATATCATCCCAATTTGTCACAATACCGCGTTCAACAGGGTATATCAAGTCAAGGATATCTCTTAATGATTGAACTTCATCTCCTACATAGCTTCCGTTTTGATCAAACTTAACTTCCTTCTACAACGAGGAATAAAAAATATAAGTAATTTTACTTAAAGTTGCATAATACTAATAAAGTTATTTGGTATAGGTACTCACATATTTTCCAACCACAGTCGGGAACACAACACGAGGCCTTTCCTGTCCGGCAAAACCGGCTTTGCACATACTTGATCCGTTGTCTATTACTATTGCCTCATATTCGTTGTTGGTTTCACACATCTTTAATTCTATTGAAGCTACTTAAAAAATATTTTTATTTATACATTCCTGCTTGGAAAATGTAATTATTCTAATGTAAGTAATAATTTTATAAAACTAATTATGTAAAATAAAATCCGGAAAACCTTAAATGATGACCAATTTGAAATTATGTTCACATTTACGTAAGAAAAATTAAATTTCAAGCCAATAAATATTTTCAACCGAAAGAATGTTATATTGTGCATCTAAATTCTAAATAAGTACAGACAAATTATACAATTCATAGGTTTTCATTAAGATGACATTAGATGTGATGATGTAGGTACTATGAAATATAGTATTTATATTTAGTCTTCTGGTCGACGAGCTTGTTACGAGTAGTTATGGTAAAATGTACAATTCGTGCAGTGCATTTTTCGAATAAATGAACTAGATATCACAAATGTTACCCAGACAAAATATTTTGTTGCCTAGACAGTTATATTTTTAAAAACTGTGCAACATAAGTTTTTGAATTGAACAATTTTTAAATTATATAAAAATAATTCGGTAATTAACGGTTGATAGTTATGTTCATGTATTATCATACATCATGATGCAAATCGATTTTAATTCAAAATAGGTACATTTATTATTATATTAGATAGGTATAATTAGATTATATATTTACAAAATGTATATGAATATTTTATAAGTATATAATGTATGTACTCTAGAAATGATTTTATTTGTTTTTGATTTATTAAAAATATGTTAATATTAAATTATTTTATCTAAATAAGAGCATAAAAATGATAATAACAAAAATTACAATTATTTAAAAAGTAAAGTAAGAAAATAAAATGAATACAAAAAAAATTCTAGAAACTATGCATAACTGTAAAACTGATACTTTTAAATTTCTCAAACATATTATAATTTATTATGTATATTATACAGATTAAATAATGACTTTTACTTACCCAAAGTAGATTGCAGATGAAAATTATATTAAATTTGTTAATTGACGAGTTATGACGTGTAGAAATAATATTTTGACATAGAAGTGGACTGGGGACTGATCGGCCAGAGAGATCCGAAAATCTAACGGCCTGATTTTTTTTCAACACCATCCGTAATATACACATATGTACTGAACACGTGAAGTTCTAAATATATGCAATTCATAATTTTAATATTAATTTATAAGTGTCTACTGACTATTGTACTAATTATATAATTGATCATTGTAAACTATATAAATTATAATTATGTGCTTTTAATGTTTCATACTTTTAAAAATAAAAAGTTGAATTTTTTAATAATCGGTGTATTCTAATAGTTCGATAGTAATTATCGTTTAATAAACAGAACTTATTGCCTACTGTTATTCGGAAATAATACAATTATACTTTAACAAATTAATGTTATTGAGCTTGTTTTAGCTTTGTTATATTAACTGTGGGTGGTATTCAATCCACAATTTTGCATTTTATCATGTTTTTCGTTTAGTGTACAATAATTGTTAAAATTATTCATCACATGAATCATTTACATTTTTTTATCGTGTTATTTTTGGGAAGTATCACTTACCTTCTATCCTTACCGTATTATATATTATCATCTAGCAGAAGACCTTTTCACATACAATTTCCATATTTTTTTTGTCTAAGAACATATTTTTTACCATTCTGAGAATTTCCTATTCATATACTATAAACATCTTGTACATTTACTGGTCATTAACCATAGAGTTAATGAAGTATATAACTATATAGTCATATTATCATTATTTATCCAATTATCTTCCTTATAATTATAATTATGAACAATTTTATAATAATAAATAAAAATAATTTATGAATCTAAAAATTAGGTTTCATTTTCAAGAGTAAAAACTCTTAAAAAATTTAAATACTTGGCCGAGTCACTAAACCAAGTTTATAAATCAAGTGTTCAATTATGTCTTGTGTGCGTTTAAATACAGTGCATAAGTATTGTAAGTTTATTATTATGATATCATTATTTGTAGGAATATAGAACGTAGAACCAAAGTGAATGTATTATTATCATAATTATATTTGACAATTTTCAATACATTTGTTTTTACATTTTTTTTTTCTTTTGCTATGCTCGAACACACTCCACGACGACTCAAACGAAACTAGTCAAAAGATCTACTTCACTGAAAAAGAAAAATGGTATAGAAAAATATTAAAAAAAAACAAAAAAAAATTACGAGTGAAACCAAAATTTCTATGATACTGTACGACTATAGGAAGTAAATTATTATAAAAAATGTGTTAATTTGAATAAAAAACTTATATTTTTCTTAAAAGAGGAGGCCAATGGGCAACTTTCTCCTCAGGCTATTTAAGTCCGACATCTTGTTAGCAAATTTGCTTACTATGTACATAATATAGATTGTAAATAAATTGAAAATTTAATAATAATAAAAAAAATAAAGTTTTTTTTGTCTACAGCTACTCGTATGGTAAAATAGTCTTCTTAGTATTTATACATATTATGTATTATATTATAAAAAATATTAATTTTTTTAACAATAATAAATGGTTTATTGTAAAAACAGTAAAATTTAAATCAAAATACTGCATATCAATAATTAGTGAAGAATTTAAATATTTAGGAAAAAAGAAACTAGGTATACTTATTATGCATGTGATTAATGATTGTCTAAATTTTATTATGCGTAAGTGAATTTAAAATGTATAGTAATACAATGAATATTTGACAAAATAACTAATTGTTTTTCTTTATTTAAAGTACTGTAATATTTCCTAATAATAAAGGTACTTTTAATAATTAATGTATAATGCTTTTACACAAAACAACATTGAAGTTTAGATTGGTTTACAGACGCATAAAAAAACTTTTTCAAGTTGTGTTATTAATTAAAATAAATTCGAATTTTTGTTATTAATAGAAAAGTATTTTTTTATTTTTTCCATGTTTAAAATTATGGAAAAATACATTTTAGTTTAATTTTGTAACTTTTTTGACATTTTAAGTTATACCATCGTGTATTATTTTTGGTTAAAATTTAATATTTTGCCAACAATTCATCATAGTCTCGCAAAATAGAAAATAAAAAACACAATTTTTTTTTTAATATATTTTAATAAAATTCATTTAAATCAAGTTTTTCGTGGATAAGTAATTCTTTTGTAATTTTGTGCTTCCATTATTTTTTTTTTTACATTAATGGATCGATTATTGTTCAAGTAAAAATACCGTTCATTTAATCTAATCGCTTAACAATTCATGGTTAGGTCGACTTTTCTATTAGTTTACACATCATCCGCAGTTAATAAATAACTTGATTTACGTATGTACATCCATTTACTGTCAGTATTTTCATTGTAGTATTTACAATAATATTGATGATACGATTTTACGGATTCTATATTGTGTTTGTGAAAACGGTTTGTAAGAAAGAAAAAAATTATTCGGAACTCGAAAGTAGGTCAAAATGATCGGGCACTCAAGCAGTTGATTTTTTTTTTTTTTATTATTTTTTTTTTTATCGTAACATTTTGATTTTATTATATTGACCATGATTATTGACGAAGTACTCCACTGTACCTCAGAAGTATTCTGCAAATTTTTATTATACAGAGTATGATTTTGCTCCCTGATGCCCTTCAAATAATGTAATGAATATATTATACAACTAAGTTTTAAATTATTTAGTGTTTATTATCTAAACCATTTACCGGTTTAAGATAATTTCAATTCCTCTTTAATTTCAGAGTTCAGTATAGAGATCGTACAGTGAATGTATTTTATACGATTCATTATAAGTAAAAAATATTTTTGAATTAATTATTATTCGTTTATTTTATATTGTCGCTTTTATGAACAAAGTATACATATTTTGTATTGAAATTGTAATGTTATGCTACATTCAATTTTAATTTTTATTGGAAGATATTTGTGACAATATGAGTAAATTTGACACTTTTGTTTTTATTTTAATTGTGTCAACAGAATTAAACAAATGAGCATTGTTCTATAAAACTATGGTGGTAGTAAATTATTAAATTTTTAAAACATAATAAAATATGATTTATTTAATTTTCTGTTATTGTTCATTGATATTTTTTCAAATTTAGCGTAATTTTTGTAATTCTTGCATATACTTCAAACACAGATTAAGTTACCAACTATGTCAGACAATTTATTGGTTTAAAATTATTTTAATATTAAAAAAGTAATGACTAAAAGTAACGTTAAATCGATATCACTGGAAAAAGTATATAATTGTTTAGATATCATGTCATCATGTCTAAAATTTAATACAAACTTTAAAAAAATAAATTTGAAATACTATAATGTGGTTACTGGTTATAAATTTAAATTTCTTTCCCCGAAAAGTTGTTGGCTATAATTAATTACCCCAGAAAAGATATATGAGTATTAAAAAAAAGGACTAACTAACCAGGAATAATTGAATATTAAACTTTATACATTTTTTTTTATAAGTATAACACAAGAATTATATTGTGTTATTTCTAAAAAAAAAAAATATGAAATCGACATGTTTTGTTATTTTATATTTTATAAATATTAAAGACGCTATTTATTTGCTTGTATTATAGAACTTATAAGCACTTCAGAACATAATCACAACAGTAATTAGAAAAATTTTCAAAATTATACTTGATTTTATTTCTTGTGCATATTGAGAAATTCTGCGTTAACATAGCTTTATTAAATTAATCGAAAATCAAAATTATTAAGGGTTTTTTCATTAAGATTTTGTATCAAAATTAGTGTCTCTTTTTAATTATTACAAAAAAATAATTAGGTGTAATGGCACTGTTTAATCATTATAAAATATCGACATTTTTTTAAAGATAAAGAAATTTGTCATGATTCTTCTAAAAGGAAACACAAGGACGGAAATCAGTAAACTCAATGGATAAGGTGGGGGTATTGAACTTGGTCTTGACTATCCTGCTAAGACCAGTTTCGTTTAATCGCAGTTCAGTTGGTTGAGCAGATAGATCGGAGCTGTAGGATTTTAGATTAATGAAACATGGCGAATCGGGAAAAAAAATCTCAAGTAAGTTTTATACGTGCAATAATGTAAATATTAAACAATTTTAATCATGAAATTAAAGATTATGGTAAAAATAAAGTATTCGATTAACATTTTTTATTAAATTCAAAATTTGTAATTTTTTTAAAAAAAAAAATTATATATTTCAAAATAAATAATTTACGTTATAATATTTATTAAATACTGCCATTTTTATTTTAATAACACATTATAACATTAAAATGTTATGTTCATTTATTTTAAAGTGATAAACAATTAAGTTAATTCCAAATAGATCAATAACTCTGTTTAAAGTCGATAAAAATAATTTTTAAATTATAGTTATATATTAACTACTTAATGAACTATTAGATTTAAAATTTAAATAAAATAATTAATCTAACGTACATGCAAAAGATGCATTCAGTAAAAATGATTTGCAATTTTTTTAATATTTTTTTCTACTGATTTTGTTATAAGACACATAATATTCATATAATTATGAGATATTACTAGTATTAATGATATTTTTTAGTGTGTATTTTAGTTTATCGTATTTATTTTAAAAAATGGTTAATTAATTTTCATGGTTTATATTTGCTTTACTATTGAAGTATTACCAGTTATATTTTATTATTTTAATGACATTAAAAGTGTATTAGGAATAAAATAAAATACTAGTAGTTAACAAATACAGTTATACACATATACTTTAAATAATTAATCGTATATCATTATCAAATTAATATCATTATTTTAAATAACGGTAAATTGTATTCATGAATCTCACTAAAAAGTCGTGATATTCATGTAATTTTATGTGGAGGGGGGCATAAATTATTTAATCAAATTTGCATGGTTATGCGAAAAATATTAATTATATTCTGATTTAATTAATTTCATTTATGAGTACCAAAACAAACAATGTTGTATACGATAACATAGTTCGGAATAAATTTACTTGTGAATTAAGCCTAAAAATATGTAACTGTAAATTAAAATAAACATAATAAAAAATAATAGAAATAAAACATAATAGTTTTATTAAAATGTACTGAATATAATATACAATGATTCAAAAGTTTTTTTGAAATATTTGTTTTATAAATGTTAAGGGTTGAAATTATTACTGAAAGCGAGTTTTATAATAATAGTAGAAATTCATGAATAATGCACAGCACCAACGGGATATTTGACTCTAGCACCATTATTCGTTTCACCTCAGTTTAACTATTTTGTAGTGCTTAAATCATAAATACACATTTGAAAGTGGTTATAGATTTTCATATTCTTATGGAATTAAAGAGATTGTACAGATGGATATTTTAAAATTGTTTGCTCAGATAGTTTATGATAAAACACTTTAATATAAAGTGATGGCTGAAGTCATGAATATATGATGTCTACATTTTGAGTGATTACGTCGTATTAAAATTGCAAGTCAGAGTAAAATAGAGAATTTAAAATTAAAACTAATTTTAATAATATTGTTTTGCTAAAAATATTAATTTCAAAATTAATACAAAAAATGTATTTAACAATTCCATTATATTGTGTTCAATAAATAAAAATAGTTACTGTTAAAATGTATTTATAATTTTAATAGATAATAATCAACGATTTCTTCAAGCCCGGTCGTTTATATGTCATAAATAATATGGTTTGAAATCTAAAACTTATGTTATTATCTTTGTTCTTGTGTATACAATTTCAAATCTAATTAGAAGAATGTTATGTCTGTTTAAAATGCAAAATTTTTTTTTTTTTTTTACACTCAAAACCTTTGTCGTTGTCTTTATTTTTCTGTATAGGAGTTTAAACCTAATTAGGATTCTATACCTGTGTAAAATGGAAAATTTGTTTCCGTTTTCATTAATGATCCATTAGATAATTAAAATTAAACAATGAAAACGTTATACTTAAGAATAGGTTTAAATCATTTTTTCACACAACACAATTGCTAAAAATAATTTTAAAAAAACTAGACGAGGAATGATAATATTTATATTTATATTAATTATTTGTATTGATATATTTATAACAGTTCTGATATTTTTACTCACATGTATACATAAATATTACAAAATATTATAATAAAAGTCATGTGACAGTCCCGTATACTCTTAATGTGTAAATGTAAATACTCTTATTATTGAACCGATCAATTATTAAAATCCGTTGATAACAATTATTAGTTGAAAGATAAAATAATTTTACGAATAGTCTCAGCAACAATTATGCTTAATATTGTATGCAGTGTTGGGAATAGATAACTAATAATTTATCTAGATAAAGATAAAGATGACTATACTAATTCTTATCTAGATACAGATAAAGATAGTTATACTAAATTTCATCTAGATAAAGATAAAAATAAGTACATTTTTATCTAGATAAATATGAGATAATTTCATGTTTAATTTTGAAAATATTCAGGATACTACAGCCTACAGATATTAGGTAAAAAATTCATAATTAAAAACATTTTAAAATAAATATCATTTTTTCAACTCATTATAATATTAATAAACATATAATATAAAATAGTTTTTTTTTTAAATAAACTTCATAAGAAGATGCCAAATCATTCTCTAACTTAATAATAAAAAAAAGAACCGGATGGGCCTCGCTCTGCTGTACAGTTAGGGGTGGAGTGCACCTCGCTTATAGGATAGGTCATTATTATAATGGATTTGTTAAATTTGAATGCAATGATAGATATCATTGTATACGAATAACGATTCTGAACGGAGTTCATATGTTTGTCTAGGATATAATACATTGTTATTTATAAACATTGTAAAAAGTATATTTTATTTTGAAACGATAAATATATTTTTCAATTAGGATGGGTTGGCAGTTGCATACAGCGATATAGTTTGTCAGTCTAGAACATTCTACATTATATTATATTTTACATGTAATTTTATGTCAATATTCACTGTTCAAACGCTTATAAAAAAAAATTGTGCCTATGGATTTTAATTATTTTTGAATGACATTAAGAACTACTTCTGTGGAATCTTCGATTAAATTTTCAAGTATTTTGTAGTAGCCAAATTTTTTTTATCACCGATTATAAAAATAAAATGTAAAAAAATCGAATATTTTAAATGCCTATAAGTGGCTTAAAAATCAATATAATATTTTGAAAAAAATATTGCATAAAAGAAATACCAATCTTAACAGCTGGTAGAAATTTCAAAAATCTGCGACTTATACTTTTTGAATTATAAAAAATATTTAAAATCGTTTGAGAATAAATCCCTATTTTATGCAATTTCGTAAATATTTAAATTTCAAACAGTCATTAAATTTTTTCCTCTAATTCCGGTAGAAATTTTTTAAAGATTTTTGAAGAGTAGCTTATAGATAACCTAGTGTTAAAATTTTGAACCTTAAGTATGAACAGAAAAAATTTTATGAATTTTTATCTACAAAATAACTTGCAAATTATCGTGGTTTTTACATATTTCGTATAAATTGGAACTTTGAGCACTTATAAAAAAAAATTGTGACTTACGATTTTAGATTTTTTTTTATAAGTTAAGGAACAACTTATAAGAAACCTTGTATTAAATTTTCAAGATTTTCTGGGCAGCCAAAAAAATTTTATCGTTATTTAAAAAAAAAATACTTAAAAAAATTGAAAATTTCAATTGTCTATAAATAGCTCAATAAAAGTCAAAATACTTTGAAAATTTAATGGTGTATAGAGAACGCTAATCTAAACATTTGGTGAAAATTTCAAGTATTTACATCGATTAGTTTTTGAGTTATAGCAAAATAAAAAATTTGATTATGTTGAAAACTGGTTTTGCGTAAAAACTACCGTTTTTCCCAAATTTTTTTATGGTTTTTCCCGTCGCATTTAAAAAAAATTGGAAATTTTTTACTTTTGACCCCCCAAAGTACCAAATAGATTCACTTTCCTTTCAGAAAAGTTGCTACATAAGGCAATCGAAGCATTTTTACTGCCCCAAAACGTGTCGACAGACACAAAAAAAAAAAAAAAAAAAAAAACACACATCATTGTAAAATCAATACATTCTTCACTCCGTTCAGAATCTAAAAAATCTTAGATTTGAAAAATAAAATAACAATACATTTCTGTCTTTTTTTTAACAAATTTCAAACATTTTGAAAATAAACATATAATATAAAGAGTTATTTTTTTAAAATAAATTTCATAAGAAGATTTTCATCTTGCCAGTTATTATCTGTGTAATAGGTATATAGATGTACAGAAAAATGTAAAAATGAAAATATAAAAACATTTTAAATTTTCAAATTTTATTTTTATTCTATTTCAATAAATTATTTAGATTGGTACTCATAGATAACACGATTTTTATCTAGATGAAGATAAAGATAACTGAGTATAAATTTATCTAGATGAGATAAAATATAAATAATTTTTATCTAGATAACTTATTTAGATACATTTATCTAGATATTTCCCAACACTGATTGTATGTATGATGCTAATTGTTTTTAAATACATTTTTCACCATAATATAATACCACCACCTACTTAAAATTCGTTATTTTCTCTATCTTTAAATAAACATCTGTTTATCTTTCAAATAATATTCCATTCGAATAAGTAAATACTTATCGATTTATTCGTAGTTAAAAGGAGATTTGAATATATTCTGAAGTATTATATACATCCGCAAGCAGTTTAAACTACACGTAATATTTGTTCTACGGAGAAAGTTTACTTTAAGTATTTCTAATTTTCAATGACGAAATCTTAAAGTAAATAGTTAAACAAAACTCAATTTTAGTACGTAATATATCTATTTATATTTATGCGATTAATACATGATTGATGTCATGAGTCATTAATGAATATTTTTAATGATGTTTCTTCAATAACTAAATTATGTGTAAATATTTTGTTTCAGCAACATAAACCGTTGACCAATGAGATGGTGTCCCGATTGGCGTTGTTATCATTATTTTTGGTTAGTGTCAATGCATCATTGGCAGAACCTACAAATATACTACCAACATTACCAAATGCGATTATAAAATCTGACAATATAAAATGTCGAGAAGATAGTTTATATTTACAGATGGGTCTGAAAAATATGACTCTTTGGGCACAACAAAGTAAGTTTTATAAAAAACTTTTTTTTTTTATTGTTTAAGTATTAACCATTTGTCAGTTATAAAACTTTGTAATATAATTTTAGAAAATTGTGTAATCGACTTTGATATTTTTCTTTTCTTTTTTTATTAAAGTTAGCTTTCTAAAACGAAATGTATAAAATTCTTATTTTATATATTACATTAAAATTAATTTATTATCAAATAAAAAAAAAAAATCCATTAAATTTAAAACTAATTAGTAAACTTCACGTAGGAAAATTTAATAAGGCATTTTAGTAAAAAATTATAAAAAATTATAATATAAGTTGATTATATTGTACAGGATAGCTTTCAATCAAGTTTTAATTCGATTAATGTGTTAGATCTATGGAAATTCATAGTATAAAAACCCTTAAGCTTCTGATGAGTTGATTTATGTATATTTGAATGATAAAATATTATTGAATTGTACGATTATCTTAAACTTTTGTGAAAACTAATATTAGTTGTGTAGTATTTAATTATTTAAAACATTTATAATGACATTTCATAATTTTTTTTATCTATAAGCAGAGAGTCAAGTAGGTTGACTTTTCACGATTTCGAGTTATCTGCTTCAGACCTGGTTTTAAATTTTCTCGGGTTTCGATTAACGGGTTAAGATCAGGTTTTATTTTTTTTCATTCTCATTATAATGTACAACTATATGGCACAAAATCACTTGTTAAATAAATGTTCATAAGTAAATAAAAACATTTTTTAGTAGAAATTTTTCTTTTTTAGTAGGGTCAGCTCTCAGCCCCTACCTGTTCTCAGTGGTAATGGATGAGGTTTCAAAGGAGATACAGGGTGAGATACCATGGTGTATGATGTTTGCGGATGATATAGTTCTGGTAGGAGAAAACCTGGAAGATGTCAATAATAGGGTAAATGAGTGGAGGTTAGCCCTCGAAGAAAAGGGATTGAGAATTAGTAGAAATAAAACTGAGTATATAGAGTATGATTTTGGACAAAGTGACCAAGAAGTTGAAGAAAGTAGGAGACCAATGACAATAGATGGTGATGTGATAGGTGAAGTTGAGAGCTTGAAAATATTTAGGATATTTTGTTCAGAAGGACGGGGGCTTTGACATGGATGTAAAACATAGGATTAAGTGCGGGTGGATGAAATGGAGAGAAGCATCGGGCGTGTTATGCGATAAGAGAATTCCAATGATGCTGAAAGGTAAATTTTATAAATGTGTAGTGAAACCAACTATGCTGTATGGTTCAGAGTGTTGGGCGGTTAACAGGAGAATAGAACAAAAAATGAGTGTCGCGGAAATGAGAATGCTTAGATGGTTGAGTGGAGTGACAAGAGAAGATAGAATAAGGAATGAATACGTGAGAGGTAGTGTTGGTGTAGCGCCAATTGTGGACAAGATGAGAGAAAATAGGCTGAGATAATTTGGGCATGTGATGAGACGAGAGGAAACGAATGCAGTAAGAGTGGTTATGAAAATAGACGTTGAAGGGAAAAGAGGAAGAGGAAGACCAAAAAAGAGATGGTTGGAGACTTTGGAGAATGACATGAGGGCTGTCGGTGTGTGCAGAGGAGATGTAATTGACCGAGTGAAGTGGAGGTGTAGGACAAGAGTGGCCGACCCCAAATAGTTGGGAGGAAGGCGAGGCAGAAGAAGAAGAAGAAGAGTAGAAATTCACTAAATTTTTCAAAAGTGTACTCAATATTTTCATGTCGTATAAACAAGCTACTATAAAAATTCAAAACTACTTATTTCAAGAACTATTTGTGTTTTCAATGTGAACTTGAACTGCATACATTTGTTGATACTAATTTAAAATATTTCTGATTTTCTTACACTAGGTAAATAAGTAAAATACGATCAGAAGATTATTTTCAAGTTATGAAATATTTAACAACTAATTTTGCCAAAGGATGTAAAAACAGTGATTTATTTGGAATAAAATCAATTATTACTTAATAATACAACACTTTCATGTTTTTGTTCGATTTTTCCTTAGAAAATTTCTGAAAAATCGTAAATGCTCCATTTCTATTCATATTCCGATCTGAATAGTTACTATGTAAAACTTTTATTATAAATATACTATCTCAAAGTGTTTAGTTATAGAAAAAAATTTAAAAAAAATATATATTAATGCTAATACATCCCTTGCTTTGTATAAATGATTTCAAATTTATAAAATATGAGTATAAAATTTATGTTAAAACGCTTATTATTATTGGGTCGAAATTCCTTAGTCATACAATTGAAGATTATCGATATATTTATTAAATGTATAGTTTTAGTTATAATACATTTAAAAGTTTAGATAATCATATACTTATAATAACCATACACTAATCATATACTAGAAATCGCATATAAAGACACAGAACAGTTAAAAATTAGATCATTTTTAGGACTTTATATTATTTTGAAAAAATTAAGAAAAATAAAATTATTTTGTATCATAATATTTATAAATTTTCTGTAATAAATTAACAAAATTATCTAATTTTAAACAAAACTCATAAAAATTGAATATGTTTTAGTGTTATTAATGTACTTCGTTCGGGATTGAAAATAAGAATAACCGAAACACTAAAATTTAGTTATAAAAATTAAATGTAAAATTAAATAAAAAATTTAAAATGTTATGTATATTATTATACAGTATTGGTATTTTTAAACTTTAAGAGGTCGATGAATACGCGAAATTTGGTACCTATGACTTTTTAATCCGTTGTATAGCATTTTGGTAATAATCCAAAAGCTACAGATAACAATATCATATAACTTAAGGGTTATGAAATGGCGGGGTGGGGTGATCAATTGTTTACCGGGCACTCAGTACCGGTTATTCCACTCCCTCAGTTCAACATTTTTTGGATGGAGGACCATTCAAAAATTTAGCGTTGTGGACCACCATGTGCGTTTGCAATAGGCTTTATCATGGTTTTCAATGGTTTTGAAGACATAGTCATAATTTTCAAACTATATAATAGTTTATAATTATATTCATTATTATTATATTATTATTATTATTATTATATTCAAACTAATAATAATAATCAAAAATAGTTGTTAAGCATTAACATTTTTATGTTTTTAAAAAAATAATGTAATACACATCGCTTGGAAGCATGAAATCGGTAAAAAAAAATTAAGTCCAAAGATATATTTATGCTAAAATAAAATTATCTCTTACAACAACGAATGTAATCTTCACTACAATAATAAATAGGTATACTTATTATAAATGGACGTTCAAAATGTTAATATGTATACAATGTATAATATTGATGTATAATTGATTATAAAATTATAATTTCGTCGCTGATGTGTGCTGCTAATTTCGTGCCTATCGTTTCGTTGTCCTGACTATTTTATGTTACGAGTTGATTTCCTTAGAACATTTTTTGTCAACGACGAATTCATAGGTATTGATGACAAAATATAACTGTTCTTTTGTCAAAAAATCATCCAACAGTTGAGGTCAAACAAGTTTTTTTGTTCTAGTTTTTGGAAAAGCAAATAAATGTTATTGAAATTATATTCATATGACTTCGCGAAATACTTATTTTTATTCGACGACTATAAATATTGTTACTTTATTTTTTGTAAACTTTAATTACGTTCCAAACTTTTTATCTTGACAGTAACGGAATACATCAACAGAATTATTTGTCTCAGAAAAATTGTCAGTCTATTCGTTATTCTTTGTTAGAAATTCAAAAACCCTATTTCATTATGTAAATAAATGTTAACATACATTTTTGAGTCGCAACCTCCTGGTTGGCAAATGGTTAAATAATTAGGCAACAAATATTTATATGTATATAACTGTTAATACTTACGTTATTACCAACAATAGTTAGTCCATATTATAGTAAATACTAAGCAATTTATAAAGCAAATTATAAAGTATTATTTAATACTACTTACAATTACTAAAATTAAGATAATTATTCTCATGCGTTTGTAAATAATACTTTGCAATGATTAATAAAATGGACAATGTGTGAAGAATTTGAAATTGTATATTATAATGAGAATTATCATATTGTATCAATATTTCGTTAAGTTAAGAAAGTCGTAATACTTAATTGAACAAGTATAAAATGTTCATATATACGAGTACATAATATTTATTTATTTATTATTACATATACGGGTTTCCCCTATAACATTAAAGTACAGTACAATTTATTGGATTAATAGCAGAATTGAGAAATATAAAATATTATATGTAAATAACAGAATTACACTTATTTAAACAGTAATTAAGTAAAACAATTAAAACGCTTATATTAAACTTTAGAGTTTTTAACACTGTAAGAAACATTAGAATAAATTATCATCAAAAAAGGGGTCCTCATTGGCATGTGACATAATTCGCCTTAAAGACTCATTTTGCAGATAGTTTGTATTGGCGGTAGGAATATGGAAAGTCACATGAGAACGAGATACATGCGAAATATACATATATATACTTAATATACATATATTTTCAATATATTTTAGTAGGTATATATGAGGGGAGGCCAAACTTTAAATACTTGTGATCGACTTAAGAGTTTTTCTAGGTTGTTAAGATCGACCAAAAAAAAAAAAAAAAATGGTTGTAATTAACAAAAATGTATTTTATATACATGCATGTTATATTTCCTTTACTTATTCGGTTTAAAACAATTTATACGAAGCGATAAATACTATTATTTATTACGGAATATGCATTAGAATATGTACAACATACCTACATAGCTATTCGATTTTACTGTATAATTTCGTTTTTCATAGTTATTTAATAATATATATTATTACCATATATGTATATTCTTTATTAGTTGTTATTATTTTAATTTTTTGTGTTTTGGTTGAACAAGGATATAAAAATGTACAGAAAATAAATACATTTTTTAATTCTTTTCTGAAAGAATTCGAAAAAACTTGAAAGGAAGTCGCCAACAACTCGAACTCATGTCGTGATCGACCTTTTGGCTTTCCCTGGTATATATCATATTATATTTCGTATAATAATAATATTCATGACAAAAAAATAAAACAATCGTTCCAATAATTATTCTGTCGTTCACAACGTTGGCAACTTCCCTCTTGTTGGGTACATTGTACAACATCTATGTAAGTATTTATTCTCACTAACAAATAAATATGGTACAAAATATTAATTTTTTTCGCTTCGTTCGACATATTATAAATATTATGATAAAGGGGTGTCCTTGTTGAGTGATAACAACGGCATAATATGTGATACCTGCTCATCAATAGTGAAATCACAGAATAAATTCAATAATTTCATATACACTTATATATTTTAACCTTATGGAAATATCTGAAGAAAAAAGAGTTAAAGACAGAGATAGATGAATGGATGTAGCGAGGCTGTGAAGGTTTTTAATGGATTATAAAAGCTGTAGAAGAACTTATTCTGTATTTTTGTAATTTAATTATGAGTTTATATCAATAATATGTTATGTTTCTTTCTTTTTGAGTTATCATATAGATAGTGGTAAATGGGCTCATATTATAGATATAGTGGTACTAGTAGTGGTAGTCGTAAGCGAAAATAATATTTATTTGGTGGTAATATCGAATTGAGATAATATCAAACTTACAGATAGATTTTTAACAATCTTTAATCGTGAATCAACCGACAATAATTTAAATTATCATTACTATCATAAGGATAAAAACTGATGAAAATTAAGGGTTTTTTTTTTTTTTTGTACGCTGGTAAAATAATTGTATTATCTGTATTATAGTATGTACTTGTATCTATCGTACAAATGCCCCAAATTATGGTAAATGTACGATAATTATTGTTCAGTTAGCAAAGTTGATCGTTCATCGAATAGGTTGGTGTTGTATATCTAACCGTTTTCTTAAAGCTGTTCTAATACCTCACTACTTATATAAATTATTAATAAAATTAAAATTCAATACAAATATATTTTATGTTTATATATAATGAAAAAATATATAATAAAACTGAATGTTTTCCATTTATGGAACAAGTTCATTATTATCCCTATACACGTGGAATTATTTATTTATTTTTGTTTTTCCAACGTAGTCAGGGTAAACCAGAATTGTGAGTTGGCTCACATTTTGTTTTATATGCAGAAATTATACTAAAGTGTCAGAATTGTTTTTTGTAATATCTGCCTATTTAATCAAATTAATCAAATGAATCCTAAAAAAAATCAAAATAAAATTGACCGGCAAATTTGCTTATCACAGATATTATAAATTGGTAAATGTTATACACGGATAATGTCAGAAAATAAATGCTTATTTTATTTATGAAAAACATCATTCGCTTTACGTAGATTCGAGTTCATTATTTTATTATTGATTAAATTTTGAAATTATTCATGTGAAATGTGACACATCCAGTAGCCTTGTATAAAAAAAGGTAACTCTACCATATAATTTTCCTTTAACAACTTATATAACTTTAGACTATATTTATATATTAAAAAAGTAAATATAAATTATTTAATTGATTACTTACAGTTACTTACTAATTTTACTTGTACGATTTAAAGACGTTAAATATGGACAACTCGACTATTTGTTATTAAAAAATTGTATATAACTTAAATTTGCTATTGTTGATATTTTCGGCCATCAAATTCCTGTGTAAAAAATACCTTTACTAACAATTTAGTAAAAAAAAATAGTGCAGAGTATACAAATATTTTCTGGATTATATTTTGGTTTCACCACTCCAACCAGAAATTAAAATTTAATTTAATAATATCTAGGATACATAAGTGCAATTTAAATTAATTTTGTAGGATGCTGTTCGAAAGTGTAATACGATTTCAATTTGTTTAACCTAACTATTATTTGATATATCTTTAATTGCATAACTATTATTTATACAACAACCCTGTTAAACATGTTTGGAAGAGACATCCTTGACGGCATAGCATTTATATCAATGTATTATAATAATTTAAATATATTTTACGAAGCCCTAATATCTTAATATTTTTAAAGAATTACAGCATACGCTATATTTTATAATCTTAACCTAAGTACTGTCTAGTACTTATGCGTAAAAATGGGATTGCAATTTATATGTTTGCTTTTTTTTTTAAATATTAAACTACTGAACGTACTAGTTATTTATTAGTTTTAACCTTACAATTAATCATTAAAATTCTATAAGATTATCATTAGGGTCCGGATTTCTAGAGCGTTTGTACATTTTTTTTTTTTTAAAGTCTTAGACAATGCTAACCTTGTTAAAACATTTTTGTTTCTATAGTATGTTAATATTTGATCAAGTAATTTTTATGATTGTAATTTTGAGTGATTTATATTTATTTGCACATTATCTGCAAATTATAAAAATATTTGAAAAAAAATTCTAGGTTAAAATCTTAGATTAAACTAACATACAACTCTCCAATAAAATTGTTTTGAACTCGTAATTATATTCCATAGATTTTCTATACATACTATGAATCAATATTTGCATTTTAATTAGACACTTTTATCATTGTCATAAAAATAAAGGTATATAATATTAATTATGCAAGTAACTTTTTTTTCCATACTTCAAAGACATTTTTTTTCAACACTAATATTGAGACTATAATAATTATAGTGATACAAGGTATAGATAATTATTATCGTTGTTATAATGAAGTTATTCGCTTTGTCTTGTATAACGGTACAAGAAAAATGATTGTATGATACAAAATATATTTTTGACTCAATACCCCAGTCATGCATAAATATATGAACACAAATTTGCTTAAAATATTGTTACAGCTTATTATGTAAAATATATTATTACTTTCATAACTCATATGTAAACAATTTAATTTATTACATTTTGAAATGACTATCACGAAATTATGTTCTAGTGTGGGATGCATCAGCGAAACAAGCAGTGGGTTTATTGTCTGGAAATAGATATCAGCTAGGCGACTTCGACGAGTGCCTACAGGTTGCTAAACCGATAAAAGCCCAATATTGTCTTGTTGACATTAAACTCAATGTGCCGTCTCAATACTCCTATGTTGACCCACTCGCTAGAGAGTACGATCCATTGTTACCGGCTTGGCACAAAATTTATGTGAGTAGAACTTTTATTTACAAAGTAATCTGTAAACCTTACCTCAACAACTGCCGACATTTAGTTGGTTTTGTAGCTTCAGCGGTCGGCGTATACTAAACGATTATCTGTAAACCATGTAGATAAACTTGCTTATTTAGAAAAAAACTGTACTCCTTTTGCATTCTATATTAATTTATTTTTAATTGCTCAGAACTAACAATTTGATTTGATTTATTTTGTTCAAAAATTTATAAAGTTAAAACGAATATGATACTTACTCATATGTCATAAAAATACTATGATTTTTCCATGGTGTTTATTAAAAATTAATTAAAAAAAATACTTGATTAGCAATTATTGCTACTGCATTAACACTATTGCTATTGCGGTGTGTTCATCTTTAAAAGTAATAATTATTATTTCTAAGTTCAACACTCAGTATGTATAGATTCAATACCAGCAATATATGCTTTATTTTTTTATTATTTCAACAAATTACCAGTACAATCCGACTATATTATTTCCTCGATAATTGTATTGAAATGTTATATTTTGTCAATCGTTGCGATGTATTTCGAGACAGATGTTTATATAAATTCTAAAAAACTATCATAAAAATGTTTTATTATTTTTATGGTTATTCGATATTTAAAATAAATACATTTTAAACCTTGAATATCCTTTTTTATAAATTAAATTTGTTTATTATTATTATTTATTATTTTATTTATTTATACCAATTTTTACAAATCTATTATCAATGTCGCTCACCTCAACCTTCAATCGTCCTCGGTGTTATTATTCCGGTTTATAATACTTAATAGCAAACTTTACATACGTATAGATTAGTTGTATTGAATAATAAATAAATAAAACGTTTCACAACAGACACAGATCATTAATACTAGATAATTATTTAATACGTAGTATGATTTAATATATTTTAAATATGTCAACAAAAAAAACTATTATGGTTCATTAGATATTTATTATTTAAATAAAGTCATTTTCATATTAAAAAATAAAAAATTTAATCAACTACCAAACGGTTAAAATATTTATACATTTAATAGTGATAAATGAGATACTTTTACCATACAAATTAATTTAATCATTATGTACAAATTTTAATAATTTATAAAGTTATTATACAGATATTTATAACAAAAATGAATAATTTTTAACAGTTATTTCATTTGTATCTAAAAAAAAATGAATTTTAAAGTAAAAATGGTTTTATTTAAAAATGAAATAAATGATTAGTACAACCAAGTACCAGTGATGTTCAATAAATGTAAATATCTAAGAGTATATTAATGAAGTGCAACTTTAAATTAATTTATAGTATGGTGGGGCAAGGTTCAAGCAGCGTTTGGATAAGATCAAATGGGCATTGTGCGTACCTGCATCATGTTCAGCGATGGATGTTCAATCTTATCTTAGATCCTATATCCAAAAGAACAGACTGGACGTGATTGAAAATGTGTCAGTTTTTGATAATATGTGTACTCAAGAGCAGCGTCCAGGCGATGCATATACTACTTATGACATAGCATTTATGTAAGTTCCTACTACTACTACTACGCAAGATATTATAAGAAAATAAACGCATGGTTTACTTCTCTCGAATTCAAAGAACATTTTCTTTAATGTTCAGACGATATACAATTATATCTAAATATTATCTTTGCATGTTACGTATTAATGTGTAATGAACGAGGAAATAGTAAAAGAGATAATATTATATTTATAATATTATAATATTTTTTCATTTTATTATATACATAAAAATCAAAATTGAAAAATTTATAAGTCAATACAAATATTTTCAATTGATATTAATTCGCATTTATTAATAAAATAATCGTTTTGAATAATTTTTAGTGACAATACGTAAATTATGACTGCAGTTAGCCAATTTATAACAAGTGTTTTTACCGCATACTTATCCTTATATAGCTTTATAATTTAATATATCATTATATGAAATTTGTAAACGAATCAACCAAGTGTACCGTTTGTCAATACAATATTTGATGACAATGTAACAGTTATGTATTGTACAATCGGAATTTCATAATACATTAATATTGTCTTTCGTTCAATATAAAATTTTATTAAGCTATGATTCGAATTATGAAGCAATATATTGTAAACAATTTAAAAATAATTTTAACACAAAAACTGTTTACAGTCACCAGTATATAAAACAATAAAGACATTTATTTATAGAACAATAATTATATGACATATGCCTTCATCGTATCCCTAAAATTATTCGTAGTTACTTAAAAAAATACTACCATGTTTACATCAATAGTAGTCTCTAGGGGAACATTTTCTCAACTAATTATCAAAATATAATTGCCAATAGTATTGTATAATATTAATATTAATGAGCATATATGTATAAAATAATTTTCTAATCGATTTTTAATATATCTACTGATAATCATCATCCGATAGATTTCAGTTCAATAATTGGTTAATTTAAATGATATTTTTCAACATTTTGTTCTGTAATAAAATTATTTAAGAATGTTTTCAGAGTGATTTTTTCGTTTAATACTATTATCATACTATTATGTAGTCCAAATTATTTAGTTATTTCAATAATTTATTTTGTCTTAAAATGTTTTAAATCAAGTTAGTAGACAAAATCAGGTAGGAATAATATTTTCATATTTACAAGTTACAAACTATAGCTATTGTTATTATGTTTTTAGATATACGTTATCTAGTCACTGTAATATCAATGCATGAATGATAACATTGATGCATAACGTATGAAGATAATTTTACATATATAAAAAAAAAAACAGCTGAATAAACAATTTTCATAAACGGTTGAAATAAACGTTAAAATAAAAAGTATAAATAAAGATATTTATATAACAACTCATTCTAATAATATTACAATACTTTTAAGCACATACCATATCATATATGTATGCTAACTATACTTGACAAGTGCTTCATAAAAGCTCTTAAAGTTTGCTGACAGTCACAATAAATGTATTCAAAATAAAATTAATAAAGATAAGCAAATTAATATTAACGGACTGGAAGAAAGCGAAGTTAAATTAATTTGATTGACATTGAATATCGCTTTAAAAGTGTTAAAAATTAAAAATATGATTTAAATTGTTTATTATGAAACATGATTTAAATTAATCACAATTGGTTTTGGCTATTTATATATTCATGTTTCGGTTGTTTGTTTTAAAATATTATTAAATAATTAAATGTCCACATAAAAACAATATGTTAAACAAAAGTTAGTTAGATTGGTATTTACATAATATTATGTATTACCACGTGACCTGATTGAAGTTACTCTAGTCTCTATAATTTCCTCAGACTACGTTGTGTTTATAGAAATTTTCCACTCCTAAACTCGTACAACGTTATGTGCATATTACATAAGATTTAATTAAATAGTGATATAGATTTTCTCCTAAATAAGAGCCCTTCTTAAATTGTGTAGATTTAATTTTATATTTTACTCACAAATTCCATTACATTTTATAATCATTTATAGTTTGTATTTACTTCAGGTTCATTATCACGCAAATCTTACAGTGTCGAAAATTTTTTATTTTTAAAAAATAAACTCTATATTTTACAATCATGATGTGAGTATCATACCAGATAATTAGTTTATAATTATCTGTAAAATATCATGTAAGCGTATGCTCTATACTGTGTAATTATTATTCAAAATTAAAATGAGTTTGAATAATTTCTTATGGCCCCAAGAAGTCTCAAACCTTATTTTCTGTTTAATATGCAAAACTTATTTTAACAGATTCCGTGGGCCGTACGTCTATTCTCAGTTTAATTTGTTTTATTTTTTTTGACTTTTTCCCAACAAGGACGTTTATTTAACTTAAGGCAATCTTAATTATTGCAATATTGTCTAAATTGAAAAACAAGGAATTAATACAATTACTGGCTTATTAAAAAGCCCTTCATATTTCAACATTTCCCAAGAATAATTTTTGGCCTATAGAGACATCATTTTTATTCGATGTTCATCTGAGACATATTTATATTTACGCATACTGCAAAGGATTTAAAAATAAAAGTAAAAATTGGCTAATTTTTTGGCCCTAATTTTATGTTTACGAGGAACAACTAAGAAAAAAAATATGTTTCCTATATAATGCCTAGCATACGAGTATAACCAAATGTATAACTGATGTACCAATCATATTATTATTAAAGAGATAGAAATTATTAAATGTATCAAAAACTAACCACAGTGTAATTTTCATGGGTCATTTCCGATATTTGAAATTATTTCTGTAATGCAATAATTATTTTTAGTCGATTGAAAGCATTGTATTTAAAAAAATGTATGAACCTTTTTAAATTTTACAAAAGTTGTAAGATTAATTTTAAATACATTTTTTCAACATTTTGGAATCGATTTAGATGTACCGTAAATATCGTTGGCACCTTATAGCGTTTCATCTCGCACATCTATTTATATATGACTATTTTGTGTTCCTACAATAATTTTGATTTAATTATAAAATAAATACAAATCGAGTAATGTTAACACATAAGCACATGCTTTTAATAGTTTACGAGTATGTAAATATAAAATGTTCAATATTTGTTATTTGTTGTAAATAATAAAAATAATATTGGAATAAGATTGGAATGTAGTTATTGTTAAAAAAAAAAATTGAAATTAAATGTACAAGTACATTAAAAAATTAGGAAATTTAGCTCTTTATAACCAAGTATTAAAATAAGTATTATTCTTAAAAAATATATAACTTATTAGTATTGATTTTCATTAGGTATTCAATATTAACTAATCTAATAAAATTTATTAATTATTTGAATTTTATCAAGCATTAAAAGGGGAATATATTTATTTACTTCAGTGTCGTTTTTAATTGATTTAACTTCTCATTTTTCTCCAGGTCTATCATTATAATATTTATTTTTTGTCATCATAGTTTATGAAAGAAAAATGTTCGACTCATTGGTTAATATATTTACAATTTACCGTCTTGTTGTAATTTGATGTTTTACTCAAATTTCTATGTTAAAGTAATTTTTTCTAGTTATCAGCTAAAACAAATGTTAGATTTATAATCAGTGGTATACACTCAAAAATTAATATGGGTAGCATATTAATTGGATAAATACTTACACACTCAACAAGTTACTTTCAAACACATAATCGCGAGGGATTTGCCCTCACACCCCCTAAAATATAATTTTGTAACCTTGTTTATAACTGAAACCATAATATTAATATTTAATATACTTATTAAATAAGATTTTAATTTTTTATTTAATCTTCAACTTAACTAACTTAATATTCAAGTATTAAATATTAATTTAACTAAAATATAATTTCTAGACTAATTATTAAATATAATTATATTTAAATATATACAATATAAATTTTTACTACAAATACAATTTATGCAAAAATAAATATTATTATTATTTTAATAATATGTTGCTACTATTGTAAAATGTTTGTAACTGTCTGTAATCTTATGGAGGATAAAAATGCTCATTAGTTGTCAGTAACCTTTATATGAGCTAATAGCTATTATATTACACAGTTTAAATATTTTTGTAGAAAGTAGAATTGTGATGTAGATATTTTGGAGCCTGGGGTCCACCCAATTACAAAAAAATCAGAAGTAGCAGCTGTTACCCTTGAATATGTGTATATCACTGTTTGTATTTATAATTAATATCACACACTATATTTAATAAATCAACAGAAAAATAAAATCTTTAAGTTTTGAATTTAAAATGTTTATTAATCAGCGAAATTCAAATATATAATTGAATATAAAGTCGTATATAACGCATAATATAAAATATAAACTTCTTGCATTCAAACAAGTATAGATGCACTTCAAATATTATTTAATGTGAATATGTGCTTGTTACGTGTGTGACTTTTCGTTATCTAAACGGTTGTATGAAAATAATTGTTTGACTTATGTTTTTTTTTCGGGTTTTTGTTTTTGTGTTATGGTTCTTTGTGATTTATAATTGTATTTACATTAATCTAATTGAATTACTACTATTATTTTTTATGTTATTTGTAAGTTAACTATTACGAAATCAAACACGTGAATATTTATATACTTTACGTAATATTAAAGTCAACTTAAATAATCATATCGTATACGTTAATGTTATTAATCGTTAAATTTTTTTTTTTGAACTTATAAATAACAAATCAGGAAGTTATCATACTTACTTGACGATTATATACTGAATTTTTCTTTATTTATTTCGAATATTTTAACGATCGAGATAAACGAGTCGTTTTAAATTCATTATCTATTGATATACTAGTTCACTTGCATTTAACTATGAAAAATGTCATGGTCTATATAAAACATTTCTAACCGCGATTATGAAGTATTTACAATCAGAAATCAAGGATATCCAGGAATAGACTCAATGACCAGAATATCTAAACATCATGACCCTCATCAAAATTCACATCTTCTATTTTCATGCAAAAGGATCTAATAACTCAGTTATGGATAAAATATAATATAATAAATCCTTCTTATTCTTACTTGACTATCATGATCCATGACCTAATTCAACTATATGTCACAGACTTCATACTGTACAGTAATACTTAGTACACGATCTCAATAAATAATTAAATTCAATACGAATTTATGAAATTTTAATAGATAAATAACGTATTGCTCATTTGTTGATGTGTTATTTGAAATAATGTTTACGTGTGTTTGTATCATCAAGCAAACATGAAAGTGATACCTATAATTATATAAGTTTTTGTTACAAGTTTTATGTCCTTTGAAATAATTCTTGTAAAGATAAATGTGCGTGTGTGCGTGCGTTCGTGTGTGTATGTGCATGCGGGTGTGTGAAACCGCAATATTTTTGAACCATTCATAAATATATTGTATGTAGATATTATAATAAAAAGTAGGCAGATAATATGTAACTGGTTTCAAGGTTTGTATTTCTAGGTCATTGGACTTGTCGAAGTATTCCATCACTACACGCCTCGTCTAATTTTATAGCTTATACAATTTAAATAATTTAATTCGATTCATCTCTTATATTTACATACCTGTAAACACTTGTACGAGAATTTTATTCAATTTTCACATTTACAAACACTAAGCCCCCCCCCCCCCCCCCCGAGAAAATTCATAATTCTGATCTGTGTGATAACCTTAACATGAAACATGATTGGAAAATAACTCAGTAACAATTTTTTTTTTTTTTGCAGACTACTCGTTGTTGTATTGCTACTACTCACCATAATTGCTACAGTTTTTGATTACACAGTTTACTCAACAACTAATGTATGGCAATGGAATAAAGGTACATACGCTTAATCGTTATAATTTATGCAATAATAATAACAATGGCTGATTGAAATCCGCAACGTGTAAAATTAATTACAAATGTAATTTCGAGTATAATCAGTTTCATACATGTTATACGTCGAAATTAAATACGTAGTAAATCATTGCATTCTGTATAGTTTATGAGTATTTAAAAAATTTCAGAATCAAAATCCGTTGATTTGATTATGTGTTTCTCGAGTAGACGAGCAATGCAGAGTTTGAAAAACAAAAACTGCGTAGTCAGAGGATTGGATCTTACTCCATTGTGTGGAACCACAACTATATCAATGGTCCTTATCATAATCGGACACAGATGGGGTTTTCGATTGCCGGGTCCCTTACAAAACTACGAAGTTAATGAACAAGTACGATTTGTATTCGTTTTATGATGCCAATTCTAAGACATTACATTATAATATGATTATTATTAGGTGTTCTATAATTACTTTATTTCAATATTTACTTCTCACATGGATTTGTTGGTCGATACGTTTTTCGCCGTGAGCGGAGCATTGATGATTCTTATTTTACTCGACCGTCTTGAAAATTCGTTCATCAACCCCTTTAAAGTATTGGTGTTCAAATACTTCAGGTGAAATTCATGCACATAATATAGTTATGTTAACAAATGCGTACCTGTTTTAATTGTTTTAATTTCTATCTATACAGATTAACGCCCGTTTACGCAGTGATTATATTCTTTTTTGCCACACTTCAGTATAAAATGGGATCCGGCCCTCTGTGGGAAGCTTTCATCGGCACTGATAAAAGTAATTGTCAAAAAACTTGGTGGTTAAGCTTGTTGTACCTGAATAATTACGTCGAGACTGATAAAATGGTAAGTACACAGTGTCTTACGAACTCGCGTAATGCGCATACTTGTCTTTGGTTAAATGTAATTTGTTTTCTCCACCAGTGCGGATACCATACGTGGTTCATGCCGTGCGAATTTCACTTCACGATAGTTGGTATTGGATTAGCGTACACACTGCATAAAAACCCTAGGATCGGAATGTATTTAACTTCATTCCTTATGGCTCTTTCTGTTGCTATACCATTTGCTCTCACGTATATAGGTCAAAAACCTGCAAATATTCAATTCAACATGGAGTAAGTTAATATGTTAATATTATTACTTATACTTATTATATATGTATGTATTTGAGTATGTGATAAATATCATAGAAAAAAATATATCGAAAATTATTCATATCGGCAAGTGCAAAATTGTTAATGGTATACAGTTCGAAAACTGAAAAAAATCTTGAACAGTGAATTAATAGTAGGCTATAAATTTATAACGAGACTCAAAATAGCTTGATAATTTTTAAACAACCGGTTATTTAAATATATATTTTTTTCAACCATTGCAACTACGTACTTAAACTAACGTTTTGAGTTTTAAAATAACATAACGTGTACTGAATATTATGTTGCGATAGCCATAATAATAATACACAATTAATATACAAATAAATAAACAAATGTTTAGTCTGAAGTATTAATTTAATTCAAAATTTTACTTGAAGAATTTTCAAATCAATTTCAATTTCGCCAATAAATTTCTATTAATTTATAAAATTAATATAAGGAAACATCACCAAATAATAACTTATTTACAGTTTTTACCATATTTAGTAGCTATATTACTTCGTTTTATAACCGTACCATCATTTTTTCTTTTGATATACCATTCGATTGTAAGCAAATACACAATTAAATGTTTGTCACTGGAATAAAAATGAACAAGTATTAAAATTATTAGCGAATAGAAGGAAAATCATTACAATAAAAGAAGTGTTCACTATTAATGTTCAAATAATATAATTGATAAATGACTATATATTATACTCGTATACTTCCAATTTCACAAAATATTTCTTATAATTTATAGTTACAAATATCACTGAACTAAAATACTAAGATCTAAAACAAATAATACAATTTCGTAGTTTTTTAAGTAATATGTATGAATTTATTTTTAGTTTCACAACAAATCCAACAAACGATGATTACTTTATGACAATATACATAAAATCCCATACTCGTGCAGGACCTTATATAGTTGGTGCTTTATTCGGTTATCTATTATACAGAAGAAAGAAGAGCACAACTAAATTGAACATGGTAAGAAAAGTCGTTTACCAATACAACACTGTAAATGTTGTATTTGTCTTACTGAATAATCGAACGTGAAAATACTAAATTAATTTTATTGATTAAATGCGTTCTTTAACAGACACACACCAGGATTTTGTTGATGATTTCTACTCTAATATGTTCGGCTACTTGGTTCAGTGGAGCATTAATATATCATCCTTCTTATGTTTACGATCCTTTGCAAGCCGCTCTTTATGGATCAACCATAAGAAGTCTTTGGGCTGCTGGTCTAGTAATTGGACTATACGCGCTTATAATTGGTCCACCGAGTAAGTAACATATTCATTTACTATAATTATAACTAGCAAGTTACATAGTTTAATATGCTTTATAGTTTACATTGATTTACGATTGAAAATTTATAAAAAAAAAATTTAAAAAAAATTGATGGTCTGATTGTGTATTAGATCAAGAAACATTATGTCCGTGTACTTTGAAAATAACTATACTCTAGAAAAACAATGTAAATAAAATTCACACTCCAGTATAATAAATTAAATAAATGACTTAATAGTTTAATTTAATGAAAATAGTATTTCAATATACATAATAAAATACTTTCGTAATATCCAAATATCAATTCGATAAACATTAGATCATAATGAAAATATGAAAATAATACAAAGTGATATTCTTACCACGAATGTATAATAAAAACATCAGTACACCAAAATGTAAATTATATTAAAAAAATATCTTATATTATATTGTGAAAAAATCATCATGCTGTGATATTATTCAAAATTTATTCTTTTACTAAAGGTTAAGCTCTCTCGTGACAAAAATATACTTTAAATAATCTCTTCTATGGAATGTCTTCCTTGGTCTACCTCTTTCTTTGCATCTGTTTCATTTATTATGTTGCTTATAGAGGAGTTATATAAGTTAAGCATCCCATATGTTTTCTGATTCTCGATCTAATAATATTTATAAATTTTCTATTATTCTTTATTACTTTTTGAAGAATTGTTGTATTACTTTAACTTTTAATCCGTCTAAATACGAAGTAATGTTATTATGTTATTCAAGTCTACAATTTCTTTGCTTCTAGTTTTCCGTATTTTTTTCTTTATTTTTTTTTTTTATAAGATTTTTAAAGAGTGACTATAATACCCAATGTAATTTAAATTATAATAAAATTATTAATTTCATAAATACACTATGAGATTTAATTTCCATTTACGTATTATTATGTGTACTATTAGCTCGTACTTGCACAACCTGGAAAAATTTATTTGATTACTAATTAAAATATATATATATTTTTAAATCTTTAAAGTTATTTTAAACAAGACATAAATGTATAATTATTGATTATAAGTTTTAATTCATGACTATATTAATGATTGTTATCGTTCTATTTTTTCGATTGCACTGTTACATTATGAATAACATTGATCAACATTTATATATTAATTATAGAGGCCCTTCGCCCGGAAATTAAAATCTCGTTACATCTTTTAGTCTAATTTGGCCAAACTATTTTAATTCGTTAAATTTTAATTATATGTTACAATCGATGGCGGTAGTCGCCGAGGCTTCATTTGACAGAAAAAAAAAAAAAAAATAATAATATATATTCGTCAAAAAATTTTAACCCGAAAATTAAAGAAACGTCAGTTCTTGGTGAACATTTATGTCTGGGCACAGGCTGAACGGTTAAATCTTGGATTATTGGTTTTTTCGAGTGTAAACGTCATGCTACTTTATGTATTTCGCACATCATATACGGGGAGTTCATTCGAAAGAACGATATTGCGATCAGTTTACATTTAACGAGGTGCGTGGGTTTCAAATCCATTACGCCCGCGTATCAACCGAGCGTGAATAAATAACGTTTCACGAGTACATGCGTTTCGTTTAAATTTGTACGTATCTCATTTTATATTACCGCGTTTGTTTAACAGATTTTGTCAAGAACATGTTGTCATGGAAACCGTTCATACCGTTAGCCAGCTTAAATTTCAATGCTTACATGGTGAACACTATTCTCCCAGTTGCCGACACAGCCAGCCGGCGAACTCCGGACCACTTCGACATCAGGAACTTCGTAAGTGATTCCATTTCGATGCTTTTATACATTTCAGCGGGGAAAAAATAAAATAAGAAAATCGATAGTCAAACAACTCTTTCGGGGTAAAAAGTTAGTTATCGTAACGTGTAAACGTATTGCTGATACATGTTTTTTTTTTTTTTTTTAATATAAACACAAAACATATGAACGCACGCAAAATGTACATGGACGTACAACCGTTTATACGCGTGACCGCAATTTAATAACTGTACAATATTAGTGTTGTAGAAAACTAGCGTTGAAAAGCTGTTGATTTTAGTTTTAATTTAACACCACCACCGTATTGTGTTGTACTTGGGGAGATTTTTCATAAACGTACAGAAATGAAACGTTAACATTATTATTATTTTTTTTTTTTGTCTCATTGGTAT
Source organism: Sipha maydis (assembly GCA_034509805.1). Lineage (NCBI taxonomy): Eukaryota > Metazoa > Arthropoda > Insecta > Hemiptera > Aphididae > Sipha > Sipha maydis. Next base: position 54,378 of record JASXSY010002705.1, read on the forward strand.
GAAAAGAGTTTAATATATTTCGCTCGGTAAAATACGATAATCCTGGTGTGATTAACGTGTTGATGACGTTATGTTCTATTTGTGTTTCGCCTACTAATCCCGTAATAATCGTTAAAATAGCCGAAGGAAATCGAATTAAGTGACAAGTGAGGTTATTACATGGTTTTAGTATTAAAACAGGTGCGCAATGAAAAGTAAAATTATTAAATTCCGTGGCATATATTTTATAAAGGAGTCATTTTCATGAAAAGACGCCATATAGTAGTAACTATCACAGTTTATAGTAAAATTAAAATGTAGTTTATCAATTATTTTATACGTTTATTTCAATATTGTGCTTTAGCTCCAGAGTCGAAATTTGATTATAAGTCTATGTACTAGTTTTAATTTATTTGGTTGATAACCAAGAAGTCGAGTGTACCTAAAATTTTTTTTACGAATTTACATAGTGTAAAACAAAAAAAAATTTAAAACCAGAGAGAAAATTTAAACGATGTAATATAAATGCGGCATTTCAATACGAGCATAAATTATTTGTGATTGATAATGTTATTTACAATTGATTATCTTTTAAATTTATTCCAAAGATTTATTTTCTATTGTTATCATGCAAGAACAATCAAAAGATTCGTATACATTTGTAATTTTGCCTCACCGTTTTTCAAACCTAATGTACTCTTCAACTAATAGTTTTAATTTAAGTCAATTATTAAAAAAAAATAAATAAAATAAAAATATACTATACATGTAGTTCTGTAAAAATTAAGAGAAAATAAACTTTATGTAAATAAAAATAAGTGTCACAAGCCTATGACTTAAGTAATTTTACTTATGTCATTTAGTTTACATTTGCTCTAAAAAAGAATTTTGGTATAAAAACTAATTTCACTGCAGAGGTGACATTTTTTCAAGACAAATATATTCTTGGAAGGAATATTTATATTAATGCGAAAGAATTAAACTATTTGAAATGTATAATGCTTTTAGTCTTTTTATATTAGTAATAAAATAAATAATATATAGTTAATGTTAACAGTTATTAATAAATAAATTATAATTTTTTAACTAAACATATAGATTTTTATTATAAGATGGCTAAAGATAAAATAATTGACCCACGATGAAGAACGATTTAAAATATGATCGTATGATATTGAATCAAAACGATTCTAAAATATTTCACTTTGTTTGAAAACAAGTAGCTGGGTAATTTTGTTTTCAAAAAAACTTAATTTTAATCAAAGACAAAACAAGGCTCTTATGCATGTTTATTATATGAATAAATAACGAAGATATAAAATATATTACTTGAGCATGTCATGTACAACAACCCCGTTCGTTAAGTTCTAAATTCTTAGAAATGCGTCATAAAAATCCAAAAGTTAAGATTCCGAATTTCTTAAAATTTTTGGAACAGTGGCAGTTAAAAGAATATGGCTTCTAACGAAAATTCAATAAATAAAAAAATAAAAAAAGTCCCTAGGTGCCGGTTAAAAACATTAACTAAAAAAACTTTTACTCTTAACGCAAAATAGAAAATAAATTCCAAAAGTTTTCGTGTATTTTTTTTTTTTTAGACTTTAGTCGAAAAAATCATCTGAATTAAGGTTTAAAGCTTTCAAAGGTTCATACTAATAGATATGTATGAAATTTTATTCGAGTACGTTTTGAAAAACAAAAGAAAAATCAATAGTTATCCAACCAATATACTAATATAATGTATTCGTATTTAGTGATAGTGATTTCAAGAAAATATTTTTTTCGTAAAATACCATTACTGTGAAAAATACCTATTCGGTCTACGTTAGGGTGACCTTACGTCCGGGTTTTCAGCTTGATGTCCTATTTTATCAATAGGAATTAAACAGGACGCATTTAGTCCTATTTTCTGTAACTATCCTGTTTTAATACTGTTTTTCAGTAATTTTTCATCATAAAGGGATTTTTAACGATCAACTGATAAAAGTGTCATCAATAATTAACTGTTTTAGATATTTTTATCTATGAAATCCAGTCATGTTGATATGTTTATTTTTGGTGTGGGTTTTTCCCGAAATTAAGTCGATGTCGATCGTCGATAAGAATAATAAATCAATATTCTAACTTAATTTAGTAATATAAATAACACTAGTACATTAATTATTTATATAAGTTTCATATTTTGTCAATCAATTCATTTTTTTTACTCATTGCAAATAAAGTGTCCTGTTTTTTTATTTTTACATATGGTCACCCTAGTCTACGTAGTTTTAATTTTATTTACGGTTATAAAATAATTATTTGCAAGTGTGGTAAAAGTCACTTTTATGATGAACTTCATTTATAATAAAAACTCATGTTTACTATAAAAAAATATCCTCGAACATGCGTGTTTGTACATAAATAGTAAATACCACTTCGGTACACGTATGGAAAGTATTCTTCGGTATTTCATAGTTCACACAGTCGACATCCCCATATAATTACGAGTACATCGTAGTATAACGGTAAAATAATTAGAAACGTAATGTGCTCAATATTTAATATGTCCTATATTTTTCAGGTAACCGATGCGATTTCCGATACCGTGATGTGTCTGATAGCTGGATTGTTCCTTTATATCCTAGTGGAGCGGCCGTTCAGGCTTCTAATAACTCAGATGTTCGTTTCAAAATCAACTACAAATCAAAAAAAGTAAACAATATTTTATTTGAAAATAACATTATAGTACTGCACAATTCAGATACGATTTCTTTAATATTCTTCTCGTGTCCGTATTTCTTTGATATATATGACTCGCACATAAACTATACAGGATTCAAGTGACAAATTATTTTAATTAGTTTTCGAAGTATGAGAAATTCATGTAGGAATGCTAACCATCTCTTTTTAAATTACGATTTTCATCTCTTAATTTGTTACATTTCTTACGATTACCTATATAAAATGTGATTTTAATTTGAAAAATAATTTGTATAGTGGTTTTCATGAAAAAAATATTTTATCGTATACCACTACACGGTATATAACATTATACTTTTTTACTTAACAAATAAATTAATCATAAATATAACACATTGATTGAATTCGTAATACATGGTTATACAAACTAATTTAGCATTAATTTATTCTGATCATCAAGTTAAAACAAGAAAAACATGTGATCATATATTTGCAAGCTATTATCAGACGAAACAAAAGCAGTATACCTAATAATATAAATATATATTATACTATAATTTAAATTATATAAAAATTTATTAATTTGAGAAATATATAATAAATAAATAAAAGAAAGCGTATTGTTATTATAATAAAAACGTACCTAATATTATGTTTCCATTGGAACATCAAATAATATGCAACCGTTATATTATTTACTAAACGATTTTATAATTTTAACAGATTAAAAAATAATTAAATGTATAAATAAGAACCCTCAAATTTTGTGCTTTTAAAAAAATATAAAAGTATAATTTAAAATGTTTATAAATCTTATATGATCTACTAATATACATTTTTTTCCTTTTTTTTTTTAATTTTACAATTTGGTTAATGTCAAAAATATGGTAATTATAAATTATTTTAACTAAGAAATAATATTTACGAACATTATTTTAAGAGCTATTAGGTAGAAAATAATAAGGATATTTTCAAAACGTTTTATTTAAACGATTATAATTATTTGATAAATGGTTATTATTCTTATTTCACTATTTATAGTTATATATAAAAGTGTCTTAAGTCAGTTTACACAATTTGCGTTTGTTGAAAAAGATTTTCCAATATAACGTGTTTGTATACTTTTAGTATATATTTAAAAATTTTAAATGTACTTAGTGTATGACTGTTGATGATTACCGATGTATGTATAATGATACTAATTGTACGCTAACTTTTTTTTTCGCAGTGATTTCGTTCCTCAAACGTTAGAATCAGATCGAGATTTTGACAAAGTCCTACCATTACATCATTAAACTTTAAACTCAACTATGTATTATTTATTAATTTATGATTATTTGTGTACCTTAAAGTGTTGTATATTTATTACAATGTGTATTTAATTATTTATGTTTATGCTGAACTTGTAGCGTATTTGTTTTTAAAAATATTTGTCTACAATAAACTTGTCAGTAACATTCCATACGTTTTATTGTACCATTAATAATTTCACATTACCTACTACAAAAATGTCAAAGATTAAAATAACTCTGAGAAAATATATTCTATGAACATGTAAAAGAGAGTAAAACAGGTTTTTAGTTAAATATTATTAGTCATATCATAGAAATAGCGTTTCAAAAAAAAAATTTCTCATTGAATAAATTTACATACTATATCATAGAATGTTATAATTATAATTTGGACCTTCCGGAATGGTTTTATGAATAGAGTAAGTGGGAGACGTAAAATACTACAAATCATTTTAATTATACACAGACGTATTCAAAAAATGATTATGAATTGGAGCTCAGCTTACAACTTTATTTAAAGATAAAGAAGGACTTAACTTCAATATAAAAAGTAAAGTAATCATACTTATAATTTATTTTTAGATTTTTCAATTTGCGAAATTCGAAAGAAAATACAATACGACCAATAGAATACGCTTTTTCATACGAAATAATATGAATTAGTTTTAAATTTAAAAAAAAAAATCAGATTAAACTTAAGTAACCACTTATAATGCAAATTGTAATCAAAGTTGAATATGCATTTAAGTTGGAATGTGATCCATTGTTAATAATAAGTTTCTTCTTAATGGTAGTATTATTTTTTTGATGGTTGTAATTTATATCATCACGCTTCTTTTATGCGAAAGCTATTTTCCGAAGTGCTCAATCTCATGCAAGCTAGGCTTAGTTCTGCCAAAATTGCACTCGCCCACGTGTATATATAAACATTTTAACCATAACTTAATTCTAAAACGGAATTCTAAATTTTTTAAAACCAACGCGACGGAGTAGCAATTGTTACTAACTATACCGGCATAAATTTGCTACTAAACCGATACGCGCCGTTTACTTTTTAACATTGCTTTCGATTTTAGCCGTGTTCTTCATAAAGCTTATTTTATGACTTTAAACAACCGGGAACGTCTTCGAAGAAGTAGAACTCAAGCATTCTTCGTAGGTGGGAGCCCGCTAAGCTCCTCAATTAAATTTATTTATTTTATCAACGTCCTTTTAGATGCGTCAATAACTAAGTGTTATGTTTATTTACATTTTATGTCTTGAAAACATGATATTTGTAATGCGTGTAACATTTTCGATTTGTATTGTGTACGTGTCGGTGTATTTCATTCGTACGGACAAGGTTAGTACGTACACAGTGTACGATTATTCTATACGTCTTTTAAAATTTAAAAATAAAAGAAACTAAAGTACTAAAACATGAAAGGTCTTAGAGTTGATGGCAGTGCACTGACGTACATCATATATTCGTGATATAACTTGTTAGTAAACTCAATTGAAACGTAAATCGATAACTGTCCTATGGGTAAACAATTTTGACGTTTTCAAATATTCTTCTTCTCCCTCTCCTTTCTCGTAACTATTTGGGATCGGCCACCTATGTCTTAAACCTCCTATCGATTTTATACATCCCCTACGCACACACTAACAGCCCTAAAATCATTTTCAATCGTATCCAACCATCTCTTTTTTTTTTTATCTTCCTCTTTCATTTTTCCTTGAAACGTTCATTTTCATAACCACTTCTACTGTTTTTGTTTTCTTTCGCCTCGTCACATACATAAACCATTTCAGTCTTTATTCTTTCATCTCATGCACTATCAACGCTACACCAATACTACCTCTCACATATTTGTTTCGTTATTCTAACTTCTTTGTAACTCCACGCATCCATCTAAGCATTCTTATTTCCACAACACTCATACTTTGTTCTATTCTCCTGTCAACTATCCAACACTCCGAACTATATAACATACTTGTTCTCACTACATTTATTTATTTAAGTTTTACATTTTCAAATAAATAAAAAAAAAATAAAAAAATAAAAATAAATTATTTTATATGGTGTATACTTAAATGGTCATTTTGTCAATACATTATTACAATGATCTAATAAAAATGTATAAATTCATTTTTTTATTGAGACAATTAGGATATTATTACTATAATTCATACATATTATAGTATTATAATTTCTTTCGATTGCTAACAAATTTTGATACTAAATAGATTCTATATAAAAAAGTCTACATATGTTCTATAATTTTTACTAGATCATGTGGTTAAAATATACATAGCAAACTGTGTTGGTAGAAACCGAGGACTAAAATATGTTCCGCAACTTGTTATTCTGCGGTTGTATCCAGTATAAAATGTATCTGTTATTTCGTAACTAAATCAAATTACAACAATTTTGGCTGTTAATAATATTTGACAGGGACAAAAATTACGGTTAGTACCTCCTATAGAGTTATAAGCATGTAAATGTATTACAGGAAATACTGGAAATGAGTTGTGATTAATAACTATAAATTTCTAGTTAAAATTAGTTGTACCTATTTGAGGATATTCGTGATATTATTTCAGTTATTTTGGTCACAACCTTGAGTTTATAAAATCATTCGGAAAAAATTTGGAGTTGGTATACTTCAGTCGTAACAAAACCAGTTTTCAAATGAACAGGTACAAAAAGACGTCTGGTTTGATTCGAGAATATTGTTAAAAATTATTATTATTAACAAATCATCACATTCCCACTAAAATAATACTTCCTATTCGGACCAAATAGACTTTGTTCATTAAAGAAATTGGTTTCTCATTAATAATAAGGAAATTTTTTTTTTTTAAAAATTGAGTGTTCAATTTAAATAATCATTTACCAGCCAACAATTTTCATAACAACGACAATTTGCATTAAATAATTGAATGTTTTATTAAAAAAATTATAATTTATAAAAGTATATGTAAGAATATCACCAGTAGGGTTCGAAAGTTGTAGGAATTGCTTATTGTTCTGTAAGTTCTCAGCTTATTCAAATTAAAAAGTTGATACTTATGTAAGAAAGAATTGAAATTGTATACCCCTACCCAAATATTTTTCCGGCTACACCATTGTATACATAATATAATCAATAGTTAAAATAACTAATGTTTGATTCAAAGACATAAAACTCATAAAAATAAATGTAAATTAAAATAACCACAACAAATACAGTTCTCTTGTTAATGGTTTTTTTTTTTTTTTTTAACAATGATTTATGTCCGACATGAGCATTGTTCTCTGGAATTTCATCAAGAGAACAATTGTGCCTCTAGTTCGATAAGGATACTGTAAATCTAATGTGTCAACTCTTCAATATCAAATTTTCAGTCTTGTCTACCTTCGCGTGGAAAATAGTATACAGTAACAACGTATTCGTCTGCGCATGCAGGTTTTTCGGCGTGAGATTAGTTACCGAAACCGGTGGTTCAAAATGTCACAGAGTAAACAGTGAATTTTGGAACAGTGGTTCTCAGTCTAAATTATCTGAAATGAACACAGGAGCACCGGAAAAAAATCAAAAAATATTATGCACACATCAGGAGTCGGAAATAGGTGACCCGTGGTTTGTATACGAACCGTAAAAATATCGATGTAGACTTCTGCAGTGCACATGTGTTTTTTTATTTCCTATTAGATTTTGGTAAATAATTTGATAAAATATTCAAAGATGGTGCAGACGTTTGAAAACTATCGCAATTTTTAAAAACACTTTATGATGTTCCTCCAGTGAGAGAATGGATTGGCGTAGCTGCAACATTGTTCATATTTCATAAAATTTAATTTCAAATGGAACATCAATGTATTGACAAGTGAGAAGATATTTAGCTTAAAATATACAAAACTGTATCAGCTGAAGATTTTTGGGAAAATTATGTTTTGTATAAATACATAAACTGTAAAACTCCGGCCATAAAATTAAATATTATGTTTGGCTCCGCTTACATATGTGGAATTTCGTTCTCTAAAACGACGTTTTTAAAGAATAAGTATCATTCAAAATAAACTAAACTGGTCATCGTATTTGAAAACATTAAGTATATTATTACTGTTCAAGAGTAGCAAATTTGATAAAACTAACTCAAAACTAAGTATGCCATTTCTTGCATTCAATAATAACATTGTATATTACTCGAATGGAAATTTATAATTTTTATTATATCCTATTAAATAATTTTTTTCTGGACCTGAACAATTTTTTTTTTCAAATTACCCAGACCTTCTTGGAAACTAACGATTAATCCCTCATTTAAACAGTATAAGAACCACCATTCTTGTTTCTACTAATGAATGTTTGTCGATACTATATTTATTTCTCTGATTATTCAAAATTGTTTAGCTTATTATTTATTACGAAAAAAATATAGTAAATATTTTCTATTACAGTTAAAATACTGTTAAAATTACAGTTACAGTTAAAAACCCAATTAAATTTTACAAGTGTTCAGAACGTTCATAAATATCCAACACTGCATGGGTTTTATATATGTAATATGGTGTTGAGTTAGAATCACGATTTTAAAAGGCAATATTGCGACAAGCTTGATGTGAGAACTAACAGCTGTCTGATTTTACTTTTACGACAATACGTGGAGCTTAAACGTGTAGTTTGACGGATAATGAAATAAACAAATATGATTCGTACTTAAGAATTTTCATTCGCAAGTTTTTTTAATCGTTGCTCATGCGTGTTGAAAGACAATTATTTTCCATCCAGACAAAGAGTTTCTAAGTAATAAAACACTCATAATATAATTTCCCAACAGAACAAAATTAGTACGCATTTTTTAATGATTGATGTAACTCAAATAAGTACCATAAGTATAGATTTAATTGTATTAGGTAATCCGCAATACGACAACAATTTAGAGATAATTTTACGATACAGTCATAAAAAAGTACTCATGATTTTATCGTCTTATGAAATTGTATTTATTTATTTATTTATTTATTTATTTATTTTTTTAAATGAAGGGTAGAAATATAGAAATGATAATAATTAAGACAGTTTAAAGAAGAATAATAACAATAAATATGTATTTATTTGTTTAGTATTTACATTTAATTCAGTTTTATTTTAATTAAAGTTATTTCATAACTTGCTGTTATGATCGTCGTTGAACTCTTGTAATTAGTAAAATTTCTTTCGGCTATTTTAATCTGGTTATACTTTTGATAAAATAGGTATACGATATGGTCGTATTTGTTAGTTTATCAATTTAGTAGATTACATTCTAAATATGCAAGTGTAGACGTCAAAATTTGTGATCAAATACCCTATATTTAAGAACTTATAGAAAAATTCTAAAAAATGTTCTAAAAACTTGAAAGATGTCCTAAAAACAGCCAAATTTGCCTCTAATAATGCATTTAAAATTAAATTTGTAAAAAAAGCAAAAAAAAATGCAAAATAAAAACAACATTTAATTAATCAGTACCACTTGAAACAAATTTCCCCTTACGGACATATACAGGTATGTTGGGATATCAAGAAAAAAAATGCATTTGCATTAAAATCCCGGCCTAAATATTATTTTTTTTTTTTTATTAAAAAATATTTTGTAATTAATAATTTTATATAATCAGTTGGTGTGCTAATTTTTTTTATGAACAAATAAAAGTCTATTATTTAAAAAACTATAGTGTATTAAATGTTACTTAATGTTTATTATTTTACTAAATAATATTTTATCTAATAAAATAATAAACATTTTTTTTTTAGTGTTATAATATTTTGATAGTTAAATTTTAAAAGCTTAACAATATGAGCTCTGGGTTTAATACTTAAAATCATTTGGTAAGATTATGGAAAATGATTACACTATTTTATTTAAACGCGAATAACCATATTCACCTATGTTATAAATTATAATAATATGTATTTTTTGTTATTAATATACAAAAAAAAAAACAATCTCTCTATTATATAATAATCATTATTATTAGGCAGTGATTATTGACTACGGATTTAACTGAATAATAATAGTTTTTTTTTTTTTTTTTAGTGGCCCTCAATATTTTTATGAAAATGTAAATTGGCCCGCCAAAACATTGAATCATCCTGATCTGGATAATAACTTTTTATTATTATTTTTTTTTTTAGATAAAAATAATATTTTTTATCGTTATCTGTATATTATCTTGATAATTTTTTTGTTATCTGGACTCAACACTGGTTGCTTAGTACATGGTGGAATCAATTTTGAAATTTTGTTATCATGCAAAAAATTTAATCACATCTATAAATTCTTTTTGGAATATTTTTTTAATGGCTCATTATTATGAACAATAGTTCTGTCGCACGTTTTAATGATTTACCCAGATTAATATTAAGTTATATATAATGGAAATAACTCATAAGTCACTGTTCACATTGGATGAATACACAACTCAAGTTTTAACTTAGCTATAACTGAATTTCGTAAAAAAATCATATTTTTACGTCTTCTTTCTTTTCTGCGAGGTACACAAAAATAAATCAAAAGCATTCACAAGTCCTTTCTCCATCGATTTTCACTTCTCGTTTTATAGAAGATGACACATTTAAAAATATATTTTCTAGCAACAATCAAAATCGTAATGCTGATATAACCTATGTATATATATATAAGCTTCTATCAGCTTATACAAAAAAATCTAAGTAAAATTTTTCATTTCTCTTTGGACTCGACGTCTGCATTAGACTGTTACCTTTGTAAATGTACTCTTTACCATTTTTTTTTCTCCGTACTTGTTTTCAAGAGCAATACAGTTTACAACGTTCAGCTTTTCTACGTCCTGTCTAGTGCTATTCGTTTTTTGCTCATAGTTATGTGAAATCTTCTATCATAATTCAAACATTTTACTGCCTTTTTTTTGAAATTGAGTGACCATCAAACTTCCAGGCACTTTTTGTTCAAACAAATGATGCGATATTCCAATAAATAATCGTTGTCATTTTTATACAAATAAAACATAAAAATAATTGCGTTAATAAAATTGGTGTTTTCAATTGTAATATTTCATTGAATACAATAAAATTATAATTAAAAAAACGAAAAGTCGTAAAAATCAAAATTGAAAATTAATAAAAATTCGCTCTTGATGGCATTAATTTACCACATTTGTATAAATATCATAATATTATTTTAACATTATTTGAAAGATGAACTACCATGGACCATATGGATACATGTTTTTGTTTTTACAACGATGATTGAGCAGAAAGAGATAAGTCATGAATTCTTAACATAGAATAGCTTTTTAAGTCATATTTTAGCCAAAAGTATAAAAATTATGCATCATAGATGATAAATGATTCGGTTATGTAATTTCACATTGGTAAATGATTATATGAAAAAAAATAGTTACTATATATATATAAAAAAAAAGCGTTTTGCCAATAAATAATCAAAAAACAGTAATTTATAATTAATTAACAAAAAAATATTAATCAACGAAATGTTGCTTCAAATTACTTTCGTTAAGAAGATTGTGTTTTTAATGACGTATAACACCGAAATCCGTTACTTATCCACTTACGTAAGTCAATTTTTTATTGTTTTTCATCAAAATTCTAAGTATACGTCACATGGAAAAACGGCTGTTATTTCGTGTCCACCCACTCGTTCTGTCTTATAAAACGATATTTGTCCACAAACGCTATGCAAATAGTTTTTCACGTTTATGATGAATTGTAACGTGCGTTTACGTAATATTCGTCTGGATAAATGATTACACAAAATACCACCTACGTCACTCTCAGTTCTTTTTATACATAACAAAAACATGATTTTTGCTCATTTGAATGTTTAACTATAAGTATTATTTTGCATAAACTATTTCAGTTTCCAATAACCTAGGTACGAATATAATTCCAATTAAGAATGAATATACGTAAAACATAAAACAGATATGTGTTATTGAATAATTGCAATTTATATTTTAAATTATTTTCTTTACTCATAAAATGAATTTTAATAGATGGTTATAATTTATATTACACGTGCAATTAGTATAAAATAATTTAAATTTAAATTTCCAAATTCGTTTTAATGTTAATAGATTATCAAAACTATGCACCTACTTTCAAATGCATAGTATATATTATATTAAGCTATAATAATAATGCTTAGCATAAACTTTAAAATAATAATCGAATTTCCAAAACATATTTATACACATTATTTATAACAAATATGAACAAATGTTATACAATAATGACAATCAATAATAATCAACAAAAGAAATACGAATCTGGACTTATTGGTGTTAGTATTGTTTATTTTTTGTCTAAGTGTTTTCTAATCTCTAATATTCCATTCTATACAAACCTGGATTTAGACCTTCAGGGACTCAGGGGCCAATAAATGGTTTTTGGTCCTCACCAATGAAAATAATTCTTTAAACTTATAAAAATATATAATATAACAAATTACAAAAATCTGGTCATATGCTCCCACTTACTATGCCAATTGTGGTAAAAATGGTAGGTAGATGATGGGCCTTAAATGGCCCCGTTAGTTCAAACAAGAATAAAATTAAAATAAAAATATTCTTGTAGGAACTAAACAAAATACAAATTATTACTATATATAATTTTAAACCGAGAAGACTATTGGCCCTTTATATACGTGATCCTCGAGGGGAATATATGTCAATTGATAGCGAATAATTTATTGCGCGATAGTTGGTAGTAGTCAATTGATAACGCGCGTGAATTTATTGCGAGTGACTTTTCCCAGTACAACAATTTGTAGCGTCCTGCTTACGTAAAAATGCATTAATAAATTAATAATTAAAAAAAATGTTTGTTATTATAATATAAATATTGTATATATATTGTCTACAACTCACAAGACATTTAGCTTAAAAATATATGAATGTAGAAAATATCTCAGAAACAAAGTAATCTAGTAAATGTCTGTCATATATAAAATATATAACATCATTATATCGTACTTCCACGAATTCCACGTACATAAATACCATGATGTAAAAATATTACCCGAAGTATAAATCTGTGAGACACCTGTAATAAGCCAACTGCATTACATAAAATTTAGTGACTGACTTCTTTACATTTTTATCAGTAAACATTAGTTATTTTTAGCACCTGACTTACTGTTGATTATTACATATATGACCCAGTAGGTATATCAAAATATAAGGTCAAATCAAACTCCATTTCAAATTTTTTAAATATTTTTTTCTTGTATATTCAAATATAACAATAAAATATTCGTACAAATATTATCAATCATATTTTACTAATGATTAAATATAACATCCTAATTTCATGACTACATTATTAGGTTGATACATTTTAATAATAATAATAATAATAATAATAATAATAATAATAATAATAATGATAATAATAATAATAATAATAATAATAATAATAAAATCTTATTAACAAGTCACGATAATAATTATATACAAGAGAATTACATAAAAGTGCAAGAATGGTCAGCATAAAAAATATATAGATAAGTAATATTAATAATATTTATATTATAAATGTGGTAATTAATAAATTATATATAGAAAAATTAATTCAAAAACATGAGTACCAACTTTGAACTAACTAACGATTTTTATTTGCTAGACACTATAAATGCATGTAGGTACAATGAAACGTTTCAATCAGTCTTCGATCCTTAATGAAATTATTTTGTAAGTCGAAAAACATTATGTATAGTATCCAACAATGTATGTGTAGAAGAAGGATAAAATCATATAGTGTGCATATAATTGTAAAAACATAAATTTAAAAAAGAGTAATCATTTAGAAATTAACATTACACTTAAGCGAACGTATCCAAAAAGAAAATGTATTATTTACACTACTATTATCATATAGTTTTTAGTATACTTTGGCTTAACAAATTTAAAAAATTGCATTTTTGATACAATAGAAGGAAGTCCTATTAATTTTTCCGAAGCGCACCAAGTTGAGCAGCCAACGACGTCTCATCTGACACGAATGATCTTTTTTTATTCACTTTGGCTTCTTGACGTATCTAAAAACAAATAAAATAAAAACAATTAATGTTAACATGAATGTACAATTATAAATGTACAAATAATAAAATCTTATTACTTATTACTTGTTTTATAAAATGCTTTGTAACATCATGTGTGTGTGATAAAAGGTGTATATTACAAATTTTATACTTTGCTCGTAAAATAAAAATAGTACAGCTTTTAAATAACATAATTTTTTAAGAATTTTTTCAATTAGACATTTTGCTAACTTTTTACGAATTTATTATTATTATTATTTGTCCTATCAATTTAAACTATATAATAGGTAGACTAATAAATAATATTTATATAATATATAAAAATTGTATTTATGTGGAATATAATTATATATATTATATTCCACATAAATACAATTTTTTTACTTTTCCTTAAAAGCATTTTAGTTCTGAAAATATTATACTAGCATAAAATATAAATAAACACCCTTTCTTCAAATATTACTTTTATAATAATCTTTTTTCCAGTCATTTTTTTCTATTAAAAAGTTAAAGTCTTTGATTTTTCGTAACACACGTCTATTTTACATGACATCAGATAATTATAATTAAAAAGTACTTTAGTTTTTAAAATAATATTTTATACCAATATAATTAGACCTATACGAAAAAAATTAACTGGAGAGGACGTATTAAACTAATACTTACAGATAAATATTATGAAAATGTAACTCAGATACGTTTTCACGAAAGTAAAAATACGTTTAATGACTGTCATAACTATAATATTATATTATTATTAATGCATCGTATATTAAATATTTAATCTATAATAATATTATTATGAGTAAATCATACTATATACGCACAATGCCGTAACAATTTTCCGTGGCGCCCTTGGCCAATTTTATTTTGGCGCTTATTTTATACGAAAAAAAAAAACCAATTGCATATGCATTTAACACTACCGGTAGTGCAACTCCATACACGCCGTTATTCGTTTATATATATAAATAAATCTATCACTGTCATATAGCTGTAACTTAAACCTCGACGTAGCTGGTAGCTTATTTGAAAGCTAATGTAAACATGATTGCTGTGGATGCATACCACTTGTCATTCGAAACTTTTTGTACGTCCCCCTGATGCATAACAGACACGATAAAGTAGGTCATTGGAAAAGTGCGGTGAGGTGGAACATTTAATTATTATATAAATGAATCAATAACTCACGAATCGTACTTGGTCGTTTAAGAAAGAAAAAGAGAAAGAGTGAGAGAGAAAAAGTGAAATAAATTAAACGCGAATAATCGTCCCATCTTGCGGTTAAATCACGTCTAAGCCTACTCAAAAATATGAGAAAACGTAATCGGTCTCCTAACAATGAAAATGAAGAAAAATCGATGAAGGATCAAGAGTATAGAGAGTTTAGAGAGTATAGAGAGGGGAAAATATAGAAGAATCGAGAATCCCGATGGTAGTATTGGGTGTAGTGGTTTTGCGCCAAAAAATAATGTATAGCGTATTACCAACCGACGGTAGTGATAGCGACGATGGTGGTGGTAGTTGCCCTCCCTTAATTAAGAATCTCATAAATATTCGGCGTGTTACTCTTTCGATGGTTAACTAGGGTCTGGATATACAAGTGACGTCAGCCGTGGCATTTGACCAGCGGTAGGCGAGTGGTAGGGTGCAATCTAGGGAGAGGGATTCCGGTAGGAGGAGCAAAATGGGGTGGTTTCATTCAATGGTGCGCTATGTATAAGTTTCTATTTTCAGCATTGACGTCATACACGCAGTTGCCGGCAAATTTACCGACCTCCATTCAAGAATCCAAGCGGTTACGAGCGCCATAGTCCTGTATCGATTATTTCGCCATTGACGTCATGACTAGGGAAAATATAAACGCCAGACACGTAAACCACGATATAAATTACGATTTTGTTCCCTGGTGACTTAAAAAGTGTTCTTTTTATTTTTGTTTTGTTTTTAGTTTATTTCATCTCATGACTATATTACTTTGATATAAATTAGGATTAAAAAATGGAAGAAACAAATAAACTTATACGCTCAGACTTCTAGTGAAAAATACTGCATTTAGTTCCTTATACCTCCAAAATACTACTAGACCATCGACAGTTGTGGTGGATTATAAGTATACATTTTTAAGATTACATTGATAAACTAACTATACCATTATTTTAAAATGTATTTAGAGAAATACTTCACAAAAATTATTGTAAAGGTATTTTCAAGAACTTCAATATTAATTAAAAATTCGTTATGTTTGAATAATGAAAAATTGAATTACTATTTATAATAATATAAATAAGCTCAATACTTATTATCAATTCAATTATTATATAAATTAATATGATTTTCATAAGATAAATATTTACATAATAGATATTAATTATGATATTGCAGTGAACCAATAGTATAAACAATATAATTATTGCCATTGAAATTGATAGTAATAAGTATTTTTTTTTAAGATTACCTAGAACTGATATTTCGATAATAAAAAGCGTTGCTAATAATTATAATAGAAATTAATTTTTTAAGTCTCAAAAAACCAAAAACTATTGTATTTTGAAAATATAAAGATACTATCCTAACACTTTTAAACGTACCTATATAATACAAAAAAATTAATTATAATTAAAATTTTGGAAGTACACTTTGTTTTAACTTGTAATTTAATTATTTTGAATAATAAGATGAGTATGTAATTAAACGTTAAAAATTCTGAAGTATACATGCGGTGTTTTAATAACTAAATAGTTATAAAGATTAAAGATTTTTCTACAAAAATCTACCATGACTTTTATTTTAATAATATAAAACTATTACTTATATATAAAAGAGCTATAACTAACTATTAGTCAATTTTTAAGATCTTAAAAATATTTAAATTACCAAAATCTATCAAATTGAACATATAAATTAATATATATTATGCAAATGTATAGACATTATGTATATTATTTCTATTTCTGCCTTTATATATTAGAGTAAATGCTGAAAGTGACTCACTGAATAATAATACAGAGTAATATTATTCTATGTTATATCAACATAATTTCATGACTCATATGATATAATGGTTGACTTAAATGTGTAAGTTTGCATACCTACATATTAGTATTGTTTAAATTGATTTTTTTTTTTTTATACTTTATTAAATAATCTATAAAATATAATGATATAAACGTCATGTTATTTCACTTTAAGTAAACTTAAGTGAAATAATCAACAAATATTTTCGATTACAAATTTTACTAGATTATCTCTAAGTGAAATTAGATTTAATTTTAATTATTATTAAAAATATAATTAATTTTAATTTGAGCATATACATTTATTTGGTGTATTACATTTTATGGTTACCAAAGTAAATTATTTATTTTAGTAAGTCTGTGTAACTACTTTTTAATAATACTTATAGAATATTACATGTTTGTTTATAGAATATATATATAATTTAGTACCTATTTTATAATCAGTGTTTGACGTTGAAGTAAGAATATCAAACACGCAACCAAGTTTGAAGATCACGAACAAAAAATTATTAATGTTTGCAATCTAGAACGTGTTTTCATTTTTAAAAATCTTGGTATATATTTCATTAGGTACCTCTTTAGATTTCAACCACCATATTTATGTTACCGTCTGCAAAGCACTAACTGTCCTGGGTTTCACGGGCACGTTACAAGGAGGGATCTAGGTGGCCCAGGTTCCCTTAATTTTACTCTGATCCAGGGCTGACCCTCCAAATTCATATAAAAATTATTTTTACTAAATATTAATAACATGCTATGCTTATAATTTATACATATTAATTAAATCTATTATGATAACTATTCGATATTGCAATTTATTATAATTTTGAGTATCAAATAACTTATAAATATATATATCATGATTATATTAAATTTTATATCAGTAAAAAACTATATCATAAAGTTAAATATTAGGCCTATTAATTGTAGACATAATTTTCAATAAGAACTAGCATCAAATAGTACCCCCTAAGGGTGTAAAAGTATCTAGTGGAAAACAAATGATGCAAAATGTTGCAGTTGGTATCCTTATGGAAATTTTCTGGATAGGGGTTTGAGGTTTCATAGAATGAATACTAAAATGTTTAGCTCTAAAATTAGTTAGATTTTCCATTTTTAAACGGTGCAAAATAAGTGCAGTAAAAAAAAAAAAAGGAAATAAATGTAAGTTATAATAACAAGCCCGAGACTTATTAGGTAATTATTATTATAATTATCAATTTTAATAATGAAAATATTGCACTATAAATTCATCATATTATTTCTCTGCTACTATTTGTATAATACCTATAATATAATATAACAAGAAAAAAAAGAATTCTTAAAAGTTTCAGCTTTTCGGGGAATGGATGGGTATAGTAATATCTTTCTACGCCTGAAAAATGCGTCTTGGACACCACCGACAACGAAACATGGGAGTATGCATTATTGCCGACCACGTTTTAACGGAAGGAACGTTGGTGTTACCGCGCGAAACTTCGAGTAACTATGTAATATATAAACGTCTGAGTCGTTGTATAATGTTGAGAGCGTGCACCGGAACCGCACGGGTCGCAATAAAATGTACGACCCAATGCGGAAAGCAATAATGGTGCGAGTGCAACCGGCCAATGCTCCCGGTTCGGAAACGTATAGTACATTAAAATGAAAAACTTTAAAAATCGCACTCACTTCGTCGTAGGCGTCTGCAGTGCTTTTATCCAATTGCCCTTGGATACGACCACCTTCCGCCATCGCCTCCAGCAGATTCTCGAAACCGGACTTTTCACCCGCCGGTCTGGGCAGCACGTACTCCCTCTGTCCTCCGTCCACCATGGGTGACGCTGCGGTCGTCACGTCGGGTACCGCGGTCGTCACGTCGGGTACCGCGGTCGTCACATCGGGTACCGCGGTCGTGGTCACAGCGGGTACCGCGGTAGCGTTGCGCTTCTTGAGCTTTTCCAGCTGCCGCACGTCGTCGTCATCACGTGCAGCGACCCCACGTTTGATCAGCGGCGAACCGTTCGCCCACTGTTTGTAGTGATTGCCGCTGGGCATCGCGTGCGATAGCAGCGGCGCGGAATGAGACGCGACCGACGACGATGATGAAGACGACGACGACGACGACGACGACGACGACGGTGGCGACGACGATGACGACGACGAGGATTGCGATAAGGAAGACAACGACGACAGGTAAGGCGACAGCGAAGACGACGTCCGCTCTCCGGCCGACTGCTGGTGCTGCTGGAGTTGTTTCAGTTTTTGCTGCTGTTGCAACTGCTGGAAAATCGGCGGCAGGTGCTGGTACAACTTGGAGATCGGGTCCAACTCCTGCGACGACTGCTGTTGCTGCTGATACGACTGCTGCCGTCCCTGCTGCTGCTGCTGCTGCTGCCGTGGTCCGATCCCGCCGTCACCGTCGCCGCCCATCTGCTGCATGCCGTCCAATCGTCCGTTGATCAGCGACTCCCAGAAATCGTACAGCTGCTGTTCCTTGGTGGACTTGAACGCGTTGGACGGCGACACTAGGTTCGACATGAACACCTTGCGGAACTTGTGTATCTTGTCCGTCGGATACCTGGCCGGCTCGTAGCGGTTCAGCGACAGCGATAGCGGCGACTGTGGATCGTACCTGTTGATGATGGCCGCGGACGGCTGATAGTACGACGACGACGACGCGGACGAGGCCGCGGCGGCGGACGGCACGATCGTGTCGCGACCGCCGAACGGCATGTCGTCGTACAGCAGATCGTCGCCGGCGGCCGTCTCGTACGCGGCAAAGTCGGCCAGCGGATAGTAGCTCGCGGCGGCCCCGTAACTCGGGTACCTGACCACCGCGTAGTCCGCGACCGACCGGTCGTACTGCAGTCTCGGGTCGTACGGACTCACGTTCCCGTCGTAATAGTCGTCCGCGAACACGTTGCCCTGTCTGTCGCCGCCGTCCATCGATTGGTATCGTCCCACCGACACGGGGTAGTGCCGCATCAGGTTGCCGCTGCCGATCCCGTACGGCGACGCCCAGCCGGCCTCGATCCTGTTGCCCGCGTTCAACCACGCCGCCGTGCTCCCGTACCGATTCTGCTTCTGCGCCAGTTGCTGCTTCCCGTACCGGTTCATGATGCTGTTCGCCCGGACCGCCGATGTCCACGCCAGGCACGCGGCCACGGCCGCCATCACGGTCGCGTTGACGACCGACGCGAGATTCATCTGTGTGCACACGGGAACGAAAACTCGCTTAGAACATTATTGTTGCACAGAAACGTTAATGATATTTATTGTACGCATTTATTTCATTTATTTTCTTTACTCTCTAGTCCCTCCGACGGTGTGTTAACTATTGCCAACTTGATACGAGATAGAACCGATGTGTGTTTTCGGTTACTACTCGTTTTTAATCACGTAAATCGAACAACAGTGTCAAGTAAAAAAAAAAAAATAATAATAAAATAGAGTCTATGTACTTACACTGTTTCTAGGTCGTACAACGATTTCGGTTTATTCACTAATATTCGGGTGTACATATGTTCGATAATATTATACGTACACAAGTGTATATAAAAAAAGAAAACAATCAATTGAATATTGTATATTGTAATGATACCTCTACATTTTGTTTTCGATTGACTCTATCAGACTTAAGCATTTCAGTGCAGACTTCGGAGTCCTAGTTATATTATGTATGCTCATTTAGGGACGGCTTTTTATTTACATTGAGTAATTGTATATTCTCGTTTTAACATAACTAAATAGTCTTAAGATATTTACTTTTAATTATAAATTATTTGCCAGTTGATTGTGAATATTCTATTATGACAAATTTTCGCTAAATATTCACATTTAAAAAATAATATTTTATGGCAAGAAATTGTACACCAATACTAATGTAGTACTTTTAATGAAATATTAATATTTTAATAAGAAATGAATAACATGTTACGAAAAAAATGTTTTTAATACGACATGATATTAATATCATTTTGTATCTAATTACATGCACAATAATAAACCATCAAGTATATATTTTATTACATTTTAACCATATAATGTATTTTTAATTGTAATACTTTATTAATTGTTGTTATTATTTATCTAAATAAATTATATTATTCGTAATAAACTACTCAACGTATAACAAATATTAATGAATATATATATATATATATATATATATATATATATTATAGTATAAATATTAATGATAAATTAGTATAAAATCCTTAAAAATTCTACAGTAAAATTATACTGTATTCACTGTACATAACAAAATTAACATATATTTTATATACTTTGTGAAGAATCAATTTAAACCGAACAACTTTATGATTTTAGCGGATAATTTAAATCAAATATATTTGTTTATTTTTTATAATATTTAATATTATTTGTAATGAATTCATGAAAGTTTCCGTTTTCTTATTTACATAATATATTTTTCAATACCTTAATTCTATGTATATTTTATGTTTTGATATAAATTATAATTTCCTCATATTAAATTCTTTGATGATGGATCCCTAAATTAAATACCTACCTGCATATATTTTTTTTAAATGTTTGATATATTACTATTCAATTTATTCAAAAAAGTAAAATTTTTATTTATTCATATAATTAATTTTTATTAAATTTAATTCAGTGAGCTTGTGACATGAACATGAAATATGCGGGAAATAATATATAGATTTTTTTTTTACATTACTTTCAAGGATGTCTCATATGATGAGACTTAAAAATTATAACAATTTTTTTTTTTTGTATGTATAGTATAATGCATATTATAAAGTTCAAATAAATATGTATAGCTATATGACTAGGCTAAAAACAATGCAATTATTTTTGTCAAATGACTAGGTGAGTAGAATAAAATATTATCAAAAAAGCGTTTTATATAATTTCATATTTACTTAAATTACAATTTTTTCGGGAAACTATTTTACATTAAAAGCTTGGTTAAAAATAAAGAAGTACAGAATAAGTTTGAGTTGTAAGTTTATTAACTGAAAAATTGAGATTTTCATTTTACACCATTGTAACATTAAAACTATGTAATGAATTCAATTGTAAGCTAAAAGTATTTTTTTTTTTTTTTTTTTTTAATTAAAAAAGTCATAATTCAACTATTTTTGTAATAAACAATATTTTAATTACTGAAAATATAAACTTTATTTTTAAAAATAATAACAATTATGTTTTTATTTATATTTTACAAATTTCGAAAAAACAACTTACTCGTACCTACACAATAATAATAATATAAAATGTTATTTGACACAAGTTGATACAATCTTAGAATCTATCAAACTACCATTGAGTTAAGGACATATTGTAAAAAGAAACCTAATCGAATGACAGATTGTTATCGGAAAAAATAATTACGATAGAGCAATGATAAAAAATAAAATATTTAGGAATAATCTCTCCCGCGATGCTAACGAACCATACTGTGTAAAACATTGGAAACCAAAAGAAGAGAATAAGTTCTTGGTACTCACGTTTCGGGTTCTCGACCTCTTCTTGATTCTGTGGTTTTTATTTTAGTGTGTCTCTCGGATCGCCGTCAAGTCTCCTTCGTCGATGTGCAGTATCGCCCGCGCAGCAAGAGAATCGTCGTAATACTTGCGGTGGTTGAGAAGACACGATGAGCAGTCGTGCGCTCGGCGTTTGTATGGGAACTGTCGCCGACCACCCGGCCGGAGGAAGTTTTATAGGGATCCGCCGAAACGCCCACGCGTCGCACTTTGAATGAAACCCTCCGCCACCGCGCAACGTCGTTGTTTCGGTTGTTCGATCACTATACGTGACCCCCACCCCCGCGCCATGCACCACAGTTTGCTACCCTCAATTTCACCACCACCGACCCCATTGCCCCGTCAACTGCGTGCGCGAATCGAATCCCCATCTACGTCGTTATTATTATTATTTACCTCCGCTTTTCCCAACAGGTCCTGAAAATCCATATACCTCCACATATGCGTGCGCGCGCGTACACACACACACCCACACACACACACACACACACACACACACACACACACACACACATATATACACATTATGTGTATACATACATATTCATTTATTGTTTATGTATATCTCGACGTGTGCGTACGTGTGTGTGTGTCCCGCAGGGAATAATGTGGAAATTGGTATACGGGAAGCTAAAGCGTCATCAGCTCGATAATATAACTTCTCGTAAATGTGTATCGGTTGTAGACCTTGAAAAAAGGCAATAATAATAAACCGACTGCTACAACTATAAGAGTATAATACACGTATATATGTGCATGTAGTTGTTTTTACCGGGCACGCCTGTTTTTATGGCCTATATACTCGATTATCCTTTGCAGCCCGAGTCGTCGTTTCACCATTGTTGGAAATAAAATTAATTACATTTTATTTTTAATAAAATCCTTTGCTTCGGACGGGATAGGGAGTTGAGCATCGAGGGAAAAAATCTCCCTGCTTTCACTAAAAAAAAAAAAAATAATAATAATAATAATCCATACTAATCGCACTTTTTCTACATAATTATTCTCCTAAAAATTCCTTGAAGATATATTAATAATAAATTAAATATTAAATTAATGCAGCAGATACTAGTTATAACACAAAATAATATCGTGTTTCAATGTTTGTCACAAACCCTACGGTGTATATGTCCTACATGGCCCTCCCAAAGCGAAACATTGGATTCTATATTTTTACTTCTAATATATTATTATATTATATTATCTTTTTACTTCTAGTGTACCTATTCGAACGCTGAGACGAATTATTAATTTAATAACTTCAAAGATATCAATAAATATTTGTTTTAATAGTAATAATCATTTTATTATATCTCAGCAATCTGCATATTTTTGAGATCATTTTTTAAAAAACCCTATGACATAAATATTCATGCAATTTGACCAATACGATTCTTTTGTTTCCTTCTCCTTATAAACGACCAACTCCATTAAATACAGATAATAATATCAATTTCGAACATGTATAACTATTATAAAAATAGGATAATACTGAAAATATTAACAATTTCAATATTGGATTTTATTTTTATCACATACATTAAAATAAAATTTCTTAAAACCTATAGTTACAAATTTCACAATAATATTTTAATTAATAATATGTCTAATTCAGTGGTTAACAATTTTTTTCCTCCTTCTTTTGTTTTTCTAGGTACAAATACTATTGGGCTTTTTTTTTTTAGTGTTTTTTTTTTTGCTCTTAAATAACTAATAAAATTTCTAAAGACACATCTTAGTCACAAAAATATATTATTAATATTTGTAAAGACAAGTGCTGACATAATAACGTTTTTCAAAATTTCAAAGGCTCTCATATTTTTTTTCGAATTAAAGAAGTTTTTCTGTTAAATCAGTTAGAACGCTAGCAATTTTCGCAAAATATAATACCTATAACAGCTGGTTAATTTAATAAACGCTCTTACCTACGTCTTAAACGGTTTGAGAATTTGGAAATGTTTTCGTTGTTTCCACATTTTTTCTACTATTTTAATTCCATCCTTCGAAAATTTAATGTAAAAATTTACACCTTTTAGTTTAAACTATGTCTCTTCTAGTTTGTAAATATTTCTTCAAATTGATGCTCTTCAAACAGATAAATAAAACAACATTTGATCAATTATCGACATAATTATTAAAATCCAATAAAGATAAAACATCTCATCTAATTCATAAAATAAAAACAAAATAATACCTTTTAATAGTTAATTATATATTCTCATGCGTAATTCACAAATTAATAAGTTGTATGAGGCGTAATAACAAAAAACTAGTTTGGCATACAAAATATTATATAATCGATTAACAAGATCTTGTTATATGTACCTATATCTTAAAATAAAATGTAATAGACAAATTTATTGAACAAAAACAAAAATATGGGTCCTTCATTAAACGTCCGGTAGATGTATTAATATTTATTTTAACCGAAAAAAGTTTAAAAAAATTATTTTCATTATATCTAAATACTCGTACGAGACTTAAGTCAACAATATGTACACAATGGACGCACGTATAACCGTTGTTAACATCCCCCTTGACCACCATCGTTGATCCAACACTGCTGTTGATGATGATTATATATATAGGTGGAATGGTACACTTGAATACCTTTTATTAAATTTATCTCGAGTCCAAATTACGAAAGTGCTCAAAATCTCGCCTCGACACACCATCGTGCGTCTTATCACGCAGTCAGTCTTAACGTCCCTGTAACTACAGACGGTTTTACCTAGAAGATTTACTTTGTGCAAGCATGTTTTGGTGATTTAAAGTTTTTCTTTATAATTATTTTTGCCTATTCCGTTATAGTTACCGGTAAATCCATTAGTGATGCGATAATTTTTTCGATGCTTTCTACTACGTAGGATTCATTCGGTTAGATCACAAAAAGATTATAATTTACGCTTTATGCCACGTACTTGACAAAATTATTTATTAACATTTGAAAATGTGGAATTGTAGCAATTGAAATGCTATATTGCAAGCAATACCTTAACCGCTATTGAATTCTAGTTAAAGCAGATACCCCAATGTTACTCGTTTTTTAATATGGAGTTATCTTGAAGATATCCAGGGCTAATACATAGGCCTTATCCGAAGTTTTGGGATTGGATATACAACCATATTCAATTACTCTACCTAAAATAAGGGTGAATCAGTTGCACTCTTCTGCGAAATATGTTTTGTTGTATTTGGTTTCATCAAATAAGTGCTTTAAGATGTAATCAAATGCCTCTGGATCATATTGAACCAGATGATTTTTGAATTATATTAAAGCTTCAAGAACTTTATCCATCGAATGAATTCGGTCAGTTTAATTATCAAAATTATGTTTGTAGCAATTTAATTTTTTGTCTTTTTTACATTAGTAAACGCCATTTTAGAATTTAGAGACGCTACGACAATTGTTCACGACCTTCCGTGGATACAATTTCCACGGGCGCTAGGTCACCGATTTCAGTCAAACAGGAAATCGACGACAATCCTGTACATACCTCCTTATGCTGCAATCGGCCTTTCGTAAGATCACGTCAAAAATATACACCTGTAACTCATGTAAGGATGTTACCGAGTTCTTATGCACAATAATATGTCTAATATATTGTGTTAGATGTTTTCATTATTATTTTAACCATAAAAAAGGGAAATTAAAATAAATATAAATCTATATTATACTGAATAAGTACTCGGTTTTCTTAGTAGCTTCAAACCCAATTTCTTCTGTGGACTCCAGTTTCGAGTTTCTTATGTTATAAAATAAATAGAAATTAACACATATTAATAATAAAGTATTCGTTAAAAAACTATGCATGTCTTGGTCTAACATTTATACCACATGCCTGGTTTATAGATATTCATAAATTATCAATCAAAAGTCTTGTTCGACTAAAATTGATGAATAACTTCCATTGGATAACTTTCAGTGTTCTTGCTGAGCTTGTTAGTATCAAAATTTTGTGATGGTACCTGCTGATATTATAATGTTGATATTTTGACTATTTTATCATAACAAAACAAAGCATAAATATCAGGCATTAAGTATAAGAATACTAAAGCTACGGTTTCCAAACTCTGACTAGTCGTTGGGTGTTTATTGGTTTCCTACAATACGACTGAATGCTGCGGCTGGCATTTATTTTCAGTTTAGTTTAGCTCGATATTTCAATGTGCACACACGTATTTTTTTTAACTTTTCGTAGCAAATCCTAAAAAATGGAACAAGTTATTATAAATTATAATAATATAATTATACATTTATTAGAAGAGGAGGAAGAAGAATATACATCAAATACATACAGGAAGCCAATGAGCAATTTATTTAAAACAAGAGAAAAAGAAGGTTTCTTTAAAGTTTTAATAAATAACCATTTAAGAGAAAAAGGAAAAATAAATTATTCCAAATTACATCTTTAAAATTGACATCTTTATGTTTCTTGTGCGGACTGTCATACAATTCTCGATTTTACCCACTTCTTCAACTAATAGCTCATCGCCAGTTGTAGTGAATAGAGTTTTTGATATTTTTCGATTGAATAAATTCGTTAATAAAAATATATAATAAATTCGTTCAGATAAAATCGCAGTTACGCAATACACTGCTTCTGGATCACTACGATCGTCGAACGCAACGACTATTGTTGACACGCGCACGTCGATCGCACATTGGAAACCACGATAAGGCATTTATCTATAGAGCAGTCATTAACGCAGTCGTGCGGCTGGTCGTTGCGGCTGGTCATTGCGGCCGGTCGCAACGACCAGTCGCAGCTTGGAAAACGTACCTTAATGGATCTATACAATAATACAATTTTATAATTTATAATTTATGTATAATTTATTATAAAACAAATATTTGTGTTTTTGTGTTTGATGTTTTAATAATCAAGTAAAATCTAAAATAATGTATTATTTATATTTTGTTTTTTGATAATTAACTTTTACTGGTTTAATAATATTTTCATTGATTAGTTACTTTGTATAATTTGATGACTTTGATGGGATACATAAAATGTTTTTTCACTATAACTATATATATATATATATATATATATATATATATATATATATATATATATATACATATATTGATGCGATAAACAAAATACAATGTTTGCAGGCCGGTCAAAGTTCTGAAACACCGAGGATCGGTATATTCGTATAATTTAACGCTGATACAACCATTCAACTTTTAATAATTTCTATCATATTAAAATATTTCAAATTTTCACTTCCATGTTTATGTATAATACCCATCACTAATATCAGCTATGGTTTTATGACCTCAATAAATACCTATAATGTCAAGGAAAATGATAAGAATGGTGACTATAATGATTAACTTAAATCCCTATAATCCTTTATTTAAAATTTGATATTAAATGTAATTTTTATACTTACGGCTTTAAAATTGGTTATACAATTTTTCATGAGATTTTCTTAGTAATAAAAAAAATAATAAAAAAAACAAAAAAGATATATAAGGATTATAAAATGCTAATTTGATGAAATATTTTAACGAATTTCCATGTAGCATATAAATTATCTAGTTGTATTATTAGTTGAAAGATTAAATGTAGCGATTCAAAACATTCACTGAGTACTTATATTGGTATTTCAACACATTTTATGCATTTTATTGGTATTTTAGGATATGTATGTGTTTTTATAAGCACTTGAAATGTTAAAGTTTCGCAAAATTTGGATACCTTTTTTTGCTGTTGCAAAAGTTAGATTGTTAAAAAGTTCAACCTACCTTATTTAGAAATTTTATTCTGCTACTATATAATATATCTTTAAAAATATTAACTAATCCATACGATTTCTTTCGCTGAGAATACTTTCTCTGAAATTAATGGTACGTTGATTTAATATTTCAAAAATCAGTATTAAAATACTAAAATATCATGTACCCATTAACTAAGTTAGTTAAAATAACCATCTCTGTAATCAACCCGACAGTAGAGTCTCTTTCAACTTTGGAGTTTTGTCTTTTTTATGATTGTAGTTACTACCGTAAAAATTAATGATCAGGAATATGTTAAATAGGTAATTATCTAATTTAATTTGCTGAAATGGTATAATAATTTATAGTTTTTACGATTGTTAAAATTTCATGTAATTTTTTTTTTTAAAATATCAATGATAACTAAAATTGATCGAAAGTATGGAACTAATATTGGTATACCTAATTAAATGGATATGTTCTTATATTGTCATGATTATATTACATGTATAGCGATTTCAATCATTGTCAATAACTACTCATTAAATAAAATTACTAGAATAATTTCGATTTTTAAATCTAAATTAACTATTTCGAAGTTATTCTTATCTAATGTTTTATTTTATTAAACCATCAATACATTTACATACTTACAACATTGTTGCAAAAAATATTTTATGATTGTTTGTTTCTTTGAAGCTATGCTTGAGTTAGGAACAAAGTATAATACATTTTTAATTATTTTACATAAAATGAATTAAAAAAATTATAGATGCATTAAAATAGATTAAACTTCTATAGTTTAAATACAAATTAAAATAACCTTTGTCACTTAAAGTTGAAATAGTTTTCTTCTAAACTGAAAAATTCTATAAAATTGTTAAAAATTTTTATAATCCAATATTATTCGGTAACAAAATAAAATATGCTTTTAAATAAAACCTCTTTTAAATAAATTATTAAAACTATTTTATTTGTAATAAAAAGTATCTATAAAAAGTATACTACTGCATATCAATGCCAAAAGTGATTACAATCAAATGAAGCACCCTTGTTGATTTTTAATTTTAAATCACCTTATAATTGTTATACATAATATTGTCTTATGTTGAAATTGACCTATTTCTGTAATTATATTTTTACTAGAAACTACTAAATGTTGATATTTTTAATAAATGACGTAATAGTAATATAATATGTTTCTTTTGTTCTCTTATTTAAACTTGAAATGGTAATAATTATAAATAGTAGACTAAATTATAGCCAAGAGAAACAAAAAATAAATTGTGCGCATTTTTAGTTGAATGATTAAAAATAATAAACCAATATTTTAGTATCCGATATTTGTTCATCCATATTATATGTAAGTACTTGTATACAGTTTTGGTGTCTCTAAATGTATTATGAGAATCGTGATAATTTATTTATTGATTCTATAAAATGTACACCATGAGCCAATATCACAACATAATACTTGATAAATAGCAAGAAATAACAGTACAATATAAGAACAAAAACAATAATAAATACAGAATTAGAAATTATTCAAATATGATAGCAAACAAAATAAATTTACTTACAGCTCAAGTGACCGGAGCTTTTGATGGATAAAGTTGTATTAACCAAATAATAGGTATGGAAAACTGTTCTTCGCTGTGGATATTATAAGAAAGTTTTCTGAAAAAGACAATATATATAATAGTTATGCCACGCTAAAGTTTTGGCGGACCTCAGAGTGTCTGGAATGTAGTGATTAAATATTTAAAGCTTCGCGTAAGTACGAGTGAGTATAATCGTGACATGAATCAGGTTTCTTAAGAACAAAGGTACTAGAAATTAATTTTGTATGCGCTCCAATTTTAGTCGATCCTTTGCAACTGTGTACCATATAAAAACATTGTTCTCGAACAAAAACGAACAAGATAAATTTATATGAATCGCAGGTAGTTAGGGTGAGAGAAAATTCAAGTATTATGTTAATTACATACAACTATTGAAAATAAAATAATAAGAATTGATAAATATTGTACTGTTGTGCAGAAAATAAAATTATAGTCTTATCATAAAATCCTTTCATATGTAGTTTTTAATACAATTTGAAAAATACAAACTTTCTAGGCATAATATAGGCATAGTCCATTACATTTTACGGGCTGAGAAATAAGATCTAGAGAATAAATATGATATTGGAAAAATGTTAAACTAACACCCGTGAGCTAATTTTTGCCCGTCAAACATAATATATCATTGTATGTATCTATGAGTTTTTTGATCGTATTCCGGCCGTTGTAAGTTATAACTAAATTATAACAAATTCTGATTTACTTTATATTTTTGGTATAAAAAAAATACAGTACCTATTTACTATTAGATATATTTTTTTTAATTTGTGTTGCATTCATATTATTTATTATATCCAAATAATTACAAACCATTTAACCCTACAGTTATTTTATTTAACTACTACTAAAAGTTATATCAGTTTTGAAAATTATTATAAATTAAAACCTTTTTTTTTTTAGATTTCAAATTTAAACATTAAAATGTACGAGAGTAACACTGACCCTAGCTGTTATAATCTACTGTTCAACAACTTTTATGGTTATGAGGTTGGTTAGTTAGTAACCTACTCAAAAATTAAATTTAGCGGCTAGTATCATTTATAAATATTTTGATATAAACGTTCCCTTACTAACCCTACTCATTACATTTTTTCAGATAAAAATGTAAATTCAATATAGTTATACGGGTTATTCTGAGGATGAACAATGTGAATATATCATAAACAGTAGTCATTATATTTTCTGTTACTTGTTCATCCTCTTCTGTTTAACAAACAAATTTTATTACTTACTCTAATACAACTTATACAAGTGAAAAGTTTTATATTTTAAATTTGTTAAGTAATTTATTATATACTTATAACTATTTATCTTATATAATTATGTTATTTTATAGATTAATAAATGAAAAATCCCCTTCACTATTAAGCATATTAAAAACAAAATAAATGCTGAATATAATTATATAATATAAATATTTAAAATATAAATTTAATCCATAGAATTACAATTAAAGATTTATGAGTTTTATTTGACTTGGAATTATGTTTTAATAATCACGTCACTCGTATTCATAATAATTCTTTTATGCAATTAAAACTTTTAAAACGTATGTTTAAAGCTTTTTACGATGAATCTGCATTCAAAACTTTATATTTTTCATTAGTTCAATCTCAAATAGAAAATATCTTTTTAATTAGGTACACAGATAATATAAGTCAACATTGGAACCTTTTCGCAATCCAAAATAATTTTTCAACATACTATACCTATCCTTTTAATGTCATGTAGAAAGAATCCGTCATTCAGATTATAATAAAAAAAGTAGTTATTTTAAAGTTAGCTATTTAGAAACCGGATATCTTACATTAAATTTAATATTTTTCTTTAAATTATTGTATAATTTGACTGATTGCCATGAACTTCTTAAGCAAATTAACTTTAAGATAAATTCAAAAATTATTGGAATAAGGAAACATTTTACTTACCATACATAAATAGAAAATTTATGTTATATTGTTCTGTAAATATCTTTGTAAATAAAAAATGTGTGTAGGTAATAGTCTAAACAATTTTTACTTATTCTTAATGTACATATAAATATATTCTCTCACTTTTTAAAAAATAATTTGTAAATTTCAATCTCTCCTTATACCTTAAAATTATTAAATATTTAAAAGTAAATATTATTTTATATTTACTTAAAATCATTTAATATTGTATAAAATTAGCAAGATAATAATCTAAATAATCGCACGTTAAGTTACCACAACTTGAAATTCAATCTAGAGATCTAGATATTTAGAGATATGATTCATATAAATATTATGTAATTTAACTGTAGTCTGTAGCACGACTAAATATTGCACGTCAGCAGCCAATCTTCACCGATATTTAATTGTAATCGAATTTTTAGTACATCACTTGTACTTCTTGTCTACTTATTTGTACTATATTGTAGTTAATCTGAACTTATTTAATAGCAACAATTATATTTTTGGATTTTTAATAATACTCGCAGGTTCAAAAAAAATGATGCAGAAAATTCCTATATCGATAAAAAAAAGACCATTTTACTCGCCTTTATTACTAAATAATTAAAATATTTTAATATTCATACTTGATGTCACCAGTGAGGATTTCCCAATTCTGTTATTCATATTATGTACATTATTATACTCAATGAAACAACCCGCTTATTGTACTTAATTTTTTATAATAGATTATAGACTTCTTAATTGAAAAAAAAAGGTTAAAGGACACAATCTTAGTTTATAGAAAACAAAAATAATTTATTACTAATTTTGTAAAGAGATCTACCGGCAAACACTCAATATTTCACCAACTTAACTCATTATGATAACAGATAAGTATACAACAAAGTAGTTGTTCAGTATGCAATACTAGTAATATCACTATCTATATACTTATATAAAAACAATAAGTTTGTCTACAAAGATATCATTTACCAGTAAAATAAAATTAATTAAAAATGAAATTATGTATGGACTATTAAGTAGTGACTTGTGTGTTCAACTGGTGAGTATAAATCAATTTAATTTATCGATGATTTCAAAACATTTTTTAATCATATAACCATAAATATTTTTATATTTATACTATAGATATTTATCCTTTATGAGTACATTATAACTTTGGGTCAGATCTTATTCCTCTATTAGTGTTTCATAGTTATGTAATCTGTTAAATGACCATATTTAGATAGTTAACACTTTTATTATCAAGTTTAATACCTCTATATATGGTAAAATGTTTTTTTGAGTTTGATGCTGTTTAAAACATAAATACAGGTCATAGATTTTTTCCACAGAATTCCTTCAAAATATATTTTGCAATCAATAGATTAATTTAATTTATTTTAATTTAAGAAAGAAAAAAAAAACAATACCAAATTAAATAAATATCAATTTTGCAAATAGGACATAAACGTCATAGAATAAATATTTTTTCCATTCAGAAGATACTTTTTATAAAGTGGCTTTCAACATTAGTTGATTACATTAGACGACATTATACGTGAAACACAAAGAAAGCACTATAATATTATTTCCGTGAAGTACAAACATATATAATAAAAAAAAAACGTTCATCACTGAAATGTACAATTTCATTGGACCATATATTGTTACCAGAATAAATGAATGATTGAAAAATTTAAATATTCATAAATAATTATAATTTATTAGCAAGGTTCGAAAAATTTAAGATTTATCACAAAAATGTATTGAAATTAAATTATAGTACAAATTACCATATATTATATAAAAATGTATTTACAACATTTTTCGGAAATCTATTATACTGTATAAAAAATATTAAAGTATTGAATATTTCAGTCTGAAGTAATTATTATCGAAATTAATTTTATCATGGGATTTTAGTACTTACCAGGAATAATACCATTAAAACTAACAAGTAAGATTAGGGGAACCATACATTAAAGACACTAAAAAGTTAACAATAATACCCCAAAAAATGTATTTAAACCAAAAAAATGAGATTGCATAAAAGTTTTGTTTTTTAATATGCGAATAATGAAAATTAGTTTATCAGAAAGTGTATATTTAGCTATTGATGAATGTAGATACCATATTTTTTAAAAAGTAACTTCCCTAATTGATTGTCCAAGAAAAAGTTGATCGTCTTCCGGTTATTATCTTGAAGCCAAATGGAGAACAACTTCCAGAAATTCCACAAATCCCCTCAAGTAGGTACGAGAAGTGAAATATCATCAGTCATATATGATATTCAAGAAAATTAGTCATTGCATAAGATACTCGTACAAGGTTTTATATTACATACTGCTGCATCAAATATTAGCAGACTAAATGAGACGTTTACACTTTTAGAGCAAAAATTTAACTAAGACATTATTTATTTTAGTAGTAGGCATGATGTATCGGAGCTGAATATATACTCAATTTGATGAGACAAAAAACCATTGAAGTACCCTTTTTGGTCTACTTTCAACCTTTTTGGAGCACGGGAAAAGGATGAATAACTATAACCAAATTTCTTCCATGTAACTTTTGTATAATATTAAAAATTGAGAGGGTCCAGCAATAAAAATTCGAACGGGTGAAATTAAAGATCACCCTAGTATAAATATTATATTTAGTTCTTACCTACTCTACTTCGTTAACATTTAAATACTCGTAATACTATATTTAACGTTATTCAATTTAATGGAACTTGTAACAATATCGTAATTTAAGCATGAGAACTTATTCATATAACTGATTTGAATGACAATATTAATCGTATCGTATTCATATTATTCGTTATACATCAAAGTACCAAGTGCATTATACAATCAAAAATGTATTATCATTACCGTCATACAAGACGTCGAACTGATAATAGTTTATCAGTTTTCATTTTTGCGTTTTAAGGCTTTTGCTACGATCGGTTTTATAGAACATTTTTTCTTTCACATATACGAACACAATGTAATTAACATACAAAACGAAGACCAGTGTTAACGACATGGCAGCGATCACGTCCAAAAGATAATACTGGAACCAGTAAAGATCATTTTCAGCAGTGCGCAGATGCTTGGCTCCCTTGTGTCGAATCACGTACTCGATCCAAAACACGGCACTGTCCATGATGGGCATCGGATTGTCTTTTATTATTGACGATGCTTTCGCGGCTGCTATGCCAAACCTGAAATTCGTATGAAATTAATAGCCGAAACTGCGGGGGAAGAGACACAGCTTGGACAGGTTTTTCTCAAACTTTGTGTTGAATAAACCCAAACGAGGTACATTGAATTAATCAAAATTAACATTTTTGTACATGGGCACATAATAAAAAATTAATATATGCCATAATGAAATAAAAATATTAATGTTTAAAATGTATAGGTACATTTAAGAATTTTTATTACATTTTAATTATAATACATTTTAAACATAATACATTAATCATTAGAATAAAATGTTAATTAAAACATATATTGTTTAAGGTTTATTTTTGCGATGTGTCGCAAATTATGAAATATTAAAATTATATGATGCAAGAATACAATCGTTGAGAAAAAACGGACTAGGGAAAGTTTAATTCCACAGCGGCCGGTAGCTAGACATTTTCAAACGCATCCTTACGCCGTCCGTACACCTATGGCTCCCGGTTAGCTTCCACTTTATTAGTATTTCAGAAGACTAAACTGACTGTATCTGCTAGACCCGTAAAATAAACGTCGTTACTTACCCAGGATCTTGCAGGATCGTTT
Source organism: Sipha maydis (assembly GCA_034509805.1). Taxonomy (NCBI): domain Eukaryota; kingdom Metazoa; phylum Arthropoda; class Insecta; order Hemiptera; family Aphididae; genus Sipha; species Sipha maydis. The sequence goes on from JASXSY010002705.1 coordinate 89,950, forward strand.
GAAGTTTTTCGCTAAACTCTTCTGCCGTTAGTTCGAAGTAAGGCACGTACAAAGCAAACCCTCTATACTTGGCTTCGGCAGCGTTGTGTGCCTGGTCAGCGAACACGGGTATCAAAAGCATGGGTACCCCGTGATAGATAGACTCGATCAAGCTGTGAATGCCGCCATGTGTGATAAACAGTCGACAGTTGGGATGAGCTAAAAAAAATTTAAAAGCGTAATTATTTCACCGCCAATGTTTTAAAAAAAAAATATCCGTTTACCACGGTTAAATCTACATGTATTTAGATCCCATTCATTTCAAATGACTTTGTATAACCTACATTGATACTATTATCAGACATTAGTGTCGTAGTACCAGTTCAGTAATTTAAATTTAACTCAAGTAAATAATTTATATGAGTGAAATTTTATTCGCCACTACGTATAAATCACAATTATAGCAAATTAAACTAACTACCTACTATTATCTTTGTAATGGTCAATGTAAAAACTTAGAATATACTGATATAGGTGGAACTAAAGGGCGAACTTGCTTCGTCCCCATGATCTAGCTTTCTTAAATGATTAATGAATCATTTTCCAAGATCTTTTTAAAAATCTAATTTGCGTTCGATCGACAATATACATAGGGTACACGTGATTAATTTCAGACTCCTCAAAAATTTTATCGCAGATCCGTCTTTGCTGTTTATGTTTAATATATATATATATATTTGAAACGAATAAAATGAATGCATATTTGTTCTGTACTAAAGCAAACTGCTGACAACAATTAGCGACAGGTACTATAACAATTCGATAACAATATAATACTAAATGTTTTAGAATATTATGGATATGTCGTTTAATTGGTGAACAGAATGACCTCCACGAAACGGTTACAACATCAATCATATCTGTTTTAGGTAAGTGATACACAGTAAGAGCTGCTTTTGCGAATATTTTACTCGATTACGTACACAGTATGTCGTTTTGCGGAAACCATTTGCGGACGATTACATTTTTTGGCAAATCGGGCAACTGATCGTCCTCCCATTTCCACAGTACTGTCTGCTTGATCTTGGCGAATTCGGTCAGTAAAAGCTTAACAATTTCTCGAGGCATTTTCGAAGACTTGATGACCGAGCCCAAACTAAAGTAGATCACTCCGCTTCCGGCCGCGTCCAAGATGGTTTTAAGATCCTGGAAAGAAAATAATATTAACGACAATTTCGATTTAAAAGATTAAAAAGGATGTCACAGCTCATGTTTGATTGTCTTTGTCAAAATTTAGACCGATATCATGAAATGTATAGAGAAAAATATATTTGAGAGCATGACGGTTTTTTTTTTCTTCGTAGAATATCGACGGTCACAGAAATAACAGAGATTTCAGTTTTAGATTTTTTAAACGGTCGTGAATTTTTCCTCGGCGGATATTTTACAAAAATGCTGACGATTGTCATGCACTTGAAAACATTGTGCTCTGCGAATTTCACGATAAATCGCTTTTGATCTCTACAACGTTAGTTTAATCGTGTTGAAGCGATGCGCGTGTACACAAATACATTTGCCTAGTAAGACAAAAAATAAATAAATTGCCTTTTAGATGGACGGAGATCACAAAACGACGTCCTATCGAAAAATCATTTTTTTTTTTTTATTATTTAATTCCTATAATTATTTACGACCGTAATGCGCTCGCGTCTTACTCGGGGTAACGGTTTGACCGGTTTCACGTGCATGCCGGCCACTTGTACGTAGCCCGGGACGAACGGCGCTACGGAGCTGACCAGCGGATGGCTATTGAGCAGCGTCAGCGACACGTTCCGGACCATCGTCTCCAGGTCGGGCCTGCGCTCGTGGCCGGCGTACCCGAAGTACTCGCGCATTATGGCCCGTTGCTGCGGCATGTACACCAGACGGACGACCCATGTGTTGAACACCATGGCCACGGTGTTCTCGACCCGTTGCCGGAACGTCATCGGCGCCGCGTAGTCGTTGAACAGCTCGGCGATGTACGACGGGTGGTACGGGTTGCCGTGCCACTGGGACACCCGCGAGTTGGTGGACAGCGGCAGCAGCTGCACGACCGGCGCGCCGTACTTGTGGCCCAGCGCGACGAAGCACTCGTGGAAGAAGTTCTCGATGACGACCACGTCGAACCGGCCGCCGTCGTTCAGGATGAACTCCTTGACGGACCGCTTCTCCAGCGCGTTCCTCGTGATGCGCGGACCCAACCACAGCACGTACACGTGGGACGGCCATCTGTTCGTCACGCTGTTCCTGTCCAGGAAGTCGACCTCTGCAACAACAGCGTGACCGGTCCCGACAAACGGTTTTCACCACGTTTCCGCCACGTTTCCGCCACGTTTCCGCGGTCCGACGGGCGAAGCGGTCAACGAACGCATTTCGTTCGACGACGTCCACCGATGAAACGTCGTCGGACGAAACGGCGGGGTGACGTATTAGAACATCAATCGATCGCTCTTCCGTTGATCATTACGCACGAAGTGGAAGTGCGTAAGCGGTTCAACAGGGGCGCTTGTAAATTCCGCCAAAAATGAACTACAGGTAAAATAAGGTACATGTAAATTCCGCCCCAAAAAATATAATTTTATTCCGCCTACATATAATTTATAAGTTGTTATTACTTAATGAAGTTTAAAAGTTTAAAGTTACTTTTATTAGTATTCTTCGATCGAAACCGTATTGGTATAATAGCCAATAGGTTTATAAAGAATACATTTATTACTTACTGTTAATAAACAAATTTCTGAATATGTCTTATTAATCATATTATTACCGACTTAGTATATTTCCACGTTCTGATTCGATAAATTAAGCTATTATAGCATATTAGCGTATAAGATTCTAGAACGTGTACTGAACACAATTTATAATATTTCTATCTGATATTTCCAATTATTAAATCCATAATATGTGGCCAAACTGATAAGATATGACATGATTGACGATTGTCGTCTAAATTACGATTGTTCAGTGTTCGTTCGGACATTACAGTCACGGAACGCTTAGTTTAAAAATATTTATTTTTCCGCGCGGAATTTACAAATCCATTTTTGTAACTGAATATTTATTTCGGGCAGAATTTACATGTACCTTTTTTACTCGTATATTCTCCCGAGCGGAATTTACCATTGACCTTGTTTTTACCTATTCATTTCGGGTGAATTCACAATACCCCGTTCAACAGAACGCTATATTTACCTACGTTCCGCATTCGCATATGGAATATACCGAGTGGATAGAGCTAACCGGAAGGCACGAGCGGCCGATTGCAAATATTGTAGGATTATGGACATGTTAGGGGGGCCCTAAGAAAAACATAAAGATATTCTCGTATGTACGGTTCTAAAAGTGTTCTTTATAGTTGGAGTGCCAGCAATATTATTGCTAGCGCTTCATCTAAAAGTGTTAAAAACTTAAGTTCCAACTAAAATGTTATGATTACAGTTAGATTATAATTGTAATTATAACATTTTTCCCGCAATCAGATTTGTACCTACATGCACATTATAAACAAATATTGTATGCCCAAATCCGTTTTAATTCATTATCTTAGAAGAACGTTCATTGCATCAACAACACAAATTATAATACTTACGTACAAATATTGCCTACGAACATACAATTTTAATGCGAAAACATTTTTTGTTTCCATGCTATTTTAAATGCATAACTTAGTTTAGATATACAAAATTATATAACTAAAAGAAAAAAAAATTTCATGACCTATATTAGTCTTGATATGTATCGATCACAAACGGAATAAAGTAATAAGTTTATACGTTGATATAAAATATTATTTTCTTGTTCGATAATGAATGCTATTAGTGTATAAATTATATGATGACATTGCCATTAGATATACATAATGTGGTTAAACAATATCAATTTATTTGTTTTACCTTCTTTATAATATATATATTATTTAAAATTCAGAAATATTTAAAAATGAACACCTCATTAATATTATAAAAATATATCTTCATTGCAACAAAAATATTGATTTGGTTAAATAACTAGAATTATATTTTTAAACGTGATTTTTAATTTTTTTAAGTATATTATTAATGATAATAATATAATGAACGTGATAATGTACAATTATATTATTATTTTACTTATAAAAGATCTTTTTTTATTTTACTTCTAAGTAATCTATATGATAATTAAGTGACTTAGAAATATCCCGACTTAATTAAACAAATTCAAGTTTTTTTATCAGAAATTTGAAAACTCGAATCTTTATTATATTCAAGAAACACATGAAAATATACCCAATTATAAATAATGATTATAATAATGCATCATCACCTGGTCCTGGCAGTTGTATCGGTTTATTGTATTGATTTTCTGCGTCATAAAAATATTGATTTTTATTTTCACTCATTAAGTATATACCTGCTTATTTATAATACTCCGCTAGATTTTATTTACGAAAGAAGAGCATTGATAATACTCCTAATTTATAGCCTTTAAATGTATATCTTTATAGATGTAAACATTTTATAAATCGAAACATATTTGTAAAATAAAAATTCAAGTCCAGCTAAAATAAGTAAAATTATTTTTATTTAATATCTACCTACTCAACTTTTGTTCTTTTATTATTTGTGTACGTGTTTCGTACATTTTTTACTGTCGTCAGATGTTTAAAAATACAAACTAAATGTTAAATACCTGACACCTTGTTGTTGATTTCTACTCGGACGTGCGTGTATAACAACGGCAATCCGTTATCCGTAACAGGACTCAGCGGAAAAGGCGAGACTAAAGTTAAGTTATGTCCTCTGGCCACTAGCGTTTCTAGTAGAGGTTTGAAGCCGTTAAAATGGCTCCTGGTTTCGGTTGGCAGAAAAGCCAAAATATTAGAGAATTTCCCGTTCGGCAATCCGAAACAACCGAAACCAATCAGCAGTAGCACCTTGAAACAATTACATTTTTTGTTAAATAGTTTTTCTTTATATACGTCCTATGAAGGTATCACAATGAAACATAATGTAAATTGTATGCAATCCAAAGTTTCACGATCATAACGGTGTAGCTAATTTTTGAAACGTAAACCGTAAAATGTTTCGGTTCAATATTAATAATTACTACGTTGAGTAGAAAACAGCGAAAAGCAGCTAGAAACTATATTATGGAAACACAGAGACGAAGACAAATAATATGAGCTTCGAACAATTTTGCGGTCTTAAACGAATTAATTATTCGTTGATTCACGACGGTAACGATAATACTCGTGATCGAAATTTGAAAAACCATTTGCGATTCGACTGCGCTTCGTGTTGAAACGTCTTTACGCGCACTCAGTTTTTCTCAGCATTTTTATGTTTCCTTCTACATTCTAACACGAGTACACTCACCACAAGCGGTTTATGGAAGTCCATCAGTGCGACGAACGAACAAGGGCCGACGGGATCGAAGAGCTATTCTTAATATTATTGCAACTGACGAAATCCAATGTTTTGCCGGAGGAGGACATTCGGTCGCCTACGCACACGTAGCACAGCACGCGCATTTCGAGTGCGATTGCGACGTTGCAACCGATCGCGGACATTGTGCTTGGTTTTTCGATAGCAGCCGTGCGACATTTACATTTTATTTCATTTTTATCATTAGTAGTTGTTGCGTAATCGATTGCAGACGAATCATTCATACGTGTTCAAAAATATATCCGTAATTAAAAAAATAAGAAATAAATACTGTCCCCATTTCTTTGAATCACACGCTTCTTCGTCCAATAATAACCACACTTGTACAAAACCCAGACAAACATATTTTCTAACGCGAACTTCTTTTCTTTTACCTCGCACCTGATATTTCATTTTTATTGTTAAATAATGTTTACAAAGAAAAAAAAATTAAATTTATAATTTCGTTACACAATCGGCTTACACTAATCTCACACCACATCCGATTGTAATCGTTATTATACATCAAATACACTCCGAGTACTGTGCTTACGTCTTAGGCCATTGGAACATTGTCATTTAATCATTTGAAAACATTTATAACATCATAACATCGTACGTACGAGCCGTGCTGTATGTAGGAAATTTGACACCCGGGGCTAATAGAAATGCACCGCCCTTACGTAGTTGGAAGTATCGTACGTTCGTGACTTTATTTTTCATAAGCCCAAGAACGCCAACATCACATCGAGAAATTACAATTATCGCTCAAACAAGTGTAATAATGTGGAACAGTCGTCAATGTTACGCGTGACTTACTAGTGTTATTGTATCGAGGACTATCAAAATGTTATCCAGGGTATGTACTACAAATCAAGATTTTCTAAATCGCGATGAAATCAAGTATTCATAGCGATGATAGTTTATACTTGCGGCCAAATATTTAATGTGAAGTTAATGTATAGTAAAGCAACATAACACGTGGTGTAACAATTGTTACAGTGGGGTTAGTTTTGTATTTGAATGCGGTCCTAGCTTGAAACGTACGAATGTTATCGCCGCGTGAAAAGTACCGATGATTGCGATTACCCATATGCGATACGACGGTGATCATGAAATATTCACGATGTTCAGATTCACTCATCGATACACCATTATGTGCACAATAATATGTAACATACAGAGAAAACATTTTATTTCGCAACTATTGACCTGTACAGTTTTATCTAAAGCTGGTGCGCGTTATTAATTATTATTACATAACGTTATAACGAACATGGTTTAATTTTACTTTTAAAATCATTGTTTTTCTCGATAAATGTTCAAGCACCCAGTTAAAATTATTAAAAACGTACAAATATTTTGTTTGTAACAAACACATTACAGACACCTTAGTAGACAATTGGTTTATTTTTTTTTTCTGATAATAATGATCACCAGCTTCATTTTTTTATATTATTGAATTGATTTTATTAATAGCTATGCACAATAAACTGTGTGTGTATTATTCATGTTAAATAAACATTTTATTGTTAGTGAAAATAGTATACTAGATTAATCGTCCAATTATAAGTCAAAAGAGATAATAATAAAGTAGTTTGGATTTCTATGAGCAGGACAAATATTAAACATTAAAATTAATTTAATATGATAAACCATTAACTTTACGATTACAAATAAAAATGTAATAAATATAAATGTAATAATTATGTTATAAATGATACTCTTATAATATAGGTACCATGTCTATTGTACTTATTGATGTTATATAATAATTTAAATATTGTAGATTATTTTCTTCTATTTTCCATGCGAACAACTGTTATATAATTTGTAAGAGGGGAGGTGTCCCAAATAATCATCTTGTATTCCAAATGAGATCGGACAAATGAACAATGGAGGAATTTTAGAATCACAGAGAACTAGAAAACTTATATTTTGATGAAATTGTCTGAATTGATCCAAGCAATTTAAACAACTTAGATTAGCTCTTAATGAATTTGGAAACTTAGAAGACAGTCAAATATAATACCAAGATTTTAAATTAGCAACACAGGTTCATGAAAATGGCAGAATAAAATTAATCATAAATTAGCTAAAAAATATAAAATTACTAGGTATATTTTAGGCATTAAGAATGAATGTAGAACATCAAATGGCATTTTAGGATAAAAAATTCTAAACAGAGTCCTTGTACTTAAACACGGACATAATTTAAATTATTTTTTTACAAAAGCTTTCAATTGTCTACAATTTTGAGCAGTGTCAATAAGAAGAAGTAGCTTGATATCATCAGGAAATACTAGAAAATAATAACAAAATGATGATATGTCAATTACATCCTTAACTCTATTAAAAAATTACTAACAAGCAAATAAAATAATATATTAAATTACATTAATTGTTATAATTATAAATTGTCGACACCTTTATAGTTCCATGAGATCTGTTGTAATAAATATAAATAAATGATCAGAATATTTTTCAGATTAATATTTACTAAAAATAATAAAATACATTTGTAAGATTATAAAATTATTAAATTATAGATGACATAAGCTTACAATATATCAAATATAACAATGATAATTAAAACATACAAAGAAAATATAATGAAATTAGTACTCTATGGCTTATATTTACTACAAAGTTCATAAGTATGGATAAGTCTATAGTTCAACTTATTGCATAATTAAGATCGATAATAATAGCATGATATAATTCATAATTAATTGATAATGAAATTTTATTTATAATTTAAATACAAAATTAAAGATTTGTTTCTTATTGTACTACCTTCATGTGTTAAATATGTTGAACAATAGGACATATACATTTTAATAGTAAATACATAAACATTAAAAAAAAAAATAATTAATCTAATATTGATTAAATATCAAAAATAAAATATGGGCTGAAAAATAAAGACATTAAAGTCACATTTGTTCATAATTCATACAAAAAACACAATTTATCCTAAACGATAACAAATGTAAAATTATTGATATTGAAAAAATAGTTGATTGTTATAAGTAATTATAATCTGCACTCAATCTTTACACGATAAGCACCACTGAGACAGTCGCTTATCATTTTTTATGTGTAAATTATAATGATGACAATATTTTATTAATATTTGATATAGGAGGTTAAAATATTAAATATGTGATATCAAGTGATTAGTGAACAGTCTCGACTTACAAAAACAGTATTTTATCTCGATAATAGTTTACTAAGCTGGATTAAAGTTACTGTATTTCGGCAAAATTATAATAAAAAGATCATTTGATTTCAAAAGTATTCCGATCCGTTCCGATCCGCGACGCAGCGGTCTGTCGATGTAGGCCAGTAGAGCGCGTTACAAATTATTTCTTACCCGGATAAACGCTTAACGTGAGTACTGAACATACATAGGATACAATAATACAATAATATCATCGAGTAACCACTGCGCTATCGTGCGGTCAGCGATGTCGTTACTGTTTCTTTTTCTCGATCGACACTTTTTGTCGTGCGCCACGACAACACCATCTGTTGACCGTGAGCACGAGAATTTTCTTAGTCGCCCACAACGACACAAGGGTCACGCACAACACCAACAATAGAACATCCAGCAGAAGATACTGGAACCAGTAGAGATCATTGGCGGCCGTCCGCAAATGCGCAGTTCCGCCGTACCGGCAGACATACTCGATCCAATAGACAGCGTTCTCCAGTGGCGGCAACGGGTTGTCTTTGAACATAGCAGACGTATTTCTGGCGTTTTCCCCGTACCTGTTAAAAGTAGATGACACAACGATCAGGTTCGATGGTAAACTCCGGCAAAACAGACTAAATTCTAGTTCCGAAAAAATATACGAACGAGTCGATTGAAAGTTGAGAATGTTTAGAAATCCTAAATTTAGATCATTCGACATGGCTTTGTTTACTGTACACATTTTTACAATAACACGAGTGTACGGCCGATAAACAATGAATAATTTCAACACAGTAAATTGGGCCGATTTTTCGTTGTTCTTTTCGATATTGTAAACGAAATCGTTCTATGTAATATACATTATTAAATAAAAAATTATTGTTACTTATAGGATATTATTTTTTAAGTCAATTAACTTATCTAGACTAAATGACATACATAGTCAATAGGCAATAAGTTTAGTGGTTAAATTTAATGTAGAAACATTTAGACAATAAGAATAATTCAAAAAGTTGACAACGTGAAGTATTTAAATATTTCATACTTGGGATAATGTACCAATGAAATGCTATACCTTGAAATAGGAAAATTCCACTGTATCACATATGGGTTGTTGTTGTCGGTAAGATACTCACGTCGGATCGTTGAGAAGCTTGTACAAAGCACTGCCGAACGCTTCGTGCGTCAAATCGAAGTACGGAACTTGTATAGCCAAACCGCGGTACTGAGCCCGCAGCGAGTTGCCCAACTGATCGCCGAAAACAGGTATGGCTAACATTGGCACGCCGTGGTAGACGGATTCGATGGTGCTGTGCACTCCGCCGTGGGTAATGAACAATTTACAGTTCGGGTGACCTACGAGCAGAAACATCATGAAGTTAAAGCTAAAAGTAAAATATCAATGTTTGTAGCGGACAATGATTTCCGTTAGTCGTCGCATAACTGCGAAACCGTAAAACTGATACGAGTCCCTCGGAAATATTAAAATGGTGAATCCGGGGAGGCAGGTAAACAGTATTGAATCTACGTACCCAGTATGTCGTTCTGTGGGAACCATTTTCGTACGATAACGTTCTTTGGGAGCTGCGGGATTTGTTCGGCTTCCCACTTCCACAGCACAGTCTGTTCGATTTTCGATAATTCGGACAGCAGCAGCGCTACCGTTTCGTTGGGCATCTTGGACGATTTCACCACCGATCCCAAGCTGAAGTACACCACGCCCCGATCGGAATCGTCCATTATCCGTTTCAGATCCTGGACGCGTGCGGATAAATCGGGAAGAAAAAAAAAAAAATTAATTAATTTTAAAACACACTGTTACTGTACAGAACGGCGCGCGTACGAGTGATCGTTCTCGCAATCTCTCGGATTACAGGGGGAAATATTGTTGCGTTATATGCGTACGCCGTACGTTACGTTACTCCGCACGGCTCGTATCGCGGTGAAATACAAATTCAAACGGTATATCGTCAATTACTTGGGGTAGTTGCGAGGGCGGCACGCAGTGCATGCCGGCCACGTTCACGTAGGTGGGCACCATGGGCGCGGGCGAGCCGATCACCGGGTGGCTGTTGACCAGCGTCAGCGATATGTTGCGCAGTATGTCGGTCAGTTCGGGCCGGCGCTCGTGTCCCGGGTACACGAAGTACCGGTTGGCGAGCTGCCGGTGCCTGGGCAAGTAGAACGCGCGGTTGACCACGGTGTAGACGAACGCGGCCGCGGCGTTGGCGGTCCGCTGCGCGAACGTCATGTTGGACGCGTACCGGCTGGCCATGTCCGGCAGGTAGGCCGGCCCGTACGGGTTGCTCTGCCACTGCGACACCCGCGCGTCCGTCGAGGCGGGCAGCAGCTGCACTAGCGGGGCGCCGTACTTGTGGCCGATGGCGGCGAAACACTCTTGGAAGAAGTTTTCGAACAGCACCAGGTCGAACGACGACCGATCGTCCCGGATGAAGTCCATCACCGTCAACTTGTTCAGGCTCGTCTCGCTGATGTACGGTCCGAACCACCACAACCGCACGGGCGCCGGGATCAGGTTTATGAACTTGGCCACGGTCAGCATGTCGACATCTGCGTGCACGCGAACACGAGCAATGATATTATGACAGAACTATGATATTGCACATTAGAGATGAGTCGTTCCGTTCGCCAACGACCTAGTTCAATTGAACTATTCATCCAAGTGAACGATTGGAACTAGTTCATTAGTTCAGTTTTAAATCGTTCGCCGTTCATTTTATCGAAAGCGACAAAATGGTAAACAATCTTGTTCGTTCTCGTTCACTAAGAATGATAACAACGAACGAACGGTATGAAAATGGAAATATCGGCGCCGACGTCCAACATTAGCATTCAGGCATTTCAAAAATAATAATGGAAATTATGTCGATCGACAATCACTGATATAGTATTATGATTATTATCATAGAATAGAATTCGATTATGGATACATTTGCTATTTTTATTTAAAATATAATATTAACACAATATATTAAATTACGCCTAGCTGAATGCATTATTATTTTATTATTTTCGATTAGCCACTGAACGGTCAATGATTTGTCGTCGAACAAATTGTTCGTCGACGAACGAAGGATTCGTAGGTAAATTGAACGATGAACTAGTTCACCCAAGTGAACTACAATTCCCATCTCTATTGCACATTACTATGATTATCAACATGTGATGACGAGTTGGATTACGCGAAAGGATAATTATAGAATTTGATTAATTTAAATGCCTTTGTTTTGGAAATGATTTTTATATATAAATTATATATTGCATGTTTCCAAAAAAAATTAAGTTTAAATTAGTCTCATTCTGTAATTTTCCTTTTGCGTAATCCTACTCGTTAAATATTACAGTAGAGCCTCGATAGTCCGAACGAATTCAGATTCAAGTTTTTCAAGATACCTACTCAAATGACAGAGATATTTATTTTTATTTCTGACACTATTTTATTTATTGAATTTTAAATTAAGAATAATTAAAACTATAACATAACCAATTACATAAAAAAAAAAAAAAAAATTATAATTGTACAAATTAAATATAGTCCCTAGTCAGTATTTTTTTTATTTTTTTTTTTTTAGTTATATTTTTCATTTTCATTTCAAAAGCACGTTCTCTCAATCGACGTAGCAATAAAATATCAGTGCTATCCTTTTTTTGATTTTATGACCATTAATTGAATTCTGAATAATATATACAAGTTCATTGTATTTAAGAACAAATGGATTTATATACCGTCCGAATTACCACATTCATCGGATCAAGGCTCTACTGTATAATATTAATTATTATTATATATTATTTTTTGTTATTAAAAATAAAATTCTTATAAAAAACCAATTACGTTAACTTATTTAATAGCCATATATCATTTATTTAAATTTATAACTATCAAGGTAATTTCAAATAAAAATCAGGGATTTTTAATTTTATATATTTTATTACAGTGTTATAATACATAAATATTTATATATTTAATATATGTATATTTAATCTATGATTAATAGCAACATCATAGTTTATAACTAGCTGCCCGACTAGGCCTAGCATGGCTACACTAATGAAGAAAATGAGACTCTATCTCCCCTTTTACAGTAATTCTTACTAATAAATTTAATAAAATTGTAATTAAATAGTTTCGACGAAAATGTATTGAAATGCTTTGTAATTTACAATATTTTTTGGCTTTCTTTGTGGAGAGAAAACGAATAGTACAAATGGTTTTCCGACTCCGAAGCACGCAACTTACGGTTATCAATAATAACAAGTGATAATAGTAACAATAAAAATAAAAAAAATAAAGGTCGTCAAATTTGTAGAGCCGTATAGTAACGAAAATAGGTTGAGAAACGCTGGTATCTGGTTAACATAATATTATTGCCATACAATATTACTACTATTTTGTACATCATTTTTCTGATTCCTAGTCGATAAACCATGTTTTTATATTAAATTTGATCTAAGAAAAATATAAGAATGAGTTTTCAATATTTTATTATGCTTATTATTTTGATTTATTTATATTTAAAAATCAAATTGATGTGAAGGTAGAAATTTGGTGAAATTTATAATAAAATATTAAGTCTTATATTACACATTGAATTACGTATACAAGTATAGAATGAAGCAGACTAAAGGCCGGTTTACACTTATCAAAGTAGCCATGTATGAGAACCACGAATCAGTGTGACTTAGATCCAGTGTTAGTGTTAGATAATAGTGTTAGATTCAGTGTGACTTAGATCCAAGCACTAGTGGTGACAGTGTTTACACTACAAAAGTATCAGTCATAGTAATTTTCACCAATAATCAATTTGGATATGAAATTGACATACGTAATTATATCAGTTTGTGGATTTTAGCTCAAGAGGAGGCGAAACAAATTATTTCTAATAATCGTATATAAAATAAAAAAGAAAATATGGGTGAGAGATTGAGTTGCAAGACGAAATATTATAAGCAATTGAAATAAATTGTTAACAGACCTAAGAATGAAAGATCGGTCAGGTTTTATGAATTTATAAGAATGGGTCATGAATGGTAATTTTAATACATTTTATTGTTTTGTCCTCGGACTACTTTTTTCTGTCATTATAATAAATACGTATACGAAAAATGAATATTAATTATGTTTAAAAGTTTCTTAGAAAAATACATTTTAGTGAAACAAATTGCCGATCACATTAAATCGGCAGAAAAATTACCAATTTCATGAAATCAACAACTACAATGTGAAATCGGCAACTTGAAGTGCATAATATTGCCGATTGCGTGAAATTGAAAAGATTTAGAGTCCATAGTTAATAAATTTAATAGGTAATTAATAATTAAATTACTAATATCGCAACGTAAGCGCACTTATCGAACCGTATGCACTTTACACACTGTTGGTTATTTCCCCAGGAAAAACTAACGATTGAACACTGATCACATAGGTAACGTTTATTGTTAGTATATTATTTTATCAAAACAATAAAAAAGCCATAATAACTAAACATTTTTATACTTACCTATATTGTATTATAATCATAGGCGATAAAGATAATGGTTTGGTCATGCCAATGAGTAGCCAAGTATAAGTATAAGTATGCATAAGTGCAATTATTGGTTACCTATTTATATGGGTATCACTATTTGTAATTATATCATTATAATGTATTACCGAATTTGTGCATTTAGCAGAAAAAAGTCCGTCTAGTTCATGAAATTAGCAAACAAAATTTAACGATTTCATGAATTTAGTAGCGAAGTTGCCGATTTTACGTCGTCGGCAACAACGTTGCTGATTTCATGAAATCGGCAATTTTTCTGCCGATTTCTTGTAATCGGTAATTTCATAAATTTAGCATAACATATATATATATATATATATATATATATCTGAACAGGATAATGTAACATCCTTATCAGTTACATACTTATAACATAGTTGGCATCACCACTTACAGTGAAAAAATATCCACAATCTATATTCTAGGGCAGCACTTCTCGACCTGTGGTACACGTACCACTAGTACACAGAAAGCTCATAAATGATAAGCGAAGAAACTCTCTTTATATAAAAAATTGTTATTACTTTTGAATGATATTGACGAAGAAAAGTCCACATTGTTTTGTGATGACGAATGGCTGCCAATACTATTATATATAACTAAAATATTTGACCATTTAAATTACCAAAATTTAAATTGCAAAATTCAAATACAAACATATTTTATGTTAGAGATAAAATTAATGTATTTGTGAGAAAGTTAGATTTATTTATTTTGTAAGTGCCCAAGAATTATTTTTCAACATTCGAAACACTAAACAAATGTTGGGAACACAATGAAATTTAACTAAGTTCAAATACAACTACAGGTATTTTGGAACACCTACAATCACAAAAATCCTATATTTTTCACAATATTTCCCTGAGGGTAACTCAGAAATAAAATATATAACAAACCCTTTCGAAGAGAATTATATTAAGAACATTCCAGATGTTATTTTGATAATAGAATTATTCATTGAGTTAACATGCGACTCTGCTCTAAAAACTGCTTTCAAAACCAAAAAGATCTCAAATTTTTGGCTGGACAAGAAATAAGAATACTCGAAGTTAATCTCACAAGCTTCTGATATCTTTTGTGTCAACATATCTATGCAAAAATACATTTTCCCACTTAGTATAAACAAAAAATGAATACTTATAGAAATAAATTGAATGTTAAAAATTATTTCGGATTAAAAGTTACCAACATGGAATCGGATATTGACATCATTGTTCGCTCAAAATAACAACTGCCAACTCATTGAAGTAAACCGTAATAATTGTAAAAATATATAATAAAAATAATTATGAAACATAATTCATTTCTTTTTTGTGTATTGTCATAATTATTTAGTTCTAAATTATCCATCATTTAGATCCAAGTAAAATAAAATTCCATACATTTAAAGTAATGTAAGGATTTTCTATAAGAAAAAAAAATGTTATTAAGTCAGTTGGTAAATGAATAATTTCAATATTTTTATGTATAAATGTTAAACAATTATAATCTAATCTACTATCTGTTTTTAGATTTAAGTGCACCACCATATGGCATATTCAGAAATACTTTTCTAAATTTAATGTTAGGCGGCTCTTACACCGGAACAATAGGCAACGAGCAACTATCAATTAACAATATTCAACTGACAATAAGACTTATTATAAATAGATAGAAGCAACACAGTAGCAACCATGTCATCATCTGGTAAGGAAGACGTTTTATTATTCAAGTGGCATTTAAGAAGAAAAATAAAAATCGTTACGTTTCGTTTACTGTGATCATCCGAGTGAAATCATAGATACATGAATATTTTCAGTGCCGGATCTAGGGGGGGGCAAGTGGGTATTCTTGCCACGGGCGCTGTTGGTATCAGGGCGCTCTTAAGATTATGAAAAATACTGCTAATACCGTAACTAATACTATGTAAGGGCGCTACATTTTTATTAGCCCCGGGCGTCAAATGTCTTAGATCCGGCACTGAATATTGTTCAACGTATTCTACAAACTTTCTGTTCAATACGGATTCATCGCACACTTATAATTTAATCAAAAAGAAAAATGTTAGGTTATTATGAATAATATTATTACAGGTTATTATTAATAATATGTAATAATATTGAAAAAACTGTATAATAACAAATAAATAATAATAAAAAAACATACTACGAATAATTCGTACTGCTCAACACTATCAATAAAATTGACCGGCAACACGACGGTAGTATCGCCAGCAATGCGAATTGCTACAAGTTCGCAACAGGAAACATCGTATTACTTCATTGAGAGAATATTATTATATTACTTTTATTATTCTACGAAATTAATCAAATGGCTATATTATTGCTTATCGCTGATTGCTAGTTGCTTGTTGCCTATTGCTCCGGTGTGAATGTTGCTTTAGAGTTCAATATTTGAGTAATTGAAAGTGTTGATAATAATATATATATATATATTGTAGTAAAATGAAGTTTAATATATTTATATTAAAAAGACAAGAGTCCTGAGTCGAATGAAATGCAGAGATTGGTGAATGGTATTGCTGTATTGGTCTTAAATTTGAAACCAATGAATCATTTTTTTTTAAATGATAAGTATATTATATCAAACATAACATAGTTACTCTTCACTTTTAAATGTTGATAATTACCTACTATTCATGAAATACAATAACGATTATTTGATGAAACTAATATATAAATATAATGGTAAGTACTGAGTACACTATTAGTCTCAGTATTATAAAATTTGTAAATGAAGGTTGAATTAGGTTAAACTAATTGTTCTTACAACTAAAAAAATTACTTGATAACTTTTAGTATGAGGCAGGATGATTATATAAATGTAACAATATCGTTAAAATAATGAATTGTAATTTTTAGCTGTATATTAGAAGTAATTAAATTTATGTTATAGATGTATATACTTTTCTGAGCTCAAAATACAAACAATATTTAATCACTAATTTATCATCAATTTTTTTCAATAAAAATATATGTGAAACAAGGTTTTATATTTTTATTTGTCAAAAAACATTTATAAATATACCTTTTTTAAAACATCTATATGTTTATATACATTTGTACTTATTTTAATAATTTTTACTACATTAAGTCCTGAATCCTGATTATAAATAATACTTCTAAACGTATTTAAATATTCATTAATTAGGAATTTAATATAAAGTACCTACCTATTGTAAAAATTGTTTTTATACAACTTTTTATTTGACTTATTTGGATTAATAGTAAATCTTATCTTATGTTTTGCGAGGCCCTGGGCATCATAAGAGTTTGAGGCCTCTGAACACATAATATATTGAAACTTAAATAAAAATGTTGAACTTTACTAATAGTTATTAGTAAAACAATACAATATCTTTTAGTTAAATACTTAAAATACAGAAAATTAGTGTGCTTGTGTGTCGATGGTAACTTAGAACAATCTAAACTCTAAATCGTGGATAAAACGCTAAAACTGTTTTTTTTTTATTTATTTCATAATGGACAGGATATCATTTAAAGCTATCTTAAAATGCGAGGCCCTGGGCAAGTGCCCCGTTTGCCCTGCTCTCGGGACGGCACTGGTTATAGATGTAAAATAAGTTTCTAACGACACCAACTAATAAAAATGTTAATTTTCAATTTAAAATAATTTATTTTTCAACCGTACGTATTCAAAAAATAGAGATTTTAAACTAATCTCCAGAATCTTTTATTGATCAACATTATTTATAAATTATATTTTTAAGTTATTTGAAAACATTTGTACACGTGTTGAAGCTTGATATTTTTCCGACGACTTTATAGCGATAATAATTTATGAATTGAAATGCATGTAACTTATAGTTGTACGAATAATTTTTAAATACACATAAATCTATACAACTAAATTAAAAATAAACAAGCCATATACGATTCTCTACATTGCTCTTCAAAAACAATTAATCCGTTATAATTATGCAAAACATAGTAAAAATATGGTGTATACCTTTTAATGTTTTCTCCACTTCGACGAAACGATACGGCAGTTTGGCGCGGTCTAACGAGAACGGCGATACCAGCGTGACATTGTGTCCTCTGTTAACGAGTGCCTCGAGCAACGGTTTAAAACCGAAAAAATGACTCTTAGCTTCGGTGGGCAAAAACGCCAATATGTTCGACGGTTTCGCGGGAAAAGGGCGCCGCATCGGCGATCCCTCTGAATATGTCGGTTCTGAACATAGTATTACCAGCTGCTCGTGGAAAAAAAACAAAAATCCAAAATTATCAACATTAGTGGTGTTTTTAGGTATAAATTACGATCCGATCAAGTGCTTACGGTATTCAGCGATAATATTACAAAAGTACTAATAAACACACGAGTTGACGTTTTCGCAGGACTCATCGTTCGGGAGCACGAACACAACGCACAGAGGAAATAATGATGACTGGTGGACCGATAACTTTGGTCCAGCATACACCGTACTGTTGCGCAACACTGCAACACCGCGTGGCTGTCGTGGTATCAGTGGGGATAAACATTTCCGAGCAATACTTGCGCACGCGTTGTTATTTGATTATTTGTACGGTTTGTAATTAATGTGTTTATAGTGATTTTCCACACGGATAACTGATGCACCGATTCTCATTAACAAATATCAAGGTTTAAGGAAATCTCAACGTTTATTTTAATTACACCGAGCTGCAACGTTTATCGTTGTTTTCTATATTTTCTATAAAAATGGAGTTGAAATGTTTACGAACAAACGACCACGTAATGCACATTACGACACAAATATGTGCGAGATTATTTCTTTAACAATAACTATTATTTGTATGCACCGGTTATTCGTGTACTCAATATTTTTTCGATTATAATGATGTTTATGAATTATAATCAATAATTCGACTAGTTTTCGCGGCCAGTATATCCCCGAGTGAATTTATAAGCCTTAGAAAAAATATATTCATCGAATTAAGTGATGGTTTAAATTGTTTTCAAAAACAGTATTATTTTATGCAAATGGTTTTACATCGTTGTTAACGTTTTTTTTTAGAATCGTAACATTTATGTTGACAATTATTTCCTATTGCTGAAAAAAAAAATTCGAATTTTGTCACTGAATATGATGAAAATTATGTGTAACCACTGAATTGAATTTGATTGTAAATACTATTTTATCCATTGTATTGTTTCTGAACGTAGCAGATTGTGAAATAGGCCGCGCCGTAGTGGAGAATTCGAGAACTAATTGGTAGCAACGATTGTTAGGTGTACATATTCAGTGTACGATATGAAAATATATATTCAATAAAAATAATAATTCTTATATTTTTCAGTGCTTCAATGTAACTGTGTTAATTTTGAATGTATCGTTGTCTTAAACACATAATTTAAATATATTTGTTTGGTTTTTATTCTTTGAAATTGTATTGTTTAAATTTAAAATTAATGATAATATAAAGTAATTATTATTGATCGTGTAAGGGAAATGTAAATGTAAACCGCTTTTGAGGAAATGTAGGCACGTGACGCGCGTATATACATTTTATTTATGTATTAGTGCATTTTTGATTTTCTTCTTTATAATGGCTCCGAAAAGAAAATGTCTTTTTCATAATGAATTTTCTGAAAATTGGAGTTTTATAATGAAAGAAAGGAATGAATATGAAGCGTATTGTACTTTTTGCAAAAGTTATATTAAGGTCACTCATAGTCGTAAATCAGATATAAATGATTAAATTAAACAAACATAAACAAATTTTAAAAGTGTAAATACTAATGAAGAAGTGACGAATTTTTTTATTGTTCCAGATACTAAGAAAAAAAAATTAATTTAAGAATTAATTAATGTGTACAAGGTAATCTTTTATCATTTTTCATTTAACTCGTTAGACTGTTGTTACTACTTCATTATTTTCAAAATTATTTCTTTATTCAAACATTGCTTTTAAAATATTAACTGCGTGAACAAAAAACACGGCTATAGTCAAACACATTTTAGCTCCACACACAATTAACGGATTTAAATCATACTTAAAAATTACAAGTTTCTTTAGTTTAGCGACAGACGCTAGAAATCATGTCAGAAAACATATTTCGTATTATTGTTCAATATTTTACAAAATTAGAAGGTATGAAAAGTCAATAAATGAAAATAGGTTCTCTTAAAGATAAAAATCTGATACAGTTTTGCAATATTTTATTAATGCATTAAACGATTTGAAAATATCTCTGAAAAAAATTGTTGCATTTTATGCAGTCAATGACATTACTTATTTTGGAGGAAATAATATTTTTTTCAAATTAAAAGAAGCTATGCAAAATTATCTTAAAGGGGTTGGGTGTTTTGCTCACACATTATACACAATATAGTTTCTCAACTACAAATTCACTTATTTGTGATGCCGAAGTTTAGAATGATTATTAATTATGTATAATTTAGATTTTGATCGGTTATTTTTACAACCATTTTTTTAGAAATGTATAGTTGATTTTTAGTTTTTAAGTTTTTTTTATTAATTGCACTTATGAACTTAATTTGTATATTGTTGATAATTATATGTGACAACGGTACAATAAGAAATAAGAATCGATGTAAGATTTGAATATAACGAATTATCTTCAGTCCACAATATAATACAAGTTTCTATCGGTTTTACTGTATAAATCACATATTTTCCAATTAGTATGTAAGTTATCTTCCCCAAAGCGCTAGCTATCCGTTTCAGAGACAAAATTGCGCACTGTGAAACATAGTGGTCGACAATGGTGTACATCGAAATATACACTTGCATGCATTACGTATGGCGCACTTTTTTGACGTTAGATAGCGCTTTTACGCTACTTCAATGAAACTGTGATGTTTTTCATTACTTGATGATCCTTTTCCATAATCAAATACTTTTAAAAATCATTTTAAATGATTTTGCTTTGTTGAAAAGTAGTTTTTACAGATTATTGACCAACTTTGCTTTTAAAAAACAAATGCCGATTTTTCGCTATCAACGTTGCTCATTTGACGAGCTCATTTTTGCCAATCCCTTTTTTTGCTTTATAACCATCTTAGATACTTCTGTTAAGCATCGCTTCTCGGCCTATCGGCTAAGATCAAAGTGTAGTATCTGTTCTTATCAGCTTAACATCTGATACGTCCCTCATAGAGGGACTCAAATGTTAAACTAATTTTTTCAAATTTGGTGGAGATTTTGGGGCTTGCTCCTGCTCCACCGCGGGTTGACCCGGTATTGCAGTACCACCGGGAACGGCCCACATAACCAATCATAGTAATCTATAAATGTAATATTGTGTCATGTAGTGTCTCTCATAATAACAAAAATGTATGATATTCATGCATTTCAATTTATGAGTGTATATTAATAGTCGTATCGCGGTATCATCGGTCTCGTCGTAATTGGTCAAATAAATAATTTATAAAAACACGTTGTTTCATAGGTGTATCTGTAGTAATTTCATTAAAATAATTTTATTTTCATATATTTTAAATAAATTACTGATTTATTTATAAAAAAAGAATCGAAACTGTAAGTTACTCCCTTATACATAAATTGGGTATCTAATTCAAAAAAAGTAATGTATTTAAATTTGTATACATACTATATATACTATGTATGTGTGAGTCTTTTAAATGAATAAATGAAATATATAATAATTTTATTAACATTCTGAATTATCTGATGAATGTTGTGCGTCTTCGCAACATTACTGGCAATACGGTTCCTTACAAATATCATTTTCACTGTTTTTACATTGCGTTTTTCTATTTTTTTTTTTTCCCCCGATCACAGTAGTTAACATCTTCCTTCACGAGTTGGTCCAGCGTTGGATTGTTCTATGAATTTTTCGCCCAAAATTGAAACAATTTTTCGTCTTACCTCTATTGGTAATATCTTGATATTTCTACGTTGTTGTAAGTTGCTTACCAAAAGTGTTCGTAAGAACTCTCGTCTATTTATATTACAATCATTGTTCGCTTTGTATATAAGTTTATACTTATAATCAGTCTGGCAATGTTAGTCGTAATAATAACCTAACCGGCAATGTTCGTTGTAATAATAAAGATAATAACATCATTAGTCGCGATTTGGTCGAGACGACCACTATTTATGATATCTCGCTTTTATCTTCAGTTTAATCTATACGTACGGAATTAAATGTACTTCGAATATTATTATTAATAACATTATTGAAAGGTATACCGAGTATCAATGGCTGAAATATAAAATCTAAATATTTTATTAAGCATGTAAAAAAAGTGCGATCATTTTGACCATAGCGCGACTAAACGCCGGGTCAATGAAATAATCTTTCATAATAAATATTACTTAGTTGAATCAGCAGCTGCTCCTAAGTTACATAAAAAGCATTTATCACGTGTGGGCAGTAAGCTTAATTTCTAGGGCCATCCAATTTGGAAATGTATTAAGTAATAAATAATGTAACTGATTGTGAAGATAGATTTAACATGAATGAGCAATATTAACGTATTACTACATTATTGTTAGTCTCACTTTTTATGAGATTGGTGATTCATAAATATAAAATAAAATAATGTATGAACGGCCAATTTTTTTGTAAATAACTGTTATTTTCCTTTGAGGAGGTAATAAATATACAATTAGTCTTATTCAATATAATATGTTATACATATACTATTTACAGAACTTAGGTATCCAAATATTATTTATTTATTAAACAAGGACATTTAAATTAGAATAAAAACAATATCAATCCAACTGAGTTGATTAAAAAAATGTACCAAATTTACAATAATATAGACAGTCAACATCTACAACTACTATAATAATTTAATATTTTGAATTACAGGTGTACTTTTTTTGTAAAATGATTCGTTGTTAGAATTAAAAATGTCAACTTTTATTGAAGATTCATTAGTAGAACATTAGTACTTGGGTCACTTTATAGTACAAGATTACAAATATATTTCGGACTTAAGTAAAGAAAAACATTTAAAGTTATTCATATCCTAATATTTGACATCGAGAAACTTAGTCAAAGTCTAGATATTACAGAAAAAATCTTAAATACAAGATAGGATATGTATGAGTATTTTTTAAAAAATTTTTTGGCATCAAATAACACTATGTTGTTATATTGCATTTGTATCTGTATTCATTCTAAATTATAAATAATTTGAATAAATGATGGAAGTCAAATAAATTTACTTAAATTATTAATTTATCTTTAAAAAATCAGTTTGGCTATAAATCCAATGTTTGGTAATATTGATTGTGAATCGAGTCACAATAAGTATAATTTAAAACATTATACAGTACTAAATCATGAAAGTAAAATTTAAATACTTAACTCAATCTAAAATATTACTATGCTTTTGCTTCAAGCAATTGAAAATTATTTTGTTTAACATTCAAATAAATTGATGAAAATCTTAAATACAAAAAAAATAATAATAATAGTATTTTCCTAATTAATCAGGATAAATTTTTGAGTAGAACCAAAATTATAACTGTTACTGTTTACTTAATGTTTGTAAAAAGTTATTATACAAACATAAGATATTACATTTACAAAAGCAAAACAAAAATATTTTGACGTTTATAATTTATTGAATATATATTCAATTGTATACATTTGAAACTCTTTGAAGAACTTCACTTGTACATTATGTTTTTATTATTATTATTTATTTTAACATAAAAATAAGAAATATTTTTTTTTTGAATTAGAAACATGACAGTTGTTTCATCAATGACACTTAATTATAATTAATAATCAATGGTTAGTGTTCATTGCTTTGGTCATATACAATTTAGCCAAAGATTGAGTGGAGAATTTGGCAATTTCTTCAGCATATGTATCAACTTGTGTAGCCATCAACATGGGCGGTAACCTAGGAGGTACTGGTAATGGTCTGAATATTTTTGTAATGTCTTCTTCAGGTAATGGTGGCTCATCTTTAGCGGCTCTCGCTTGGTTTTCTAATGCCTATTTAAAACATTAAATTGTTGAAATTGTGATTTATATTCAATAAAACATAATAATTTAATGTTTAAAAATTATTACTCGTTTTTGTAAATAACGGTGCTTGTCTGAAGACTGCCGAACAACTGCTTGTTGATAACGATTAAATTTGATCGCTTCTTGATTTAGATCATCCACTCGGTCCATTAAATGACGTAATTGTCCTTCCAAAACAGTACTGTAATATGATGATAATGAATGTTAGTATAAAAATTAGTAAAATTTATATCAGAATACTTACGCAGTACCGATATCTAAATGTTCAGATCCTTCTTCTACCTTAATTTTGAAGCTTAATTCTGAGAGAAGGATATTAGTCAAAGTAGAATTTTTGATGACAACTGGTACTTTCACTAATAAATGATCATAACCAACTTTTAATGATTTCAATGTGTCAGGTTGAAAATCATTTTCTTTAAACATAGTCAAAGCCTGTGGTGTAAGACGATAAGCACTTAAAGACAAAAATCCACGATTTGTTTTGGGAGCATCTAAAAAATAAAAATATAATTTAATTTTAAATCTAAATAATAACAATTGGATTTATTTAATTAAATATATTCTAGGGCTAAATTTTTTTGACAGATTATTTTTTATTTATACAGTACTTTCTTCATACTTTTAATTTAGATGTTACTTGAATTAAGAACTTCAATTGAGCTTAAATTTATAAAACAATGTATTTTGACAATTTTAATTTTTTTCAATAACAAAATATGTACACCTTATGTAATTTATAAAACTAAAAAATATTGTTTTTTGTAAATAACAATATTAACAAATAAAAATACTTACTATAAATCAGTATAGGAAATGTAGAAATGTATCAAGAGTGAAATGCAATAATATATTAATAATACTTTAGAAATGTTTAATTTAAATACCATTTATAATTATATATTAATGTTATAAAACAGCTTTTTCAAACATACTAAAGATTCAATATTCATATGATTGTCAAAATATTAAATTTTAACTAAAACAATTATGAACAATATAACAACTTAGAAGACAATATACTACCACTATTGAGATCATTCGAGAAATATAATACTAAAAATAATTACATAACAATGAGATTTAATTACATTCATTACATTGACTTATTGGTAATTTTTTAATTATTCTTAGTTTGGTTTATTTGGAAGAATTTTATTAGTGAGCACAATGTGCTTTAATTAGTCTAAACATTCACTTAAAAGAATTTTAGATTTTAAAATAGATGTTAATAATATCATCTAGTATTTAGTAAAAAACATAAGTTTTAATAATAAAATATAATTATTTAAAAATATATAAAAACATAATCATAATTAAATTTCACTAATGTGTATAAATAATTTATCGTTATATAAAACTACTAATATTGTTTAAGTTATAATACTAACCAAAAATGAGAACAACAGATTCCTCAATACTAGTTTGGTAATGAAATTGTGATTCCAGTAACGGTAAACTCAAAAAGTTACCAATATCAGAGCTTTGATACCATCCAACATGATAATGATCAACATTGACTTGACGAAGACTTTTCATCATATCCAACTGATATTTTTCTATAAAATTTTATAAAGTTAAATTATTTAATAAATATTTTGATACACTTAACTACATCAGTAAAATATAACTATATTTTTTAATATGAATCATTTGAAAAATTCCTGACAATTGGTCAGTTAATTTATTATAGTAGAATACAAGAGATTATAAAAAAAAGCATTAAAATGTAAAATGTTAGGCATGAGTTTGATATACAAGTTATTCAATTTGACAATGTTTTAATAAAATATTATTTAATAAATTAAGATTGATGTTAAACAAAAGTATATTAATATTATTAGATATATCATTATGTAAAGAATAAATTAACAATTTCAAACTTTAATACATTAATATAATTTATATTATTACTACCATATTTGAGACACTTTGGATAGACAAAAATACAAGTAAAAATAATAGTACATAAAAGACAAATTCGTACAAAATCACTAGTTTCAGTCATAATAAACAGTATACAGTTTTCAGATTTTATAGCTAACTGAACTATCAGTTTAACTTAAAATATAAACAATATAAATAAAGAAGGGAAATTGAACAATTCATAATTTATAAAGAAAATTATGGATTTAAAAAAAAAACAAAATAGATAAAAAAAAAAAAAGAATAGGTACAGATAATATAATATTAATAAATTATCAAATAATAAAGTACCAACTAATTAAATACAGAGTAGTGATGAAATTATCATACTGGCAAGCAATGAATGGTCGACACAAAAAGTATATAGATAAATTAAAACCTCCGTGGCTACTTTATATGCTATTAACAATAATAAACAATATAAATATAATTTATCAAATTTTGTTTTGTGATCGATAAACAACACAATTTTTCTTAAAAAACAAAATGTGATCAATGCGGTTAAAGAGATTTAATTTGACTTGTTCAATCGCTACGAGGTAAAAAAAATTACTAAGCAATAAGATCAGCACAATGGAGAAGAGACGGCAGGACTTAGGCAAGAAGTGACGAGTATGGAGTAATCACGTCGACTTACCATCGTTGATCGACTCGTCGACGCTCTTCGGGAAGGCGAAACAGTTGGTTATCTCCAGACAGTCCTCCACGACCAGTCCCAACAACGCTCCTTGTGCAATGACCACATCACTGGCGCATTCCTCATGACAGTGTTTGGCGATTTTCATCAGCGCCTGGGACACAAAACAACGGCTGATGAGTATTCGCATGCGAGGAAGGCCGCTTATCAATGGTTTTACTCACCAGTCCTTCGATTTGGACGTACTTGACCGCCGAGTAGGATTCCTTAGGCTTCGGATCGATTCGTCTGGACGCCATTATGTCGTGTTGGAGCAAGTTTTAATGGTGGCGGTAAATTGACGAAATCAATCGGGAAAAACAGGAACGTCGGGAATCGCGATGGGTTACCGCGGATGGACGAAAACGACTTCGTGCACCGTGTGATAGTAAACGTCGGCCGGGGGGAGGGATCGGCGACGCGTGATTTTTGTCACTGCCATGAAGGTGGAAACGATGTGCGACGATAATGTTAGCGCGCGCAGGCCGTCTCCCAGTGGTTCTCAAGTTGCCAGTGGAACACGCCCGGGCGATTCAAAAAACTCTCGCCGCACGTACACGGCGCGACGGCGTGCCCGCAATGTGTTTATCCCACACGCGGTGTCGCACATCGTATTTTTCATGTTTCAACGACAGAAAACACAACTGCCGATTCTTGAAAAGGTGTGCCACATTGTTTTATCGAATGCGGTTATGTGTTTAATGCACGAGAATACAATTCTTGAAAAAAATGTACGACCGCAGTCAAATACGAAATCATTCGTCAACTGGGTTTCAGAGCTGACGATAAAATTATGTTCACTACGTTTATAAAATAACATTTTTTATTAATGCTCTTCAATATTTTCCGTGACATTATTCTTCATTATTTTCCTAGTCTTAAACGATAGATGGAGGTATATGTAGGTATGATCTTTCTTGATTGCCGACATAATTGAGCATCGGATCCGCGATACTTCGTAGAACCGAAAACACTTGTGCACTGATCGTTTAGTCTTTATATATTTTCCTGATTCGACCACAAGGTGTCCAACGAGCTAACTTCTCACTACTCAAACTCAACTTCTTAGTTACGGTGTCATAGGCGCAACTAGAGCCTACACGCACAAAACATCTACTTGTTTATATACAGATATGTATCACTATTCACCACTATAGCCAGCAGGACCGGATTAAGAGTTTACTAGGCCTGGAGCCTAGTTGTCCAAAAGGCCCTTAGTCCATACAATATGTATTACCTATAACTGAATTTTATTTCTTTAAAAAAATGATACAAAGTAATTGATTGTACAGAAATATCTTTAAAATTGTTTAATATTTATCAATTTTTGTTACATGCAAATATACAATATTATTCTTAAACATAATATGTCAAAATATAAATAAGACTAAATACCAAATGATGGTCGACGACCGACGTCCGTATGTTTCTAGCAAAATCAATCTAAACATAACTATAAATCAAAATCAAATCTACAGATAACAAAATATTGTCGGAAAAAGGATGAGTAACGTAATGCTGATGCGGTGAATATTATTATTCCAGTCCGATACGGGTGGCACTCAATACACGGCGTAATAAAAATATACAATATTACGAAATTTAAAAAAAGTGTTTAACCAAAATAATATTTAAACTTAAAATATTTTGAACATGGTGTTTGAGATAAAAGGTCCCTTCGGGGCCTTCAATATTTCAGGGCCTGGAGCCCGGGTTCCTAGGCTCCGTGCTTAATCCGGCCCTGATAGTTAGATCAAATTTTAGCAAGAAGATAGAAAAGTGCAATTTTATGAACCAAAGTTTGATTTGAATAATCCTAAGTAAAGTAAAAGCCATAATGTACTGAATAACAAAGATTGTCAAACATAATAATTATTTTGTGTATTGAGGTTATAGATTTATATGACTAGGTATTATTTAAATGTTCAACACAAAATTCTGAAATTTATTTTTAAAATTATTTGGGAGGTCCATGGAAATATTTAGGGGGCTAAACACCCTTTCTTTAGTTACGCCTAAATATGACAAAATATCGAACACTAGAGGTAAATTAATATCTTGAGTTATATTTAGATATATAATAATTAAGACCAAATATCCATACAACGATATATTGATATCATTTTATCGATATATCGAACAAAAGATATACCTAAAACTAAATACTGAAAAAAAAGTATTGGAAATCGTTACTTTGATAATACAAAACCATAACTAAACATTCTAATTTAAACATAAATAGTTCATCATATAATTATACATATATTACAACAGATTATATTTAAATTGTTAAAGTAAAAACAAAATGTATGTGAACATTTTTTACATAATTATTAAGTTCAGTAATATAGGTACATCAATATAACTTCAACAGTTCAACACATTGATAATACACATGTACAAATTATTTTGTACCATAGTTAATTTTCTATTGAATTAAGAAAAAGTAATTTACCTTATTTTCTTAAAAAAATATTTCTTCTTTTCGACAGAATGAGACTTGCTTATGAAAACAATCTTTGTGATGGAACAAACTTAGCTGATAAATATTTTTTTGTTAATAAATATAAATCTGAATTCACTAATTTCATATCTTTCCAACTTTGAATTGGATTTTCTTTTCATGCATTAGTTGGTAATGCTAAGTAGGAAGTTACTTTATTAACTTTATTTTAATTTAATTTTGATTGGTTTTTTTTAAAAAAATGTTTGCGTTAGTTTTTTGGCGTACTTACAAAAGTCATAATAAAGTGGATAAACCTCATCGACATTTGTGTCAGATGAACTTACTTACTAAGTATGGAAATTGTTGTTTGCTTTTTTTTAGTTCTAAAATTGCTTTTTGGCTAGTTAACGTACGGTTTTAATCTAGGATTAAGTGAATTAAATGATCTAGGAAAGTGTAGCTAATGAAAACATATTGAAATATTTTATTGTTGTCGATTAGTGATTACGACTCGCAATTTGCGTTCCCTTCAATAGCTACTTTACCAGTATAACAAAATACATTTATAAAATAACTGAAAATTCGATATTCCTATTTCTGATATATCGCACTGCTGTAAACACCACAATTATTATTATTATTATGTACCTATATTAGTCTTAGTATGCATATTCATATGTGTGGGTAAATTATGTGGGAATTATAGCTGAATGGGCATTTGACGCCATAGTCGCTGGACACCATTAAATATGTAGTTAGTCAGTTGAGTGTTAATCTACATAGTATACAGTCATTAAGACATGCCATTTTATTTATATATAGAATATATAGAACTTGTATTTTATTAATCATTGAATCGATAAACTAACTGCGTTCAACAACGTATTTTGCATTATTTCGAATGTCAGAATCTTTTCGCTACCTACCGTCGGCCTAACCGGGAGTTCTCCAGTGAAACACAACAACTCAACGAACTTGACTGGTTTAACCAGTAAGTCACAGCAGCACTAATATATTAAGGGTAGTAATATACCGGTGACCAAATACCGATATCAAATATCGTAATATTTCGAACCAAAGTATCAATATTTTTGATAAATCGCTGCTATCCCTAGTTATTATTAAATATTTTCCTGTCGAAAATCGTGTTTTAATTTTTCCACATGTGTCGATTTGAAAATGTTGCTGTTTCAATAATAATCTTATGCGCAGTTAATGATAGTTATCTTCAATCGCCATCTGAGGTAAGAAAATAGTTTGTATTTTCTTTAGAATATAGTTGAATATAAAAAAGAAGACGTTAAACTTATGATTCTTCATACAGTATAAATATTATTATGTATGTATGTAATTATAAATATTTTTTAAAATTTTTTTGAATGGGGCAATACCAATCAAAATTAATGAGGTAATAGCAGTCATAACCGCTATTTCCTCGCATTTAATATTCTGTATAATATTTAGCTTTTATTTATTTTAATATTCCTACCTACCAAAAAATTGATTCCCAGTTTATTTTCAATCAGTTTCAGTTTTTATTTTTAATACATTTTATTACCTAGATATTAATTGAATTGTTAGCTATGTTCTACATAATTAATGATGAAAAGTATTAAACATAAGAAGATACATACATTTAAATTAAACTATAAAAATATTTATTAACTTATACCAGTTTTCTACAGTAAATAGTGTTGTTATTATGAATTAATGATATACATAATATAAATAGTTTTACACAATTAGAAAAGTATGTACCTAGTTACCCTACATAAATATGTAGACTTTAAATGTATAGGTTATTTTAAATAATAAATAAATATTTTTAGTTTTTACGTTTTTTTATTGCAATTAAAATATCCTGATTCATTGAATGCTTGTATACTTAAATTTTGTGATTGTTGATTTTCATTTGGAAGAAACAAATTTTTTATACTTACATATTTTTTAGAACTAATAAATGTAGTTAAGGTATAACAGTAAGTAATTTTACCAAAACATTGCTATGATTTTTAAATAAATGTTTTATTTGTTACCTATAATTTAACATTCAGTATAACTAGAATCACCCCATTGTTGGAAAAATGGTGGTCTTTTCAACTTTTTTTAAAAGAAAAAATATGAGACATACACATTATAATGTATACCTATGTTTCTGTTTTGATTTCAAGTTGTATCAGTCAATACTGATGTAGGTATAGTTAAAGTAATGTTAAATGTATAAATTCTACCTTAGATGGCTGCAGTTTCTCACTTTACTCTGCAACTAAAAATGCAGTTAGAATATGCATTTGCCAAGGTAGTAGAGAAATCAGTATGTTTCAGTAGCCATGAATAATCTCTCGGGTGATTTTCAAGAATTGAAGATCTCAAGAAAGAGTATACCAAAGCAAAGAGGGAAAAGGAACAATGAAAAGTTGGTAGTTATCAGGAAAATATTAAGATGCAACAAGCGAGGAAGACATTAAGAATAGAGATTAAGCGTAGTTAAGAAAACATGCAACAACGCAAAAAGTAGTGTGCCACCATTAAAATTTAGCACAGACTTATTAATGAGTATAAATTACTCATTATATTAAAATATTAATTAAATTAAGGGTTTTTCTCAATTATACAATTAAAACGTTAATTGTTGTATAAATATAAAAAGAGACCAACTAAGCATACATATATAACAACTTTGTACTGTTTTTTTCATAATTAATAGCTAAAAATCTTATGGCAGTAATGTAATAGAAATAATAACTTTATTTAAATCTACATTCATGAATATATATTTTTTTAAATAACATTTACAAATTAAAATTAATAATTCAGTGTTTAATAATACATCATTCTAATGTTGCACAAAAATGCTTTCAAATTATCAATGAAAAACATTCTAATTTTTTTCTTACTCATTGTCATTAATTTGTTTTAATTTTGAATTTTAGTTAAATCCCATATACATTAAGCTATTAAAGAGTAATAATGTTACAGTTATTTTGTTAACTTGTGTAGTATTGTTGTAGATATAATTACATTCCTGCCAGCTGCTGAATACTGTGAAGTATTGTTTAATTTTATTGAAAAGTAGTAATTATTTTTATTTGGACTACAACTATAATTAAACTAATTAGTAAGTTATGGTTAAATTTGTATTTAAACAGAGACATTATTTTAAGTTTAAAATGTAAGATGTACTTTTTATACACTTTTTTTTATGTATTTTTTTAATAATTTCTTCCATCTTTGATTTGTTTATTTCTTTAGTGTATATATATATATGTCATATTTAGTAATTAATATTATTTGATGGTTTTTTTTGTTTTCTTAATTGTCAATTTAATGTATTCTTATATACAAATTAATTTTATATTACATTATGCTAATTAGTTAATTCATATTAATGATAAAACTCTTGAGCCTCCACACGAGTAACCTTAGGGAAGGCCCAGAATTCTATGCAGAAATTTAAATAAATAAATATGCATCAATAAGATGAAATATTAAGTAACTGGAAGATATACCATTAAAACACAAGTGTTTGCAAACAGTTAAGGCGTTTTATTTTAATTTCAATATATTTAATTAATTATTTATTTATTTTTGTCTTGGAATATTGATATTATGTATATTAATTAAACACATTTACTCCTCTTTAGAATATACTACATAGAAATATAACAAAATAATATTAATTCTTATGTAACAAGTATTTAATTTTTATTTATTAAGAATTTTTAATGATATATATTTATAAGAAATTGTGAGTTTTGAAAACTCAGATTTTTTATAAATAAATATAGAGAAATAATCACTATGTAGATATAATCATGGGTGCCCATAGTTAACTTTTCAGGGGGGGGGGGGCAAAATAAAAAAAATTCTTAAATTCATGGTAAAGAAATGTTTAATGTTATTTCAACATAAAAAAATATAAATATGATATTATAGGTATTGTATTATGCTATTATATATATTATTAACATTTTTGTGGTATATAATAATTAATTAAAATATATTTTAATACATTATAATCAAATATATTATTCTGTAAATAAAAACTGCAAATTTCTTCGTTTCATTCTAAAAATATTAAAATTAATACATAAGGTGCTGGTGCGTGTATTTTATTATCAGCTGTCAATTCATAAATTAGAAAATATTAAGACGTGTCTGATAAATATCTGTAGTGTTGAATGTTTATGGGTACACCAAAATTATCAGTGGTACCTATGTGTTCCTAATACGATAAAAGTTGTGTATTACTTATAGCATTGAGTATGTTTATACTTATTTCATATCCTAATAGTTAAAAATTTTATTTTATTAAAATATAAGTTCATATTATTTTTACAGGGGGGAGGCAAGTGATCCATCTTGTCCTCCCAATGGGCGGCCATGGATATAATACTGATATTATATTAATGAAAAAAATATTTATAAATATAAACAAAGGTATTAGGTAATTAGTAATTACACTTACATAAAAATAATTAACAATTGAAAAAAAAGCATATTTGATTAATTCCAAAAATGTAATACTTCAAATAAATGAAAACAAATTAGTTTTTGTTCATATGGATATTGCACAATTTTTTCAGTAGAAATAAGCTGTTTATAGTTAGTATAAATATACCTTATTTAAATATTTAGAAAAATATACTTTAAATTGTGATGTATCAATTACATAATTTTAAAGAACATTTTTAGAGTTTATTCTTTAACATTTTTTGTTCCAAATAATTAGCAACGGCACTTTGGAAATCTTCTGAATAAAACCTTTCTATTAGTGTTTTGTGTTCTCTATCATTGGCTTTGTGTAGATCATCTTTAGTGATTATACCATTAAACATCAAAGATTTGGTGCACATTAAAGGCTAGAAAATTTGAAAACAATTTATATTTTTTCATAATGCAAAATATTATTTTTAAATGGGTATGAAATAATATTAACCATTTTATAAACAAATATTGTAGTTTTGATTTTTTGAATTAAATGATCTATTCCAGAAATTCCATCATCAATAAATGCATTGACTAAACCGAAATCTTTTGCTGTAGTGGCAGATAATGTTTCACCTAAATACAGAAATTCAGCAGCCTGAAAAATAAATAAAATTATATAATATAAATGCATATTGTAAATGTATTTATATTTCAAAAGCAATTTATTTACCCTCATTTTGCCCATAATTAATGGAAATGTAATGGTTGAACATCCTTCAGCAGTGATACCCAGTTTATGAAAAGGACATGAGAATGTTGCCTGATTTGAGCAATATATTTTTAGAAACTCATTTCATTTTATAATGTTTTAACTTACAGTTTTTGTTGCATATACGAGATCACAAAGCCCCAAAGTTGTACAAGCGATTCCAACTGCTGGTCCATTCACTAATGCTACCAATAACTTTGGATAATCTATGAATGCTTTTACAAAACCTCTACAAAATGATTTTGATATAAATTTATGTAGAAAATGTATTGGTTATGTATTAGTATTATTTACTTACCGAGAAGCACTTAAACGCTCTTCAATATCTACATTTGATTCATCAAATAAGTCAGTGCCACTACTATATGTTCTACCAGTACCAGTTAATATGGTAAACAAAACTGATTCATTTGCAGCTCCTTCCTGGAGAGCTTGGACTACTTCTTTATAGCACTGTAAATTTAAAAATTAAATTCAAATGTTATTTATGTATAACATATTAAATAATAGATACAATAGTCCATGCAAATTTACCTGAAATGAAAAGGCATTTAATCTTTTTGGACGATTGAATGTAATAATTTGAGCGGAATCTTTGTAGGTCACTAATATTGTTGACATGCTGAACACAGAACTGAAAAGTCAGTATACGTCAACTTTACAGTTGTTGAGTTTTCAACAAGGTCAAACGTTGGGAATAAAAGGATGGATTATTTTAATTTTCTCTTGATTACACCTTTAGAACACATGCACAGAATGATATATAGACTTGCTTCGAAGCCGGTTCAATAAATCGTATGATTGAAATGAAACTGTAACAATCAGTTATCGCGGTTTAGATGAATGCTGCGCATGAATTATTTATATTACTCCCCCTCCCAACCAATTTGAATTTTTACGCACAGATCATCAGGTTGCACTAGTATTGATATCGTTTATTCTGTCACGGATAAAAAACGGAATGTTTGAAATGAAAAACGTTTATCTGCAAACATGATGAAATGCGAGGGACGTGAGGAACGGGCTTCTCCATCAGACGTGGTGGACTCGCATACCCGAGATATAACATTGTCATCGTTAACAGAAAATAAGTATTATGTATAGTAAAGAGACGATAAAAATCGTAGTTTTGTCGCACGTTTAAATAATACCTGAACGCGTGTTTCACGGTAATCGGATAGATATCTTAAGCCAGAAGAGATAACATTAAACGTAATACGTGTTATACAATAGTTACAATAATTAAATGCATGGACTAACGTGATATCTCGTTAAATTGTGTATGTTATAATAATTTTATCATAGATTAATATTTAATTTATTCTATGATATTATCACGATGTAGATATTTTATCCATATTTTGTATATTATGTATATTTGCCATTACCGGTTATGTAAAATCAATATGTCCTAACCACGAATTAAGATATATCTTAATTTGTGGTCCTAACGCACTTGAATCGGTAAACGAACACATTTTTAGCGTCTGAAGATGGATAGCGCCAAGGACTCGGTTCACATATCTTCGAGGGACATATTCAAGAGGAATCTAATCGATCCAACATTTAACTTGATGTCTTTAATCAAACCAATTATTTATACTGCTATCGGTTATTGTCACAGATTCGAACGCTAT
The DNA here is from genome assembly GCA_034509805.1 of Sipha maydis. Classification (NCBI taxonomy): domain Eukaryota; kingdom Metazoa; phylum Arthropoda; class Insecta; order Hemiptera; family Aphididae; genus Sipha; species Sipha maydis. The sequence goes on from JASXSY010002705.1 coordinate 125,999, forward strand.
CAGCGCTGTTGATAATAGAGAGATGAGAGTTACCGCGACTTTGGTAACCTGGTAACCGAAGATATGTTCAGATTCGAGTTTTCCATTTTTTCATGGATAATGGTTTCGGTATTTCACGCTTAACCCGGCATCAGTGACATCTTTTAAAAACACGTGAGAGGTGGCATCGGTCTTTTTGACCGAACAATACAAAATTATACTTTTGATCTATTATCCGTCAACTAAAATGATTAATATTGTTATTTTTCATGTAAACAATATTTATTTAATATGATATATATTTTACTTGCATCTAATTTTTTGCATTTCGTTTTTTATAATTTTCAAGTAATAAAATAAATTTTCAAAATCCCAAAATTAACCAAATACTTAATAGGTAATATTAATAAATAATTTCATTCATCGATACATTTATTTGAAATTAAAATTCTGCAGTTTAGAAATAACATGGTAAATTGTTAAAATTAAAAATAGATTTGATTTTAAAAAAAATGTTATTTTATAAAATGAGTGAACAACAAAAAAGCATAATATTTATAATTTACACATATTCGTCCGAATTTTCAGTTTCGTCTACAGATAGTATACTATATCTATGGGTTTAGCCACATTCAGGGCCGGATTAAAGGGTAGACAAAATAAGCAATTGCTTACGACCCAAAAAATATTCGGCCCATAATTTTTTAAATCAAATTTATATATATTAAAAATAATTTTTTTTAATTTAAATTTTTTTTTTTTTTTTATTAGAAAAACTTACAATCTGTATTTGAAAAAAAAAACACAATTAGTAAATAAGAGATTTGTGCAAATAATATTACATAAACAGAATAACTTGATAAGGGAGGCTATCCATTGATAGAACCCTTCGGAGCGTTATTTAAGTATTAATTAAGGAGATCTCGGCACCATCGCCTTTTCAGACGGCGATGAGGGTTTTCTGGTAGTGTGCGTGAGGATAAATGAGTGGGTTTTGATGGTGTCGTAGTTTTAAATGAAATTTTGTGATTTCTTGACAGCCCGATGCCTAGTCCCTTCCCGCAAAGCACACAACTCCACATGAATTAAAATATATAATAAATAAATTAAAAGTAGGTAAATCGCCGGGTTACGACCTCATTTCAAACAAAATACTTAAGCACCTACCAAAAATATCACTAATTCTCCTCACATTTATTTATAACTCAATGCTAAGACTTTCTTATTTTCCTTTAACATGGAAATTCTCTATAATAATCCTCATTCATAAACCACTGAAACCTAAAAATTTAACATCCTCCTACAGGCCAATAAGTCTACTTCCTAGCAAAAGTATTTGAAAAAATTTTACTAAAAAGAATTAGACCCATAACTAGTTCCTATAACATAGTACCTCACTCGCAATTCGGATTCCGAACAAACCATTCATCTATATATCAAATTCACAGACTCACAGACAAAATCGCAACCTCGTTTGAAAACAAGGAATTTTGCCCTGGAGTATTTTTAGACTTTGCTCAGGCGTTCGACCGAGTTTGACACATCGGCCTTCTCTATAAGTTAAAAATATTTTTTCCGGCACCCTACTTTTTAATCATTCGATCCTACCTATGTAATAGGTCATTTGCAGTCAGACAAGGAAACTCAATCTCCTCATACTACCCTATACAAGTTGGAGTCCCCCAAGGGAGTGACCTTGCCCCCGATTTATTTAATATACATCAGACATTCCCAAAGTAGCTAATAGGATAACAGGAACTTACGCCGACGATACAGCTATACTCTCCTCTGATAAAGACCCCATCCTATCGTCTTCAGCCCTTCAAACCCATCTTAATCTAATAAACACCTGGGCAACCCAGTGGCGAATCAAAATTAACCAGGAAAAATCCTTCCATGTAGTATTTACTCTGCGTAAAAAAGAATCTCCATCACTGAAACTGCAAGGAGTGGACATCCCCACAACCTCACAAGTAAAATACCTAGGACTTACACTCGATAAACGCCAAACCTGGGGTCCCCAATTAAAAGCAAAACGTAAAATGCTAAATAACCGTCTACATATGCTTCGTGCCATATTTAAATCCAAATTATCAATTCACACTAAATCAATTTTAAACAAATCCCTATTGAGGCCTATCTGGGCTTACGGCATGCAAATTTGGGGCTGTGCCAAACCATCCCAAACCCAAACTATTCAATCCTTTCAATCAATCTCACTCCGACTTATATCCTCAGCCCCTTGGTATATTACAAACAAAGCGCTACATAAAGACTTAAAAATAGACTCAGTTGACCAACTTGCAAAAAATAAAATTTAAGAATTTTTTTCTCATGAGTAGTTATGAATTTATGATTTTATATCATAAATAATTTAATATTATGGTTATCAAATTTGTTGTAAACTTGTAACTGATTTGTATCAATTATTTCGTTATTCCAACTAATGTTCCAAAAATATTTCTTCATATTAAAATTTACCTTTATGATGTGATTAGTACTCAGAAGTTTATTAGTTTAATACTATCGTGACTCGGGTTTTTTCTAAAATTTATATCAAATATTTTGATACGGCAAATACGGGCATACAGATCATTATTATTATAATCTTATTATCTTATTAGGTATCTAAATCTTATTATAACTTATAACAATTTAGGTAAAGATCACAGTGAAGTGACACGCCACACACACAAGAACAACTTAGATAGTTTTATACTCGTAAATTACTACATTCGTTAATAATTTTAAAGTGTAAGCGTACTTCCAATTTCCATAAACAGAATACAAATACTACCCAAATGTATTACATTTACACTTACACAGACACAGGTATGCTTAATTAAATACATTTAATATTAATTACTTAAATTATAGACAATATTAGAAGGAGAAAATTGTTTATTATATAGGTATCATATTATAAATTTATCATATTAGAATGCAATTCTATTGTATAGTTTTTTTTATATAGAAAATATAATGTTAGAATGTTGAAATCTAAAAGAGGATGGGAGAAATTAAAAGATGCCCAAATAAAAAAGAAAAAAGAAACGGAAGTTTTAAAAAAAGTTATTCCTCTTACTTCATATTTCATACCTAAAATTACTTTAGAATCGGATAATTTAAATACTACTGCTTCTACTTCTAGATATTGATAATAGTAAAACAATTAATATTTCTGAAGAAAATGAAAATTGTGCAAATAATGATATAGTGATTTTTTGGAATGATCCTGGTACTTGGAATGTTAATTCAAAAGAATTCGTGTCATACTTTATAGAAAAAGGCTCATTTGAATATCAAAATTTAAATGCAGATTTTTCTTTATCAGCAAAGTATTATGAAAATGATAAAACAAATAGACACTTATTTCAAAACACGGTTTTCAAATCTTAAAATATAAAAATGAATCGCAAAATGCGTTGGTAAGCGCATAACTCAACAACGTCTGGACCAATTTGGCCAATTTTTTTTTTTAATGTTCATCTAAGTCCAAGGATGGATTTTACAGCGAGAAAAATTCGAATAATTGCTGGGAAGACCCTAAAACCAGCCCTTACTATAATATGGATAATATAATATTGATCATCTCCATGGCAATGTAATCACTGATCAAGAACATTAAGGTTAATTTAAAAAGGGGATTTACCACCCCCAGGAGGTGCACAAACAGGAATTTTGAGATTTATGATAGATATTTTTGTTAATAAATGGTTGATATAAACAAAAAAAAAAATAACATAAATAAGTACTTTGAATATTTTCTATTTGTTTGTGTCATTAAAAATGCCAAGAAGACGCCAGAATGCCAATTTTTGTCGTAGAACAAATGCAGCTACAAACATGAGAAATAGAAGAGCGCAAAGAACAGACGAACAATGCCAATTCGATAGTACGAATGATTCGTAGTTGACTCACGCAGAGCAAATGACTAGTGCTCTTAATACCCGGGTACCCGGGTACTACTCGGTTAACCGGGTTTTACGGGTATTACCCGATTTACAAAATTTCGGGTACCTGTTATGGATTGGGTACCCGTTATGGGTTGGGTACCCGTTATGGATCGGGTACCCGTTATGATTTGTATACTCATTACTAGAGCTGGGATTTGTATATAAATACATATTTTTTTTAAAACATGATAAATTAATTAACTATAGTAAATAATAAATTGGTTTCACATGATTTACAATAAATTAAGAAATATTTAATTTTACATATTTTTACATATTCCATAAATTTTGACAATTCCAATATGTATTAATAATTCGATAATAGTAAAAGTGTATATAAGAATATGAAAGTATTAATAACTAGACTTTAGTTTATCTTATCTGTTTCTGTCCAATAACCATAGTTTAATGATCTTAGGTATGTTAAGGTATGTATATTTTAGATTATATTTTTATAGATAATTTTTATATTTTCTTAGATATTTTTTATTCGAATAATTGTGTAATGTATAATTTAATACTGATTACCTCTTAGGAGTTAAGACTTAGCTAGACCGTTTACATATATCAAAAATCATCGGGTACCCGAAAATTTTGGGTAATGGGTACCCACTACCCGAAAACATTGACTACCCACAAAATCAGGTATTACCCGGGTACCCGGGTATTACCCACATCAAATCAAGAGCACTACAAATGGCCAACAACGCCAACAGGTACATTGAACATTTATATCTGATTCATTCCTGCGTCTAGTATTCTAGTATGAGCCCGATATTGAATATTATGCTCATTCAAAAGTAGTAATTTGTGCTATGGACAAGAAATGCCATCACTGCCATGTTCTCAAATTCAAAAATGAGCCAGTCGGGATGTGTTGCGCGTCATATTAATCCACTGTATTATGTCAAACTTGGTATAACTCTGATACTTTATTAAATTTAAATCATACACTTATGTACAAGTAGGGCTGACGGTATTTTCGGTATACCGGTCTTTTCAAATTATTTTGGTAAACGGTATACCGTAAAAAACCGTCTAAACGGTATACCGTAAAAAAACCGTATAAATGGTGTACCGTGAAAACTGTATCAACGAGGAAATTGTAACGATTATAATAAATATATATATATAAATATTTTTAAAAGTTTTCTTACTAACATGGTATGCTTGCAGATTGGATAATTTACAGTGAACATTTTATATTCCTACTGTGTAAACAGCACACATTTATTTAAATTCTGTAAGTTATTATTTTTGGAAGTATCGTCAATCTGGATGACTTGAAATAGTTTCATTTTTTATTAATCATAAAAATATTTATTTTACCAAGATTAAGTAATAAGTGAACCGTTTTTGGATTAAAATATTTACTGTATTCATCTTTTTTTGCAGTCAAATATCTAAATTAATTTTGAGTAATGTTAAGTAATATAGTGCAATATTAAGTAAATTTAAAATAAGTTATTGACAAATGTTTGCTATAACACATTCAATTAGCATAAAAGAGTAATTTGGACAAGTAGGTATAACATCAAGACAATTATAGTACCTATCATTTAGGTTAGTAGTTACTTTGCTTCAATTTGATTACTTTTAAAGTTTTAACCTATACTGTAGCAGTATAAAGATAAAAAATACCTATTCATGTAATCGTGTTGTTTTATAGATACCTATATATGTCGATATCCGTTAAGTAGGGATAGTTTAAAAAAAATCCATTTGTATTATTAGTAATAACCTACTTATGATTTTTCAAAATATTGAAGCACAGTACAATAATTTGTATAAATTAACTTAATTTGAAGTAAACAAAAATAATTATAAGTGCAAGTTTTAGTGCTTGCTGTTTTCTAGTATCAATGACAATAATATAGATTATGATCAGTGCCGTCCCGAGGGCAGGGCAAACGGGGCACTTGCCCAGGGCCTCGCGTTTTAAGATAGCTTTAAATGATATCCTGTCCATTATGAAATGAATAAAAAAAAAAACAGTTTTAGCGTTTTATCCACGACTAAGAATTTAGATTGTTCTAAGTTACCATCGACACACAAGCCCACTAATTTTCTGTATTTTAAGTATTTAACTGAAAGATATTGTATTGTTTTACTAATAACAATTAATAAAGTTCAACATTTTTATTATAAATTTATATATAAATTTTTATTTTAGTTTCAATATATAATGTGTTCAGGGGCCTCAAAAAAAATGTATGTAAAATAGTGAAAAGTGCGGTAAGCAAAGCAAAGCTTAATAGGTATGATATATACCTATTACAATATCACAGGAAGGAGAAAAATAAATTTATAGACTGGCGAAGGTGAGAGAAAAGCGATCCAAGGATTTTCAAGATGTCTGGTGTATAAAAAATGAGGATAAGAGAGTTTTAACAAATGATGAGGATGTGAAAAAAAGATGGAAAGAATATTTTGAGAAATTACTGAACGAGAAATATCCAAAAGAAGCTTTAGAGAGTATGTCATGGAATGAAGGATTGATTGGTCTAGTGGGCGAGGAGGAAGTGAGAGATGCGGTGAAGGCGATGAAAAAGAAAAAAACGGTAGGTCCAGATGGAGTACCTGTAGAGGTGTGGAAAATGTTAGGAGATGTAAGCATTGAGTGGTTGAAAAATCTTTTTAATAAGGTACTGATAGAGGGAAAAATGCCAGAAGATTGGAGAAAGAGTTTTATTGTACCAATATTTAAAGGAAAAGGAGACATACAAGAATGTGGGAACTATAGAGGAATAAAGCTCATGAGCATAATATGAAGATCTGGGAAAAGATTATAGAGAAGAGGATAAGAAGTGAGATGTCGATATCAGAAAACCAGTTTGGGTTTATGCAAGGAAAATCGACAATGGAGCCATTATTTTGTGTTAGGCAATTAGTAGAGAAGTACAGAGAAAAGAATAAAAAACTATGCATGGTGTTTATAGATTTAGAAAAGGCGTATGACAGGGTGCCAAGGGAAGTTTTAAGGTGGGCATTAATGAGAAAAAATGTCCCAAAAATGTATGTTAATTTGATCCAGGATATGTATGAAGGGTCGAGTACTAGTGTCAAGAGTCGGTGTGGAATATCAGAAGGTTTTAGTATAGGAGTAGGTGTGCACCAGGGGTCAGCTCTAAGCCCCTACCTGTTCTCAGTGGTAATGGATGAGGTTTCAAAGGAGATACAGGGTGAGATACCATGGTGTATGATGTTTGCGGATGATATAGTTCTAATAGGAGAAAACCTAGAAGTTGTCAATAATAGGGTAAATGAGTGGAGGTTAGCCCTCGAAGAAAAGGGATTGAGAATTAGTAGAAATAAAACTGAGTATATTGAGTATGATTTTGGACAAAGAGACCAAGAAGTTGAAGGAATGAGGAGACAACTGACAATAGATGGTGATGTGATAGGTGAAGTTGAGAGCTTTAAATATTTAAGATCTTTTGTTCAAAAGGACGGGGGCTTTGACATTGATGTAAAACATAGGATTAAGTGTGGGTGGATGAAATGGAGAGAAGCATCGGGCGTGTTATGCGATAAGAAAATTCCAATTAGGCTGAAAGGTAAATTTTATAAAAGTGTAGTGAGACCAACTATGCTGTATGGTTCAGAGTGTTGGGCGGTTAACAGGAGAATAGAACAAAGTATGAGTGTCGCGGAAATGAGAATGCTTAGATGGTTGAGTGGAGTGACAAGAGAAGATAGAATAAGGAATGAATACGTGAGATGTAGTGTTGGTGTAGCGCCAATTGTGGACAAGATGAGAGAAAATAGGCTGAGATGGTTTGGGCATGTGATGAGGCGAGAGGAAACGAATGTAGTAAGAGTGGTTATGAAGATGGACGTTGAAGGGAAAAGAGGAAGAGGAAGACCAAAAAAGAGATGGTTGGAGACTTTGGAGAATGACATGAGGGCTGTCGGTGTGTGCAGAGGAGATGTGATTAACCGAGTAAAGTGGAGGTGTAGGACAAGGGTGGCCGACCCTAAATAGTTGGGAGGAAGGCGAAGTAGAAGAAGAAGAAGAAGATCCACGACTTAGAATTTAGATTGTTCTAAGTTACCATCGACACACAAGCCCACTAATTTTCAGTATTTTAAGTATTTAACTAAAAGATATTGTATTGTTTTACTAATAACAATTAATAAAGTTCAACATTTTTATTATAAATTTATATATAAATTTTTATTTAAGTTTCAATATATTATGTGTTCAGGGGCCTCAAACTCTTCCGATGCCCAGGGACTCGCAAAACATCGGCACGGCACTGATTATAATATTATATACAGTATACCTAATATAAAAACATAAAGTATAATATACTGTGAAATAATATTAAAGTAAAAAATATCGATACTAATTAGAATTTATTTATTATTTCGGTATACCGGAACTTTTCGGTTTTTCGGTATACCGTTTCAAACCTGTATTGAAATCAATACCGTAATACCGAAAATTATTTTCAATACCATCAGCCCTACGTACAAGTATCACTAGGTCCGCGATCTACCATAGGTAGATTGCCTACCTGATAATATACTGCTGCGAATCAGAATTTTTATTCCGGGAAACAGAAAACTTAAGATAAATCTAGAACATCATCCACCAAATATTAAATAACGAATTGAACAAAGTTTGAGTCATATAGAGTTGGTATATTTAACGAGCAACCAAGTGCACGGGATCAGCTAGTTTAATTAATAAAATCATTGATTAAGAATAAAAGTTTGGTACATTCAAGCCACGGTATTATATACGTTATACCATTCACAGTCCTTGTTTCTAAATTATGAAGACATAACGAAATAATGTGAATGAATACCTTTGAATATTATAAAGATTTTTCTCACCAGATCTGCACATACCTATAAAATTAATATAATGTTGGCAAGGAGGGCTAGAGTCACGGGGTTTGTACCTCCAAGAGGGTCCGTCGTCTCAGCCTTATACAAAATTGTTTTATTATCTCGTTCGCTGTAGCATAAGGTGTAAATTTGAATATTTTTATTGTGCTAAATGATGTACAAGTAGTATTATTGATTATATATTACTACTATTATATAATCAATTTTAGTATGTATACCTTGGCCAAACAAGTGTAAGTAAAAGAGGTCTGGAGTCCTCAAAAATTCTTGTCGGTTCTGAATGTTTGTCATTTTGAAAATATTTTTTTCTTCACATTTTTCTTTAATTACAAACTTTCTTTTTTGTACCTAGTTTTACTAGATACCTACTTATTTTTATACAACTTCGATAAATAATGGCAAACATTTTTTACGATTCATAAAAACAATGAAATTCAATATTGACTGATATCACAGATTTATTTTTTTTTCACGCCCAGAAGTGCCACAGGCTAAATCATTTTTACCAAAATATTATTTTTTATAACACGTGTGTGACACGATTGGATCAATGTACACGCATAGGTACTTTGTTAATGTAATAAGTGTTTTGTGTAAGCTGACAAAATACGTTTTTCTTACAGATTAATTTTTATTTTTATTAAAAAACATATTTATTTAATATAGTGTAAATACAATACAATAAGTAAATTTAATCTGAATATTAACAACTTAATTATTACTATACTGAACGATTTGTTGACAAGTATCTATAAATTATTAATTTTATTTCAAACATTCAATTGTATAAGCTTAGAAGTTGTGGACTCAGAGAAGATCTTCAGGCCATTTACTTTTAAAGCAACGAATTGGGTTATCTGGACGAATATGATGATTGTTGAAAGTCACTATCCTCAGAAAATAGAACTGTATGGCCTGTGGGTATTTTGTAAGAGTTTGTTTAATAATATGAGGTTTTAAAACAGATAGTTTTATTATTTGGATTTTAAGGTCTTGCAGTATTTTGGTCAATTGTAGACGTATCTATCCTACAATAACAAACGAAATAATAACGATTAATAGTAAAATAACTTATCGACTTCAGCCCCTAAACGTTTTACTCTAATTTCACCGTAATGTATATTTAATTGTAATAATATAACGATTAACACAATAGACGGTATGAGCTCATAATTGGTCTATGGTATATTAACAACACACAAGTTATTGCTTATTTTAGGGAGATGGTAATTTGTGTAATGATTCACGTATCCAAAATAAAGTGATAAATTACACTTATTGTCAACAATTTTGGAACGCGGGAAATTAAATTTACCACCAATATCATTAATCAACTAAATAGGACTTAAATTGATTTTTATACATGATAAAGATTACTTAGATAATTGTAATCTTCAGTCGTTTATAACGTAGTTTACATAACCCATTCTATTTTTATTTTATGGATCAAAAATAACTAAAAATAATTTAAAAATAAATAAAAAACTAACCAAATGCATTGAATGTATTAAAAAACATTAAAATAACATTGTTCGTTAATTCGCGAATCAAAGTGCGAATTTGTTCTTATTCGCAATGATAACGATAAAAATTGATCAAAAATGTTCATATAACGATAACAAATATATTTATATTCATTTTGTGGGAAATTAAAAAAAAAAAAAGTACTCTAGATATTGAAGATAGATTAATTGATTAATTTCGTTAAATTATTCATATTTATAACGTTTAATTAAACCTGGTAATTAAATTTACTCAGCATAAAACAATACAAAACAGCACGAAAAAATTAATTTTTTGACTGACAAAATAAATGAATGAAGATTGATATTCTTGAATAAATGAATACGGAAGCTATCATTCGTCAAAATTAACCGTAATGAAGGCCCCTTTTAAATAGTCAATATTTATTGTTGTCCTATTTATGTTTATCACCGAAGAAAAACTGAAATGTACTATGGATTTATCCGATAAGACTTCCATCTCTTTGTTTTATTCAAATAAAGCTTCATCAAAATTAATATAATTTGATTTCAGTTTCTGTCTTTTCCTATGAAGTATATCTTTAGCCATACTTTTGCGATAAATTTGCCAAAGGATCAAAGGATCAGTAATTTGACAAAACGTTAGCATAATGGAAAATAAATGTCTGAGTGATTTAGCGTAATTAGAGGATGCTTTATACAACGAACAGCATTGTATACTTCACACACCATTATACACATAAAGGAACTGTCAAACAACGAAAATAATGTCACCGTACAGCTGAAAACTTAGGCCGGAACCACACGAGCGTATAAAATACGTCGATACGTGTGTACTTTTTGACGTGTAAAAGTACATTATCAGTTACGAGAGCGGTCACGTTAAAAATAGAGCACGTAAATACGGACGTTAAATTTTATCGACGTATTCTCTTCAATGCATGTACAACGCACGTCAAACATATCTACGCCCAAATTAAAGTTTTGTTGTTTAAAATGTGAACGTTAAATAACGTGATCACACAAACGCATTTTTTGTAGCATATTGGTATTTTGTAATTGCAAAATATATTATGATGTACAATAAAAATTCGTCGATTGATCTTATTAACATGCGGTAGAAGTAAAAAAAAAAATTGTCAGATCTCGAAGTTTGTCGTACAACTTCTCGTAGGTAATAACTATTTTTATACTGTTCACTATTTATTGGATGAACCCAAAATTTCTTTTTAATCTGTTTTTGTTTTAGGTATAAATATATTAAACAATCAAAGGGAAAAACTTAGTCTGGGTTCATCTTAGTCTGGGTTCATATTTAAAAAAAAATCTCTTGTAAATATTACTTACTATTTGTTTTTACTACCAACTACCAAATAGACAAGACTAAGATAAAAAAACTCAGTGATAATACATTTTAACGCATGTCATATCGACAAGTGCGTCGTAGTAGCACGCGTAATCATCATAACTCCTACTTATTTATATCATTTTTTTGTACCCGATTTGTATACATTTATACTCTCTTTAAAAATTCGGAACTCCCTCCTTTTCACGTAAAACTGAATCTCCTTTCCGGGTGTTGTATCATCGTCGTCTCGACTCCCGAACGGGGGATTTGATTTTGCGTAAAAAGGAGAGGTATACAAATTTATTTAAGGAGGGTACAAATGGATACAAATCGGATATAAAAAAATGAAATAGATGAGGAGGTTTATGATGATATACGCGTGCTACGACGACGTATCTCAAATCGAAGCTCGTGTGTCCGCTTAGTACGCGCGATAAAAAGTTTGTTATAGCCCGCCATTTTGTATGCTCATGTGGCCCCAGTGGCCCCAGTGGCCTCAGGTATGTTTTCTTTTGAGCGATTACGAACGCGAACTGCGGTCTAAAATTGCGCATCATAATCGCACGACTACTGATACAATGTAAATTAAATATAGTTGGTTTTCCTCATGCAGCCGGCGATCTAAATTTATTCGCATCGTCATTAATTTTTTTTTTGAAAAAAAATTATGGCACTCATTTTATGATTGACTACTGGTTGACGTTAGTCATGTATTTGTATTTGTTTGTATAAACGCCAACGGCTTTTTACATATAGCAATAACGGTATTACATAAATTAACGTTAGTGATAGAATAATATACATAAATGTTTTTCGACAATGAGTGTTCCAATGCCAAAATTTAGCAAAGTCAAAGATGAAGTTCTGATTAAATGTGTTGCTAAAAATCCCTCAATTTATAATCCTTAAAATATTATTTATATAGATTTAAATATAAAACAAAACGTCATCATTATTTTCTTCTCCCATATATTTACGTCGTCAGGTGTATCCATTATTATTTAAAAATAAGGGATTATAATTAGGAAAATAAATGAACAATTACGATTCGTTAAACTAAAAATTGCATGTGCGTGTGCGTTGTTATACCGTGCAGGGTATGCAGCTGATAAAATGTGGCTCTAACTCGCAAAGACATAAATGCCTTTAAAATTAACATACATGACATTGCGTTATTACCTTCTTAGTTACTACTTATTAAAAATTAAAAGATTTTTCATATATTTTTTCATTGTAAAATAAAAACATTTTTTTTATGGACATGTTTATTGAAATTAAAATTTACATTATACATAATTTACATCATTCAAGCCTTCTATTTTCTGGTTATAAGAACTATAAATTCTTCAATCATAATCTCTGTGTCGATTTTAGTAGAAATGTGTTGTTTTATGAATATCAATATTAACAGACCTAGGTGTTTTTGGGCCTCAATTTTGATTTGACAATATTCAGTTTGTAAAATGCTCTTTCACAAGAGAAACTTGTAACGGGAATGGCAATAAAAAGTTGTAAGGATTTATAAAAACATGAAAATATTTCTGAACATTCACTGTCTACTAACTAATCTGACTATTTTGGAATGTTAATGTTAGATGAACCGTATATATATTTTATTTCTAATATATTTATAAACAGTTTAATTTCTGTATCAATATTATTAATATACTTAACTTTGTTCCTGTGTCTCCAAAAAATTTTTCCCATCGACCAAAATAAGCTCGTCGAGTGAGGTTGAATGTCAATTGTGATTAATAATTGTGATTTTTTTTTTTTTTTTTTTTTTAACTGAAAGTATTATTCATAATTTGTATTCCTTGGACAAACAGTCAATCAGATATTCTATAATGATCTATTAAAATATTTGCGGGAGAGTATTCGCAAGAAGCGGCCAGAAAATAGCCAAGAGGAACTTAGTTTCTACACCACAATATTCAGTGTTATCGATTCATACATTTTTAGCTAATAGAATATACCTTTGGGCCATCCTTTCTGTTCTCCTGATCTGGCCTTATGTGATTTTATTATTTTCCCGAGAGTAAAATCTGCGCTTCAAGGACAACGATTTTGAGATCTAGAAGAAATAAAAGTGAATACAGTAATATAACTTAAAGCTTTAACTTCGGAACAATTCCAATGAACTCTCAAAAAATGGCATGATTTCTGAGACACTACATATCATTCTGAAAAGATTATTTTGAAGGAGATATCTTTAAATAATATTTAATTTAATTTTTGTAATTAATAAAAATACAATTGAGGTACTTTTTAATAGACTTTATAATCAAATAGTAATTGAATATGGTGATGAGTAGACCTTGAATAGAAGGACATTTATGTAACTCAATGATGGCGAAAATATGGAATATAGAGGTGAAAGAAATTATTGTACTATAAAGGAAAAAATAGGTGGAATGCTCCGGGTAATTCATTATTTATTATTAAATCAAGGAATAACCGTAGTATTGTTTTAAAGGAAAATAAAGATACTTAAGTATTTACTTTGTGTATAGTATTAGTTAATATTTCCATATTGTTGGGTATAATTGAGAAAGTCCGTTTATTTTAAATTACTTGAGTGATTTTGTTTGCTTTAAAAGGCTATATAGTGTCTCAAAGGCTCTCTTGTATTATTATAATATAACTAACAAAACGTTCAATCAGAAAAGGCTATTGTAGTTTATTTGAAAAAAAAATAAACATAAAACCCAGGCTAAACGAGGAAAGTTAAACAAAACACGGTACGTGTATATATATTTTCTTATGGTTCATGTTATTGTACCGCGGTTTTTTTTAAAAAGAATTCTATCTGATTATTTTGCGAAAAACACCTTGCACCGTTCAATATTCTTTAAGTTGTTAAAGTTGAATAGGAAATCTTTCTTTTTTTTATTTCGATACTTTTATTATTTGTAATAATAGTCAAGTACACATTTCCGTTGTATTTTTTTTTCAGGAATGGAAATAGTACAAATATAATAATATAAAGAACATGACGTGGCTATCTTGTTTTTTTTTTTATTCTAATAAATAATTATATAAATATTTTTTAAGTAAAAATATTGTCGAAAAACATGATTATTCATATCGCACGATAAACAACTCTATTAATGTTTTTTTACACTTTTAATTTTTACACCTTAAATAAATACGAAATTTGTATTACTCATTTACTGTTACGGTGTCCAATAGAATGTTGTTTTTCTGCGTCGGAATATCAGCTATAATCGCACTTTTTTGCAAGAATATATATTGTTTTCTCTTTCTTTTCTTCTTATAATTTTCTTATAAATTATCACTGTCTTATATATTACTCATAAATCGTTTCAAATTACAAAAGTTAGAATATTATAATGTCATAAATAATATACTGTCAAAAATAATGATCTATTTCCATCGGACACCACATATTCACGACAAAGGAGTAATACAAATATTTTAAAAATAATTACAATTGGCTTTTTTTTAACGTTATTTTGTAATATTATCTATGGTTTACATAAAATGTATACTATGAAAACAGAAAAATACTAATAATAGATAATACTTATGTACATATTTTACTCAACTATTATATTAATATATTGTGTTATTATAATAACATTGTATAATATATAATCATAATATTAAGAGTTAACACGATTTAATTTTATAAAATAAATAAACAATTGTTAATAAATATTATCGATACCTAATATCTAGACTATGTATAATGGCGAATTCAATACGATAGAAATGACGTATAATATAGTAAACCTAGTGAACGTTGAATAGCTATTGAGCCAAACATAACACGTAATAAATGCTCTGCTGAGTAAATCGAATGCGATATATTGTTACATTAATACGAGTATTACCTTTCTCCCAATCGGAACTTTTAGAGTAGACTTTTAAAAACTAAATAATTTTACATAATGCTATTATATATATATATATTATATATATATATTTATAATAAGTCATTGTTATTATTATTATTATTAATATTATAACAGTTTACAACAAGTATCATTTTACATAATTCGGTGATAGTTGGTGCTTCGGGTCGTATATAGGGAATATCGAACTAATATTATAATATATATTAGACACTTAAGATTATACATAAATGTACAATTCCGTAAGAAATAATATTATTCAAAATAATGCAAAACGCGAGGCTGCTTAATGCATATCGATACACAATGGATCCTATAAAATATGTATTATACGATAATACGCTGGTATAAAGCAATGATTATCATAGAGAAAAACAATGGCATAAGATCTAAAGGCATAATATGTAAACTATAAATAATCAATCGTGTAATATAATATATATTTATTATATCAAAATTATTTATTGGAAACTAAACCGTTAAAAATAAATGTTATTAATGATGACAGAAATCGACTGAATAGTCAGGCACCGATGAGAGTACTTAAATTTAATTAAATTTGTTAAAAAATGTCGATAATAATTATTAATGAATTTTATTCTTAAGTAGACACGACTGTGTTTGAATTGATTTGTTTTACAAATTTAATAAAATATTGTAATTTGAAGTGTTTATTTTTTTTAATTTATACATGCATACATATATATATATATATATATATATATATATATATATATATATATATATATATTTATATATCGTGTATATTAAAACTATAATAAAACTATATTAAAACACTGACCTTGTTTGTTCACTATTTGGATCGTTAACACGGTTTATTTTATATATATTTTTTAAACAAACATAAATAAATAAATATAATCAATCTTAGGTGTACTTAGTTAGGTAATAATATGAGAATAAAATAATTTCAATTGGAAATACAATTTACAACAACTTGACGTAAAAATAAAATAAAAAAATTGACAAGAATGTATTATTAATAATAATCATAACAAAATATGGAAACAGCAGTATAAATGCAAATAGTTAATACGAGTAGCAGGTACAAAAAGTAAATTGTAGTGTTGTTGGGAAAACAAGTGATGGTAGAATGGGAATGGAGGCCAAAGAAGTGAAACAGATTGATTTTGTGAAGTATTTCCATCCTAGTGGAATTTACCACGATTTTATACGATTAATTATATAGAATTCAGAATGACAATATTCTGTAATTATAGCGAACCATTAGTATTGACGGAAAAACACGCCTAAGCTTTAGTACAGTACCTACATTTGCATACCGTCGTCATCAACTCACTGCTACGACCACGAATAGCCGTCGTATAATGTTGGACTGAAATCTTCGTTTTCCGTCTTTAAGTCTTAATGTACACGGTATCTATGGTTGTTCGTCTCCCCCGGCGAAACGGGGATGATCGGTATTTTTACTCGTCGATACGAAGGTATTATCTTTAGTGTACCCCCCTCTCGCATGGACGTAAGATATCGCAGCAGGAATAGTCGACCTCAATCCGATCGCAACAAAAAGTACAAGCGTTTCGGCTGTAAACAGAAATCAATACGATTACGGTTTTGTATCAGGACCACTGTCCTGAGAGAAGGAACCTCATCTCAAAATTAACTACTCCGAACATAAGTTACGTCTGACTGATATTTACCAAACAACACAAGTTCTACGGATGTCCCTAAAAGCTGTATCTCTCTTAAATATAATATTAAAAACGTAAGGAAAAAAACACGTCTTATACATTTGTCGCCGTGCAATATTTCAAAAATAACATTACAATAGTTAAAATCTTTGTTCCGATGAGGCACAACCTGTATTAAATGGTTCGGTTTTGTTTCGGGTTTGCCGTATTGTCGACCGCAAATCGTGGTAATAAGTGCAAATGGTCGGGTATGGGTCGACGCCGAAGGAACTCATGAACCGCCCATTACTATGGATTGTTGGAACGTGCTTACACATTCCAAGAAGGTAGTAAATATGGTCGGAAAACGATACGCAATCATATAATATTCGAACATTTTTGAAACCATTTACGAGTTCTCTACTAAAAACGCTTACCGAAAAACAGAACACATAGACGTTCATGCTCTGATGCGATTCAGACGTAATAATATTATTATTATAAAATATAGTTCCTTCACGGTAAGGCTAACACTCGAACCGAATTTGAAATAGAATTTTTCAACCGTTTGTTCGGGAACTCAGAGATAACATACGCAGCACATGCGTGTGTATAATAATCCTACACATCTGAAAATATTTTCGGCAATATAGATTAGACAGAGATTCAATTAATAAATATTTACCATAGACAAAACGCATGTGTCCACCGAGGGAGCAGAAAGTCGTTATCGCGAAATAAACTTAAAATACGACGAGATCATCGTTAGTGTTATTTTTAAAAATAAACATATTTATATACTTGTATATGTTTATATATGTTTGTATTTAGATTGCCACGACAAGTTGAAGTCTTTAGAGATCTCTGGAAACCGTGTTAAACTTCTGAACGTTTAAACTAGTCACGAACCGGTGCCTTTGTGATTATTATTGTTTTAGAGCGTAAAATCATAAATATAACGTTGGAAGCGGAAAATGATCGTTTCTGTCGAAAACTACAGTTCATGAAAGAGATTTAATGAAATGATGGTAATCAAATAAGTCATAATAATATGGTATAGCTTTGATTTAATGGAATCATAATAGGTTCCTTGGCGCTGCTCATATACCATTGGTCACTCGTGTGTCATAGTAGTCCAGGACTTTACCGATGATATTGCAGCCACTGTTCTATGAATACATTTGAAAATCTATTCGCTCTTAACGCAGTCATAGGTTTTACGATCAACACATCTTATGCAAACATGTAGTAGAGAACTGAGAAGAAACTTTTATGAATGATGAGCGAGTTATAAAAACAGTAAATTTTAAAGTTATCAAAAATTGTATTTGAAATTGTACGGAGCAGTATTGGAAGTTAGGTGTCTAAAATTTCGTGTTCTACGTTTATATATTTATTTCATATATTTCTAACGTGATTTATTTAATTTCCCATAAGTTGGCATTATTCGATATTGATATGACCTTTTGTTGACAACGTGAAATGCAATGTAAACGATTAGTTTAAAACGTAAATCCAAATTTGACTTTTTGCGCAGTTGTATTATTAAAAAAACTATCCTAAAAATGGTTCTTTAATTTTTCTCGGTGGTGGCTGGCGCGTTGTTTTAGGGACCCAATACATTTTTCGTTGGTGAGATCATTATCCACTGAGATCACTGTTTTGGAAACGAAATCAGAACGATATTTATATTTATGATAACAATATTGATAATATTCTAATACTATGACAGATGTGTGTGTGTGTGTGTGTGTGTGTGTGCGTGTTTGTACAAATAGGAAAGTTATAGTATAGCAAGCCATCTTTTCAAGAGAGACTGATCATTTCGTCGCATGATGACCGGTGGCGTTGAGCGATTGAATTTAGATAAATAAATCTATGTTGGTTTTCAAACATCGGCCGACACATAGTTGAACCCCTTCGTAATGTCGGTATACTTTTAGTGTTTCTTAGAACATAAAGTAACTTCAGTAGTGTAACGGATGACGGGAAAGAGGTTAATCGAAATCAACTGTGTGAACTTATTAGACACGTGTTGACTGATGGAATCTGCGAAAATCACACAGATTTTAAACCCCTGAGCCTGAAGACTGAAGTGACGATAAATCATCTCATGTACTCATTGCGATAATTTTGAAAAAATTAGTCTAATATAAAACTAAAATATCAATACCTGGTCGACATAAATCACTTTTTTTTTTTTTAAGAAAAACGCAATATACATACACATGTATATATGTATATGAATAAAAATTACATATAATGATTTATACTAAATTATTTTTTAATTGATACTTTTTCATAAATATTTTTCAACGTGACACACTTCATAATTATAGCTATTCGGTTGAGATACATAAAAAAAAAAAAAATCAATATTTTATTCGAATTTTTTGTTGTAAACACGAATATTTTATCTCCCTCGATTGGCACTCTAGAGTTTTTGAGATTCCACATGGTATCGACATTGTCTCTTTTTGTAGAAAATCACAGTTAAGCGCACAATAGTAATTTTACTTAAACAAAAATTAAATTTTGCTGGTTTAACATCTGGAAATAATTTTGGAAATTAATCGTTTTTTTTTTTTATACACAAAAATATTTACATAAATAAACACGTCGATATATCTTATACAATACTATGTGTCCGGTTAGAATTATTTTTAATATTATATTTGTCAACAGTATAAATAACATAATTAAATTCGTCATCAAATATATGAATCTCTTTATGTGCATTAAACTCTTTGTGTTTTTATTTGTCGCGTCGTTGGAAGTATTTATTCTTTTGGGCATATATTTTTTGTTATATACTGTTGCGAATAATAATTTGATGCAAAAATGAAAAATAAGTGTGTAAGCACATTATGTTGTTAGTTAGATGGATGGTAGTGCGTTTTAAGACACGTGATGTTTACACCGATAAAAAAAAAAAAACAATATATGATTACGCTTCAATAGAGAATCGTTTTACATAGGTAACATTTTGTACAGATCATTTAAACAATGTTGTAGCACTTGCGTAATAGATACAGTGTTATTTTTTTGAGCTCGGAAAAATAATGGTTTTTGTGTGCGCTCCAGTGCAATGAATATAAAACATCAAAGGTAAGTCGGTCTGCAAAAACAACAACATGAGCTGACATTGGTATATATTGAATTCCGTCTTCCTTTTCGTTTCCATTTGCTGTTTTCTGGTTCTAGTGCTGCGTTTTTTTCTGAAAATATTGATAGAGTTAACAAGAGAAACAAAAACAATACATATTGATAAAACAATACTAAAATTTATTATGAAAATGACATACAGTGGGGCAAAAGCTACAATTTATATATACATATTACCCGAGAAAAAAATTAAGGGGCCTAAGTTTACATTTCACTATTAAAGTATCTATTTACTTATGGAATTTATAATGGTTCGAGATAGATTATCAGATTTATCCACTCCACACCATGCAACATTACGTAGAGCTCAAAATATACTAGCTAAGAATTTCTTAATCATGTGTAGATCACGAGCTCCTGATGAAAAATTTTTAGAAATCGCTGACCCCCTTACCAGTTTTTTTTCGATTACATTTTTTTTTTTTACAAAATATATCATGTTATCAAAGGCAAAACTATAATAATTATTTTATACAATAAATTACATAAGTAGATATAACAAAATATACACATTTATAATTAGTTGTATTACATTTAATTGTTCAGTTAATTTTATTTTAATTATTTTATTTTATTTTTAAAATATTCTTAAAGTTTAATTTTTATTTACTTTATGCGATGGTTATATTGATGTTATGCTTAAGACACAAGTTTTTGAACATCGCAATAATGATAAGATCTATCTCTTATATATTCTTCTTATTATCTCTTAAAATAGAATATATATGAAAATAATAAAAATAATAATCCAACAATATTGTAATACTGCACTCATGTTAAGTATTGACGTAGGTATGTTATGTATTAAGGCTGTCACGGAACCCCGACTTGAATTTCGTGGACCCCAGGGACCGTGGACCATTAGTTAAAAATCGCTGTACTTACTGATAACATGTTTTATTATTACGATTTCATATTTGTCTGTCTAATTTATTATGTTATTATTTTAATTTTTCTATATTAATTATGGATTTCTTTAGGGCAAGTTTTTTTTTTTATTTTTATATAAATTTATTTTAACAAATTTAAAATTGTTGTTTTTACGAAATTTTAGCGTTATATATATATATAAGGTGTTTCTGAAATTGTTGAGGAATCTAGTATACACGTACTCTTTGGAGTGGTTAAATTAAGAATTGTTTGAATTTTTTTTTCTATCTTTAAAACCTGAGTTTTATCTAATTATCTTTAAAACATTATTTCGAATCTAAAAATAAATATTTATAAAATATTTCTTGCAAATTTCTCACATGAATCTATGTGTGACATCGATTTTGGGCTTGTCGCGCGTTTTTACGCTTGAATTGCCAGGATCAAAAGATGTAGTGTGACATATCGATTTGTATGAGAACTCTGCAAGATAAACGTAGGTGAAATTTATTTGTTGTTATTTCACATATCTGATTAATTAACAAGGCTTTTATTGAATTTCAAATGAATTTAGTTTAATTATGATTATTTTCTAATTAAAACCGTGCTGAATAATCAAGTATGTGAAATAAAAACAAATGGATTGTACCCATGGTTATCTTGTTGAATTCTCATACAAATCAACATTACATATTTTGACTCTAGTGACTCGAGTTCACGTGAAAAATTTACAAGTACTTGTAATACATTACAAGTATTTGTGTTTAGATTTGAAATAATGTTCTCAAGATAATTAGATAAAACTAAGGTTAAGAAGCCAGAAAAAAAATTTCAGAAATTCTTTATTTTATCACTCCAGAGAGTACGCGTATACTAGTTTCCTCAACCATTTCATGAACATTCTGTACATATAATTAATAATAAGAATATTTTAAATTATCAATGAAAATTTAAAGATTTAATTATGTTCCGTAATTGATCCGGCTTTAATTTTTACATGGTTACAATAAGTAGGTGTTGTTGTTTACGATGACATTTTCAAATTTTGCCTGTTTTTGTCCTAAATTATTTGAACCATGTTTAATACCCGGGATTTTTTTAATTTTTAATGAAAATTTAAAATATTTGTTTGATGTAAGAGTGATCATTTTTAACTCTTTAATAACTAATGCATGACATAAAGATATTTTAAATTACTCCGAATCCATTCGAATATCTTACAACAATCGATTCGCCAACTATACTCATGGATTCGTACTGCGGTCGGCCAACACGGAGCGCATGTGGGTCGTGGGATCTAGGGATCAAAACACTATTGCAATGAGTGAAAAACATTTTTACACTTTTTTTTTCTAAACACATTTTTTTTTTAAATTTTCTAAGATATATTTTTGTATATTTCTTTTTCATATTTAAAAGTTGTTTAGAAAAATCCAGGCTTAGCTAGGTATTGTATTGCCTATATAAATGTAATATACAAATAAAAAT
The DNA here is from genome assembly GCA_034509805.1 of Sipha maydis. Taxonomy (NCBI): domain Eukaryota; kingdom Metazoa; phylum Arthropoda; class Insecta; order Hemiptera; family Aphididae; genus Sipha; species Sipha maydis. The sequence continues at coordinate 148,676 of JASXSY010002705.1, forward strand.
ACCACAATGTTTTATTAGAAGAAAAATGAAGGATAAACGAGCAAATATTAAGTTTAGGAAAAACTTACGAGTAGATGAAAATATTATCAATGTGAATCATAAGATTACATTTACAACGATAAACGACAGTCTGCAATGGAGTTGCAATCACTACTTCTAATCATAAATGCTATATTTATAACGCTACTAAGAACATTTTTAATTGTATAGATGAATATAAGATGCTTATAAGCATCCCAATTAAAATGGAAAATTAGGTAGTTGATATTTCAATCTTGAATGGATGGATTCGATTTTTTTGAGTGCCTACATCATTTAGCGTACAAACTACCTTTTAAATAATAGCAAAATTGTGGATTATGACCATGAAAATGAAAATGATGATGACTAAAATGCAAAAATGTTGAGATAATATTAATCCATTTATTTACCGGTTAATAATTTACACATATTTAATATTAATCTATTGAATGAAAATTAAACTTATCTGATTGTATTATATCTTTGTTTTTAAGAAACATTTAATGAAATACTTCTATTATTTTAATTCCATAACATTTATTTAAGTATCTATGAGTTTTCTATATGTTTTCATCATTTCATATTAGCGTACAAAACATATATTCACAATCCTCGTATCATCAAGTTGTTAGGTAATAATAACAGCAATGAAAACACTAATACGTTAAAATTCGATATTCACAAACAATTTGGTGAATTGTTTAATAAGAATAACAAAAAAAAAATTTAATTCATTTCAATGACTCGACAATTTGTTGCCTAACAATTATAGATACTTTTGATTGGAATATATGCTCATAAAAAAAAAAAAAAAAACATACAATTTTATGCCTATTATCGGTTTATACTAAATAACATACAAATCTATATTACATCTGCATGTATACTAAATAAATTCGGTAGTTTACCTTATGTATTAAAAAACAAGTTTGGATAATTTCACACTGAGTAATATTTAATACATTTTCATCATTACTTGATAAATAATGTCTTCGAAATTAATACAATGGTTATTTTTGGGTGGAAAATAACTAATTTTAAATGTAAGTAATGTAATTTTTGATTGCTGTAATATTATATAAGAAATTCATACTAATCATAAAATGTCATAAAACTGTTGAAAATAAATTTTTCTATTTCCACTAATATATTATTTTGCCATCGCTTAAGCACTATTAGGACGACAGCCTAGTTAAACCATAATATTTTAGTGAAAATTGAGTACAATATAATTGATATATTAGCCGAACTGATCTAAAGCCCAGACGGTTGTGTATTAATATTATGTAAAGCGTATTAATAATATTAAAAAAAAAAAAAAACAATTTTTCCCGAAAATCAATGTAAAAAAACATTTAAACATACCAGCCGCGGTGTCTTGCTGGGGAAGGAATTCTTGCATATCTTGGATGAGCTTTGCCAGATCTTGACTATCTTTGGCTATACTACAAACCTCTTCTTGATTGAAGTCCGGTTGGATTTGCTTGCATAAAAGTATCTGACTAATGACATTACCAATGTTCGATGGTCCAGCTCGATTCTCTGTGTACATATTATTATGGCGTTTGAACATTTTGAATTAATTTGTCGACGAAATGATGAAAAGTTATCTTTTATAACAGTTTTTTAAATCAGAATAGGTTGTGAGGATGGATATTTAGGATTTTTAAAGAGAGGTATAGGTTTATGAAATCTAACAAATTTTGGAAACTATGAACCATTTTACGAACTCTTGATAACGCTATGAACTTCGTTTATGTGTACGTAGTCATACTTTTTAATTTTCAATTTTTTAAAGTTTCAGATTTTTTGAGTAACAATCGATAACCCTCATTGACTATAACTCAATAATGAAGAAGGTCTGCGCAGAGTGTTGTGAAATTAATGAGACATTTAGAATATTTCGATTAAGATAAAATGTCGTTGACGGTAAAATTATCAAGAAAATTATGAAAAAGGTATAGTAATTGAATTATCAGAATAATAAAGATAAAAATATAGTCAGGAATAAAAAAGTTTATTTTATTTTTTGCCATTATATAACAATACTAGCGTACCTATAATATAAACACCAAACTTGCAGATTCCATTGAAGAGTTATTAATATCGTGATGAATAGTATTAAGATTAATTTTATATTAAAATTAATATATTAATACTTAGTGGATAAGATACTTTTACTTCAATATTACATTTCCAAGAAAAATATACATATAATATTATAACAAGCCAACAATCGCAAATTAATATAGTATACGAAGCCCAAACGTATGGATAATATTTTACTTAAGTATACAAAAGTATATATCTAAGAATTATAACCACAAATGTAATATATGATATTAATGGCTTTGAGTTGAAATAAATTAATACAATAGACTATCGGTAACTCTAACCTTGATAACTCAGTATTCTTGATATCTCGAATAAATAAAATTTCCTCTCAAATAATATCAACATTTAACGTAAATAATCTTGATAATTAAATTGGACAAATTTTAAATAACTCATATTTTTCTTATCAAAATATAGTACCAAAAAAAGTTTATCATCACGATTATTGAAAAAAATGTTTATAGTTTCTCACAATGCAATAAACACATTGAGTACTACACAGTTATATGATAAAACATGGCGACTAGTAAGAAAAATAAACAATTTTCAACTATTTTAACAAATTAGGTTTTAGAACTTTGACTGAAAATAATGCTTATGAACCACAAATGTCTGATAATAACAAATGCGAATGGGATTAACGAACAGCTTACACTATCTCGATAAAGTACTTACATAAACCAGTGCCGTCCCGAGGGCAGGGCAAACGGGGCACTTGTGTTTTAAGATAGCTTTAAATGATGTCCTGTCCATTATGAAATAAATAAAAAAAAACAGTTTTAGCGTTTTATCCATGACTTAGAATTTAGATTGTTCTAAGTTACTATCGACACACAAGCCCACTAATTTTCTGTATTTTAAGTATTTAACTAAAAGATATTGTATTGTTTTAATAGTAACAATTAATAAAGTTCAAAATTTTTATTATAAGTTTATATAAGCTTTATTATAAATTTTTATTTTAGTTTCAATATATTATGTGTTCAGGGGCCTCAAACTCTTCTGATGCCCAGGGCATCGCAAAACATCGGCACGGCACTGACATAAACCATATGTAAATATCAATGAATATTTGTTAAAAATTAAATTAATGCGAAATAATAGCCGGTACATCGATACATTGATAATGAAGACCAACAAATACAAATGGCCTAACCTTTCATAATGCATAAACAAGAAAAATTTTCATTAGAAATATTAGGTACATAAATATATTGAATGGAAAATTTATTTGAACCACTTTGTCATTCAAATAATGAAATTGACAACAAATTATCATATAAATAAAAAAACAATAACCTTATGAGTACACCAACGATTTGAATAAAATACTATGTAATATATTTAAAAAAAAAAAAAAAATGTACCTGTTATAAATAATAAGAAAATATGTATATTTTTGTAATTTTTAGTAATTCGGCATTATTTTAAATGCAATTTTTTTGTTCACTCTCTGAAATTTTCTAGAGTCAGTTGTATTAATAATCGTTTTCATCTAGAAAAACACAACACCTCTCGCGAGTAGTTAGGAAAAGACAAAAATATTCGAAAATGTCGGGAATCACATAATAATACACAGATATACTATAGGCATACTTACCGAAATATCCTGTCATGTCCATCGGGATGAGTTGCACCAGACGACTACACTTTCCGAGTTCTCTCAACATCATTTGACATAGATAAAACAATAACGCCAACTCTGGGTGATCTAATAGCGACGAATCTAAATTTGTCCTGCGAGGATTAAAAAAAAAGAAAAATATGATTAATTTTTTGAACTAAGACCATACAGAAAATGTGCTTAAATATTTTTAAAGCAGGCAAGATGAATATCAAAACAGTCCAGAGTAGTGGCATAAATATAAATTGTTCATAGGAAGGATCCAGTTAGTTTTTTCGTGGTTACTTGAAAAATTACAATTCAACATGGTTGTTATATTTAGTAATTACTACTTAAATCAAATAAGTATAAATTGGGAAAGGGGGTGAACCGGACCTCATAGATCCTGCCATAAATACATCACTAGTTCAAGGGTCCACATTTAATTGTGCGAATTGTTGATAAGTTAAATTAAAACTGAACGCAATATTAGGTACTTTTTAGTTGTAAATAATAGTATAATGCAGGTGTGATCGGAAAAATTTTAAAAGAAAGAAAAAGAAACACTATGAAAATAAGATTCAAGTGAAAATAATGTTCTTAAAAAATATTATCGATCTGAAAAATAATATCAATAATATTATTTTGAGTTTATAATGTCTATGTGATTTCGAATAGAAAATAAGTTGTATAATTTTCACAAAATATTAAAAGTATTAAAAACAGTTTGTTGTATCAATGGCTGAAATATGCAAAATGTATGTACTTAGAAGAAAAGACGATGAATGACTGTTAAGACTTAAATCGGTTTTGTAACTCATTTAATTTGATTTTAGAGTAATATTCATTGATTTGTGTATATAAATATTATATAAATAGAAATAAAATGTTTTATTTCGGTGGAATATAAATATTCGGTCCAATTTCGTTTTCGGTTCTATACGGAAAACCGTCAATATTTGGTGAAAAAAAAATTTTCATGATAAGCCATAAACTGTTATGTTTTTTGAAATTTATGTTATTTAACTAGAGTTTATGGTAAAATTAATTTTACTCGCGAATACGTAGTTTCAATTTTTATTTTTTATGAACATTTGTTTAATATTTATTTAATGCGTTGTTTAATTTGTATATCAATCAGATTTAACCGAGTATTATAGTTTGTGTGACAAGCTGTAATAGTATTATTAAGAAAATCCAGCAACTATACATCGATAGTTTTAATGTTATAGTTTCGAAGGAAATGATTTGTTTTCGAACATTTAAAAATAGCCGCATCTGTTGTTAAAGAAAAACCAAAATTAGGCAGATATTTTAACAAAAAATTATCGTTAAAACTACGAGTATCGCGTTAACGTACCGTCATCAACAAAATTATGGAATTGGAACACGGTAATAACTTACTCCTATTGATGCATTAATACGTATATGATCTATCTGATCATAGTGTTAACGACTATCTATATTTCCTTAATAAAAAAAAAAAAAAAGGAGAAAAGAAAGATACGAACGTATCATATTTAATCGACGTTGTATTCAGCGGAGTATGATATTATTTTAAGTACATAAAAAACTTCGAATAATAAGTCTGTGTAACTATCGTGTATTATGTTTGATTTATAAAAATAAAACAAAACCTCAAAGCAGATAAAATGCATATATTCACACGAATAACAAAACGATCGTAACAATCATCGGCTGATACTTCAATCTACCATACTGATGATACTGCAAAATCGAGTACTAAACATAAACACTTGTTATTGAGCTTAAGGAATTATATAAAATAAACTGTAAGAAAAAACAATTGAAATTCTTTAAAAAGTCATACGAAAATACCTATACTTAAAATCACAAGGATCCTAAAGAAAATAATGTCAACAAAATTATTGAAGTAAATTTTTAAAAATTACTGAATAAATATTTTAAGTTTTGAAAAGAAAATTTTGATTTTTTTTATGAAGAAAAAAAAGAATTTTTTAAATTTTTTTTAGTAATTTATTTCCAAAATTTTATTGGATGCATTAATTGGAAACAAATTTTAAAGGACTTCGCTTGTAATTGTCGATAAAATTACCATTCAATAAATAAGTTTCCAATCAATTCGACTTGTTTAAATATAAAAATTATATAAAAAATTAATTATTTTCATTTAAACGTTTCGATTTAATAACAGTTTCAAGTTCGGAGGAAGGAGATATGGGAAGTAAAAAGTAAGCATAAAATAATTTAAAAGAGTTACAGTATTGCTAAGTCCAAAAGAGCTTTTTGCATTTTTTTTTTTTTTAAAAAAGTGAAAAATAAAAATAAAACGTTATATGTTTAAATACCCTGCGGAGTTTAAGCTCTATTTTTTAAGTTGTAATATTTTATATAGTATATTGTGTTGTATTATAAGTTTGTATTTGTAATGGAATGCTATAGTTAACATTTTAAGTGGATAATCTCTTCATACTTTAAATGTTAAAACCAACAGACATTTATTTAAATATAGGTTGAGTAAATAACTACGCAATAATTATTAATAAATTATGTTCGTGACTATCCCCTTATTCAGTAAATATTTGCAGGTCAAATAATGTAATTTTACAAATATGTTCTAACTCTGTTAAGTTGTATTATAAAAGAGAAAAGACTAAATAATAATAAAAACATTCTTAATCGGATAACGTATTTTATATGGTACTCATAATTTGCGTGTTGGGTCTTCTACGGTGATCGTGTGAAGTGATCACTATAGGAGATTTATGTTGTTTCAAGTTTTACTTTTATTTTCATTCGTTTGTTTTATGCCTGTATACGTTAACGTGATCGATGTATACGACCATTAGCTTTGCAGTACTACGGACAATTGATACAAATATCGAGTTACTATTATTTTAGACGTATAGATACTGGCTGTTTCATCACAAGCGTTTCGCAATTATTTAAAAATCTCATGACAAATGCATATTATAATAATAATTATTATTGTTATAGTGATTTTTTCATGATATTATGATTGCAAGAGAAAATAGGCTTGTTTATATACATTATACGTATGTGTATTTGTATTTGTTGTACGCCCATCCATTTATAGTATAATTATGTCCGTCAATTATTGCGTTTCGTTAAGTCGCGTCAAATTGTTTCTTTTAATAATAATGTCATTAGCAATAATAATATGTGCGTTTAATTCGAAAATGTACCAACAAAAAGACGAATACCATATCAGAAATAAAGTCAAAAGTGAGTGTCTACCCAGAAAATGTTTGCGTCAATAACACGTACGGAAAGCCAATAATAATTTTAAAAATATCATTATTTCTTGTGACGGGTGACAATATCCAATCCACGAGCGATTTACTGGGATCGTTACGATTAAACATGATACTCTTGTTGGCCGGAAAACGACTTAGAGTGACGCAACGTGAAATGACTCTTAAAAACCGTAAAAAAATCTCTGACTATTGGACCGTAAGACTGCATCTAAAGTCTTATATATTACTGTATCCCATTAAATCGTTTTTCGAACGTCGAAAGAAAAAAAAAACCAAAAATGTCACAAATAATTTAATTATTAAAATATAAAAAGTTAGCTCAAACAGTTTAATATTGACTAAGACCTAGGTTAAGCTAAAATTAATGATGACACGATGTTTTTTTTTTATATTTTAATATTAAGAGACATTTTTAATTTTTTATGGCATTTTAATACTATAGTACGTGTAGACATATTTATAAGATGTATTATCATCTATTTTTATTTATTAAGCTGTATCGTTATATGATAAAATTACTAATCGTCAATTCGTCAAGTACTTCTTACTAATAAAGTCAATAATGATGATTTGGGATTTATAAGTCTTATATAAGCATATTGTATATTATTGTATACACATTTTTTTTATTACATGTTTGGGATTCGAGTTCCAGTTTATTTTTAAGCAATCGATAAATTGATCGTGCATGTATGTTAAATTGATAAATAATAATAAATTATTTTATAATAGAATAGTTTATTATGATTATATACTATTGATTTTAAATTTAAACTTATAAATTTACTAACACGTTGGACACATATGTGGCCCACGAATTTCCAATTTTTTTTTCTTTACAATGCTATAAATATTATAGTATCTATTATGTATTATTCTGTTCAGTAATCGAAGATTCGGACCATTTTGTATGATTGACTTTTTATTCTATCGCAATAAATATTTATATATTATCACTCATATTATGGAGAGCCAAGCGGTTGTACTAAGTTTGGAAACATTTTTTAGTAATATTATTTGTAATCATAAAACATTTGTAAACTTTCTATACAATATCGAATAACTAAAGATGGTATACATATATATTATTATACACTTTTCTGTTTTTTCAAACTTTACAATATCAAATCAAAAATATTTGGTTGCAGATGTTTTTCTGTATCACAAATTATTAAACGTATATTGTATAATGTGTGAACAAACTTCTTTGTTATTGAAAGAGCCATTAATTATTTTTTAATTCTTTAAAATTATTTTAATTATTTTAATATTCAGACAATTCCTAAAGGTGTGCTATAATAATATTCTAAATCAGAAAGTAATAAAATAAGTTTGAGATCAGATTAATGAATAAGTACTTGACAAAGAAATCGGGATTATGGATCATAGCTCGCATTAAGCGAATGATGAGCGAGCAGTAGAAAAGGGAATGTATTATGCAGATAACTAACGGATGGACTATGTAGGCATTTTAAAGTTTAAGATTGTAATTAGTTCAGGGGACACGACAACATTTGAAAGAAGAGTAAAAAGAAAGGATGGATTTGATTCATGTGTACGGTTATATAAAAAACCACGAGCGTGACTGATTCTTATTAAAACTTTATTGTACATTTTTTTTTATGAAAAAAATAATAAAATAATAATTAAAAACGAACTAAATCAGTTTTGTTCGAGTATAGGGTACCTATATATAAAGAGACTGTGTGTATAATAATCAGCTAATATATATTCAGATTTAAAATGTTTTTTAATTATGAGAAAAATAGTTTCATCCACATTTTACAACTAATTATTTTACGTATAGAAAAAAAAAAGGAGATGAAAGAATAAAGTTTCATAATATCGAATCACAAATCAAATATTTGGTAAGATCTTTTGTCTTATTAAACGTGCACTATCTGCAAACAAACATATAAAATGCTGTTATTAATAAAATTGCTTATTTTTTACAATGGCGGCAGTCATCTATACATCTAGCGGACGCACCATTATCACATTATCGCTGTTTTAATCGCTACATGCTCCCTATAGAATGCAAATTTGATCGATGGTGCGGCTGTACATTTTTCAAAGGGATGTACTCAGGAAGGTACTCTGAAGGTATTCTTTAATGGCGCGAGAGGGAGAAAACCACTTTTTATGAATACATTTTAACTATAATAAATAATAACAAAACTATAGAACACAAAGTGTCAAACAAAAAGATGTTTCAAATTCGATAACTTTTTCTATATTGTTCGCTTTCGGTGACTCGAATCTTCTGTTCTTAACTCCGGGGTCCACAGTAAAATTAATTCGAATGAGCTGAAAGTGGCATTTACAGATTCAGTATTATCTATGTGATAATTGTTATACATAACAAACTATGTAAATTTACGTCAATAATAATATTCATAATATATTACTTTTAAACAGCTTTTAATTATAGAAAAGTAAGGCAATATAATGAAATTGGTTTTAGAATAAACTAAAATATTATGTTTCAATATAATTTCTTCTCTTTATATCACTAAGTTCGTAGGGGTGCTATTTCAGTTTTTTTAAAAAGGCCTTCAAATACTTGATGAGACAATTTTCCTTCGATCATACTTACGCATATAATAAAACTATAAAAATATAATATACTCATTTTAAATACAAATTCGAATAACTTATCAATGAAATTCAAGTTAAAATTACCTTGTATATGATTTGAATAGAAGAAAAAAATTAATATACAGGTATCAAGTTAAAAGCTATTATTATTTAAGACCAATTATGGATATTAATTTGTAAAAGATTGTAAGTACCAACTTAATTGCGTCCGTGTAGGGGGAGTTTATCGATGCCGCCGAACATCTGTATATATTAATTGCGCCGGCTATTGATTGCACCGAATATTTTTATATAATGATTCCACAAAATATTTATGTATGTCTATAAGAACATAACATATATATTATAATAATAAAATATTTTCGGATTTTGTAAATACATAATATTGTTTCCAGCAGACGTCCATTTTAGGCGATTCCGACCAATTTTATTATTAGCTCAGCTGTGAACTTTTATTGATTGTTTTAATGTAAATAAGATTGGTATATTATCATTGGTATAATTTTGCAAGTTGTATTGAATCCATAAGGTCATTAAGTTTTTATGTTCTGGTTTTTCTTGTTCAATACAACAATTTATTAATACTATAGATTTACTCATCATAATCATACTTTAGTAACGTCTATAATATTATATAGATCATTATAGATTAATATTAATTTATATTCATGTAATCGTTTGTGCGTTTTATTTTGTGGACTTGTGGTGCCTATAGGTACGTTAAAATTAATTTAAATTTTTATTTAATTAAAATGAACTTTGAAATCGTTTATAGCGAACGCAAAAATAAATTTATTTATTCTATAAAATGTATATGTTCATTTTCTTACTTAGCTTCGTGCCACTATACCGTCATGCTAGATATGGTACATATATATTATATATAGTTTATATAATGTAATATGTATATAGTGATATTACATGTATTTATACATTTTCGGCGGAATCAATAGCCGACGGAATCCTTATATAAAAATATTCGGCGCAATCGATAGATTTCTTACAGGTAAATATAAATTTTCGGCGGAGTCGATATACGCCCCATGTAGGTTCGTTCAGTTAAGATTTACATCGATGCGTTTACAAAAACGTGTTTTCGATGCCAACATCCGGGGACAAAATGAGTAAAGTATTGATTTTAAAACACTATGGTAAACTGTCCGATTATTGAATACCCTCCATTAATTTAATAACATTCACTAATGTTTTGAACTAAGAATTAAGAAAATCAGTTAAATAATTTATTAAATATTATCAATAATGTTAAACGTAATGTTCGTACTGCAAAACCATAATCCGATAAACTATCGTTTACACGATGCGGTGTGAAATCAAGGATTTCAATTATTTATCGAAAGTAACTTGGAAAAAAATTTGGTTTCACACGGGTTTTTTATATTTATTTAAAAACAAAAGCAATCTTCATGCGTGAATTGTAAAAATACAATGTTGAAAACCAATTAATGAACAAGCATTCCCATAGCGAAAAAATCTAAACTGTTCAAACGTTGCTGGACTGTGTAGTATTTAAGTGTACACTTTTTTATTTTCCTATTACCTTACTCTCCTCCTCCTTATACACACTCACCACCGGTGGACTAACATCACTTGTAAGTTTGCGAGAGTACGATATTTTTAGTTACAATGTACTAGAGCAGCGGTTCTCAATCTATGGGTCGCGAGCAACGTGGTACGAGTTTGATCTAAGCCAAGGGCCTGTAATTTTTGATTTATATCGACTGGTATCAAAATCAAGATTTTTGCTTAATTTTATAAACGTCTATAAATATTTCTGGTTAGATATTAATAGGGTGTTGGGTAATATTCGATCAATAATTACCCCACGATTAAAGCTGTCGCACAATAATTATTGTATTATATGTAGTTCTATTATACAGTATTATTGTAATCTAGTATGATTCGTAAAGGTTTATTGTTATTATTAACTCTGAATACTTGTTTATGAGTTAAGTGTAATAAACTTCATTTCCTGATAATTTTTTTTTACATTTTTTTTAAATTTTTCTTGTGTTAAATATTTCCTAATTACTGACACATCTATAAATTATATATAAACTCGTCACGCGTACGTAGGTTTAATTAAGTGGGTCATAAATTTTTTTCTATATAATTGTTGGTCTGCCCAACTAAAAGCCTGCAGCAAAAAGTTTGGGAACCGATGTACTAGAATGTGCCGTTTCGTCCACAGACGTTTTTGTCGCGAAGTCAGGCGACGAGAAGACTATGTCGACAAGATCAAACGATGAAGTTGAAGTCGACCGAAACGTGTTGCCGAGAACATTTGCGAGTCAACGTAGAAACGGAAACCGCGGAAACCGAAGCAATGCAGCGACGCTGGCAGTGTATCGAATCCTTTCCGTGAAGACGACAGACGTGTTTCGGAGATACGAAGGCGTTTTCGGGGGCTGCGGAGAACGCGGACAGCGGGTCATAAGGACTCCCGGACGGCGCCGAATCCGTGCAACATAATGTTCACTCATCGATTTATCCATTTCTTCATTTATTGTTTTGATTCGTATCGGTTCAGTGTACCGCAATTATATGTGATTATTATTCAGAGCTACTGAACGTGCGCACAATACACGCGTTAAAAACATCTCAGTTTTCATATTATTATTCATGAAAATGTTATTATTTATTATCAATACAAGTGATTAGTTATTTATTTTTATTATTTTATTTTATTTTTTTTGTTTTTGTGAGTAAACGTTATAGTAAATGTTCACATTGCTTTTCTATCAAACGATTCGGTTCATATTCGATTTGATTCTAAAAGTAATTGTTTAGCATCTTGATTTAGTTACCTATAGCTAGCTTTTAAAAACTATAGATGACGATAAACGAACGTACTCGTGTGGGCGTCCAATAGTCTTATCGCAATAGTTGATGCTACATATTTTTACAATCTCTCCCCTTCTCACTCCAGATTATCCCATTTCATTCAATTACGGCTCATCGCTTACCAAACAACTGATACCAGTCTTCTTTATACGATTCCTTCCGGTCATACATTTTATCATCTTCTTCATCCTTAGTTCCAAATTCCCAATACAAGCAGTTATTTGAAATTATCCTACCCTTTTCAACTTTGTATCAACTACCAAATCACCAATAATATGCCGTGATGTAATGTTTTTCAAATTAAGATACTTACTTTAATTTAAAAATAAAAAATAAACTACATTATATGAAATTAATTTATAAAAAAACTAAAAAACACCGAGTCCAATTAACCCAAAATAAAATATCAAGTTATGTAAATAACTAAATATATAAACAGAAATCAAATATTGAATTTTTATATTTAAAAAAAATGTTATCATGAATCGAACATTTTTAATACTTACTAAATATAGTACATGGTTTTAGTAATAAATTACCGAGAGGGTTCAAAATTACATCCGAAAAACTGTGCATGTACACTACCACTTGTATTTATAAGCATATTAATTTAGTTAAATACGTTTGTTCGTATACCATAGTCCCGTTGGGTTATCGTGTAAGGTACTCATCGGAGGTGTATTGTATACACATACATGCATTATTTATAGTTATGATTTTTACCGTTCAGTGCTCTTATCCTTTTTTTCGATTTATTAATTTCCAAAACCGTTAACTGAATTTTTCGTTCTTTAAATTATAATAAATTGAAGGGTATTTAAATATATGATTACTGATATTATATTTGTTCGGTGTCTGTTAAAATCTAAACCTAAATTTATATGGAACATATAACAAAATGTTACAGTATTGGGAAATGAAGAAAACTAGCATGCCGACAAAGTGTAAAGGTTTTCTTTATAATTAAACAGCCGTATAAAGTAATGTAGCCCAATACTTACTCAATAGCGCTGAATCGATCACTTAATCCAACCAAAGCGATAGTTCTTAATACAAATACCACATTCAGCATGATTATTTTTAGATAGTTTTCATCGTTTTGAATTAACCATGGTATTTTTTAATAATTTCAAAATAATAATAGACCATCGCAACTACTGAATTCAGTCTTTCTAAATGAGCGGAACATTTGAGGGAATATTGTTAAATTTCTTACAAACAAAACATTTTAAGTGTACGCGAAACATATACATATATATTAGTGTTCCAGACACATAGGACATAACGTCAGGTAATCGACCAAATTACTTGATAAATAAAATATTTAAATCATAAAAAACATTTGAAAATAGCTGCAATTTGTTTGTTTGTTAACCTCGTTCATTTGTTTTAAGTAGAGTATTTTTGTAATGTTTTTTCCTAGGATTCATTACTAGCTAGGATTTTCGGTTGAAATAAGTTATTTTCTGTAATTTCTAGTTATGAGTTCACACAAAATCTTATAATTTTCATGGATTATATTTTAACTATAAGACATTTCTGTAGAACTATTATACAATTGTAAAACGAGTTTTTTAGAAGATATAGTAAGTAATCTATGTAATCTTGTTAAATTTTTATTATGTCGAAAACTTATAACTCAAATTCAATAATAATTAATATAGATTCGATATACAACCAATATGCACGCATTTCATAATAAATATTTACCGTACTGTGGTTGTTCAATGTACTCGTAAATTAACATTACTATATTGTCAAAAGAAATAGTTAAAAATCTCAACGACGACATAACTCATGCACAAGGATTTTGTGAAAATTCGAACCAAGTCACTCGCAATTCCGTTTTTAGCACATTCAAAGGGAAATATTTCTTCTGATCTTAACATATATATATATAAGCGCAATGTTTGAGAAACATGTTTACGAGACGTTAGAGAATATTCAAGACATTTGACGTTGATGGTATATAATGGTCGTCCAATCGAGCACAAGGTTTTCCACGACACGGTTTTTCATTTCATCTCAATGATTTCGATGCATGAGCATTGTAGTTGCTTTTATCGTCGTGCTAGTGAAATCACCGAAGGTAGAGTGTATAGGTAATGTCTTAAAATTTACGATTGTCGGTAATGGGATCAACTATACATACATATATATATATATATATATATATATATATATATATATATATATATATATATATATATATATATATATATATATATATATTATGTCATGACATTTGGTTTTACTGAAATATTTTTAAAAACATCTGTAACCGTGGGATATGATGCTCTGTAAAAAGGATATATTACGTTCTTGATCTAATAGTGATGATAATAATGATAAAAAAAAATCTATTTTTCCATATTTCAGTCTTCCTTTTTCAAATCAATTCTATTAAAGTTTAATATAAACGGTAAGAATGTTTTTTAATCATTCAATACAATATTTTTTCATTTTAAAGTCTATGGTTTACAAGCGGCATATCAAGCGGGTGTCAGAAATTACTACGTACTTATAAGAATTTAGAAAAATAACTTTCTTATTTAAAAAATGATTCATTATTGTGAACTTCCATAAATGTTTTTTTGTTGTAACCTTGGGTAATGTTGGGTTATAAACAAATGGATTATCCATCTATCTTTGTTGGTAGAACACCAACACAAGTGAAATTATATTTTTGTTATCAGTGACAAAAAATACGTTAAGTTTATAAGAGACAAAAATATCGAAGTTTCATTCCAACTTGGTTTAAATAAACTTTTAAAATTTTCTTCCATCTCTTTTGTATTGTTTATATTTTAATTTTATTTTTTTATGATTAATAAATTTTTATAAACATTATTTTTTTAGCAGTTTTCATTCTTCGAACAATTGTATATATATTTTTTTTTTTTGTCAGTAATTAAATACAATTTACTTTTTGAACTGTTAAGCAGTATACTATAGTGTTAAAAAATTGTTTTGTATAATTAATATCGTTAGAGATACTATTATATTTTTCTATGCACTCATATATTTTTGGTAAATCTGTTATTCAATGATTTTCTTATAATATTCAATACTTCTATACTTCTAGTGTACCTGTGTCACGTGAATGTATAGTGGCGTGAGTATAATTAATTAATTAATTTGTTTTTTTTTTTTTTTTGGAGGAGGGAGGGTTTAAAGTATATTTATGATTAAATGTAATCTTTATTTTATTTGGAAATTTAACATTATAATAATCCCAAAAATATACCATAGTAGTGTAGGTTACTGTAAAATGTAAAATAAATAATAATTACTAAACAGTAAAGTATTTAAATCAATAAAAATAAAAAATAAATTCTAAAACTATGAAATATACAATAGTTGAATTATAATTTTATTAGGGAAAATAAAGCTGTGCATAATTTTTTACGTATTTTAACATTATATAAAAATAATGTCATATTGTTCAATAATATTCTAACCTCTATAACAAATGTATCTTTAGTTAAATGATACGTATAAATGTAATGAAATTAATTTAAATACATGTGTGATATACTGGTGTAGGTATGTAATGATATTTACGTTTCAAACTTAAACAACATAATTAAATTAAAAATAATTAAACTTTTAGTATAATACTATAGGTATTAGTCAAACCTGGGTATTATTCCGAATCAAGTATTTGGAATACTGTATTTAGAACACTTAATAAATCCTTTTTTTGAAAAATTGAGTACAGTATTATAAATAATTTTTATAAGTATTCTAAATACAATATCCCGTATAATTGTGTAACGTTCAATCAATTGTATAAACGATTTCGTTATTTTTCCGGAGAAATCTTATTTGTACACAAATATTTTATTAATATTATAGTAATATTATATTATTCTGTTTTATATTATTTTTATATTATGGAATAGTTAAAGTTGAATAAAAATGAATTATTTTCGTGGATCAATTTTCAGTTTTCATAAATGTTTATTTAGCATGTTAAAACGTTTTAAAAATGTTTCGACTAATCCATTTTTATTGTCTGCTATTGTTTCTTATATTTTTTAAAAACTATCAGGTTAACCAATAATGATCAAAAATATAAAGTATTATCATTTTTTAAAGATTTTTGCTTAAAAATGTTTGAACAATAAAATATACCTAAAACTGAGGTATTGTATATGAGTGATGGTTACAAATTATTTTTTTGACTATTCTAACAACACATCGAAAGTGAATATTTCTTTAGAGCAAGACATTTTTAATTTTCCATCAAAAAGTCCAAAAAAATCTGTATACACAGAAACAGCGATATTAGAAACATATTTTTAGGTAATGCCGCGGACATAACAAATGATCCACCAATATTCATTCGGCTGAGACACCATTCAGCATAAAACACCTTTTTTTGCGACACGATTGAGCAAAATTTTCGGGGTATCAAAAGAAATTTAAATGCAAAATAAAACCTACACGATTGAGCAAAAAAAAAACTCTGCAACGTTGTCATTTTCAATTTTGAAGTATATTATAAAAAAATAATTTATATTTATATACATTTACGAGGGCCAATTATTTGCCTCTTTCTGATAAAATAATAGTTATACTATCTATATTCGTATTAAAAAAAAAAAAAAAAATAGAAACTTACGCGCTTGTATGGAATGCAATTTACGAGACATAACTATAGCTAATCGAAATTGATATTATTTCTATAATAATTTTGGAATTGTATCTTAATTATACTTTATTTTCCCTCAATGCTAAATGTTTAAATATTGCCGATAAAGATGGGTTCGGTTCACGGCTCGCGTCTTATATCATAATAATTAGTGTAATAATAAATGTAAATAATAAATTACAAAATGTTAGCTACGTGAACATGGCAACATCGCATTAAATATTCTTTGCTCAATTGTGCTTTTCCCATTCATTCTATTACACTTATCAAAATTATTTTAATCCATGGTTTTAAACTGTATTAGACGATCAGTTAATAATATAATTATCGATGAATAACATAGATTTAGTACCGGGTGATCTACAGCCGTTTGAAACCTAGTTTTGAGTAACTTCATATTTGATACTTTCCAGAAACGAGAACGTGGATGTCGTCTACACTGATTTTTCCAAGGCTTTTGTCTTAGTAAACCATAAAATCCTATTGAAAGTATTAGGGGCATCCGGAGTCGGCGAATTTCTACTCTCGTGGTTCAATTCATTTTTGCTCAACAGATAACAATAGATTAAAGTGTTTGGTATTAAATCAAACGTATTCCCATCTCCTTCTGTTGTGTTACAAGAAAGTCACGTATCACCTATACTTTTGTTATTATTTGTCAATAGTGTGCAAAATGTTCTGTCTTCTGCTAAAATACTTTGTTTTGTAGACGACACGAAAATATATTTGGAAATAAAATTGTCTAAGGACTGTATATGTATTTCTACAAAACAATGTTGATTTTTCTCTAGGTAGTGTAAAACTTTAGACTTAAAATTTAATCTTGCTAAATGTTATGTCCTTCCGGTCTTGTAATCCAATTTTATGGACCCATAAACTCTCTGTTATCTCTAATATCTATCTAATATCGTACATGTCTTTGACTGTATGGTAGACCTGAGCTTCAAATTATTAAGTAGCCTGAATTTGAGTGAACATATTGTTAATGATTTGCTGTAAATCATTTGAAATTTTAGGTTTTATTATGCGATTTTTAAAAATCTCAAACTATCTAGATCAATTAAATCCTTGTGTTATACTCTAAATCGACCCATCTTAGAATATGGACAGGTAGTCTGGAATCCTCATATGGTTACTGGTATTAACCAACTTAAACGCGTACAATATTAATTTTTAAGATTTATTGTCTTCTCTTTAGGTATTCTTTACGAACCTCATGATTATTTTCCTGTTATCAAAAAAATTTAGACTACCTATATACCTTAACGAACGTAGACGTATACTTAATTCTAAGTCTTCAACGATCTTTTATTTAACACAATTTAAATTTAAATTTTAAAATTCCTTCTCGTTCTACACGTTTTAATATAACTTTTCATTTTACAGATATAGAGATACCACAAATTATCAACAATACATTAGACACTTAGGCGTCTAATATCTAATGTCAATAATGACCCTATTTTCTTAGATTCTTACCCATAACTGCTTATTTCTTTGCTTACAGTTTTATTTTGTAAGTCATAGTTGTCTGTTACTGATTAATGTTTTTTATTTACTACTTACAATTTTATGTTTATTAGTCTATTATTTATTATTATTATTATTATTAATTTATTTTTTTGAATTATGTTTATCTTATTAAGTTTACTTTATTACATACCTTATTGTATTTACTATAAATTATATCAATAAAAAAAGGGATTTCCCGTATACATAAATGTAAAATAAAATATAAATTAAATGTTTTTCAAATGTAATACACGGTAACCTACATCATGGTAGTGCTCTTGTTGAACGCAATTTGGCTATTTTTTCAAAACAAAAGAGGTAGGATGAATTATAAAAATGTTGAAAATGTATTGATTTTAAAGTGTTGAAAGTTATAAATAAATATTAATTCATTATTTATTTTTAATTTTTTTTTTGTACGTATATGTACGACTATAGTAAAAATAACTGACCGATATAATTTTAAATAATTTTGTAACTTTTATAATTTTAGATTTTGAGTATTTTTAATTTTTACTTAGATATTGTATGATTTAAAATAAAAATGTAATTTAGATAAAAATACAAGTTAGAACATATTTGGGTTATACACGGGTCAATTATTTCGGTTAAACCTTATATATAAGTATACTAATACAGTATTAAATTTCAATAATATCAATATCAATTGTCAGTATTATTCTTCATTATGATTTTATAAAAAAAATGTACCTACTAACCAAACTTAATACTTAAATGAATCACAATAATAAAATTTGAGTTTTTACAATTTATAACTTATAAATACGTGTATATTTTCAATTATATTTGATTATTATTCTGCTTATTCATAAATATAATATAATACAATATTATCATATTGAAAAATTAAACGATTCAATTAAATTTTGATTATTATTTTTGCTATTGAAATTACTAAAAAAAATATATTTGGAACACTTTTTGTGAGGTATTTCAAATAATTAGGAAATTTAATCATTATAAAATATTCGAATATGTATTTTAAATACTTAAATAAAAAGTATTTTACCCAAGTCTAGTAATTGTGATTGTAGATTTACATAATCGTTTATTTTCGGATTACTGGTGTTGTAGAACATCTATGTTTATTAGACGTATTTTAATAATGAAGGTCATTATCGCTGTTTTTATCGATTTTGTAACTGGTTTTCTTAAAATAGTGAAAACATTCATAAAATGTCTATAGCTATATTATGTTTAATATTATTATCATGTTAAATTGTATAAGTATTAATTATATATTATTTTAAATTCTAATCAATATAAAAAAAAAAAAAAAAAATGGGAGATAATAACCCCTTATCCTTACTTCCCCGGAACCAACAGTACTGTGTATATATTTCGAAAAATATGTTTTCTGAAATATGTAGGCAGGAGCATAACTACGGCTCTTTCAGAATTCCCTCTCTCCTCTCATAACAAAAATATGTCTTAATGTTGATTAATCGCAAATAGTCTCTAAGGCAACCCCAGATTTATCATTATTATTGTCAGAAAAATGTAAGCCACACAAATTTTTTTTTCAAATCAGTATCTTACAATGACTACCTATATAACCTGTGATGTGATTCGAAATAAGTTAAACAAGCGTGTTTTAAAATAAAACAAAATATAATTTTAGGCATACAGATGGAATATTTTAGTTAAGAAACAACGGCTCGTGGCCACTAAGTGAAATACTCTATTCTAATGAAAACGAAATGATTCTTTTTGTCTATTTAAATTTGTGGTACAATATCATATTTTATAACAAACCAGAATAACACATAGATTTAAACTTTTTTGATATGCTTATACGCAAGAATCGTGAGAATATACTTTTTTTGATTTTAAATTTCAATGTTATTTTACATATTTTTCGTCGAGTTGAACTTTGTGTACAAATTTCGACAAATGAATTGAGTTTTTTATTTTATTTTGAATATAACAACGAGTTAATCAATCGATTGATGATGGTATATCAACTAAACGAAAAATATTTAATTAGTTTTGATACTTCATGAAGTACTCCTCCTTATTTTCAGAAAATTAAACTTGTGGGTAGGTTAATATTATAACTGCAGTTTATTTTGTCAAAACATTGTATATTATTAAAATTAAACTAACATTCATCTTGTGAAGCATATGATAATTTATTTCTTATTATAAATATGAGCTAAAATAATGAATTTAGATATAATAAAAATAACACATAGTGTGTTATATCATGTAGTTTTGATTTTTAATAATCGTATAATAGATAAAATTCTTGTTTTTTGATAATAAATTGTAACGATAATGAATTGTTTTTGAAATAAACCACACAATGTTTCTATAGTTGGCTCATATATATTTAATTTAGAACTCGAATCGTTTCAAACTGTATTGTTTGAAAAAAATTTTTAGGTTTTTTAAGAATCCTTGTTAACCAAGATTTAACTGTATAATGGGCATAATACCGATTAGTTATATTTAGATAAATATTTTATGTTATGTTAGTTAGGTAAATTTACATTTCAGTTGTGGATTTGCGTTAAATCTAGAAATAAACTATTTAATGGTTTTATTAATTTGAACGTAGAATTTATCATTTTAATTTTTTTATTCCTAAAAATATGTTATAAAAAATATATATTGATTATTTTCTCATTTATATCATGTAGTAACTTAAAAAATAACATTTCATGTTTAACTTGGTTGAAGGAAAAATTTTTATTTATAAAATAATGTATAAATTACTTGAATTTCATAAGTATCTACCTATAATTATTTTAATAAAATGTTTTTATTTTATGTCTGCAACTTCTATGGCAGTAAATAGTTAGTCAATTTTAATATTTTATAATTTCTATAAATGTATGTATAACTTGGATAATCTTATACTACTAGAATTTAATAAATACAGTTTTTACTATTATCAAGTATGATAATGATGCATATCAATTTATATCGTTTTATTTAAGAATATATAATGTATTTAAATATTACATTAAAATCGTTTTCCACTTCTCTCCTAACTCAAGATGTTCTCGTTTGCAGTTACAAATATTTATTAAACAATTGTATGTTTCATGACAGAAAAACAAATTGTGTCCAATGAAATATATTGGTAAATATTCTAATCACACAAACTTATAAACAATATATATATATTTTATGCGCTATTGGTAACAAAGCTTAACCAATTCCCCCTGATGATTTGTATGAGTGATGTTTATATGAATCTTATCCGTGCACTACTTATATTATAGTTCTGTTATACGGCAAACGAGAAAATGTCGCCTTTAGAAGATTGCACGTTTCAGTCGTTTAGTATATAGCTACTATTATATAAAACACAGACTTTTGCTCGATTATTCTTATCGGAAATCATTGATACCGTCGGGTTTCGGTGCAATCCAGTTGATTGTCGTTTGTGTCGTTTTCGAGGACGGATGATTCGTGCGAAATCACTATATATGTATACGACCGTATACCGTGTAAACGACCTTTGCCCCGGCGTAACAGCTGATGTATACTTACGTCGGGACGTATAGCAAGATCGAATGTTAAGCAGGAACCGGCCGTGCAGTTGAGTTCGGCGAATCATTTCTTCCGCGGGGGGAAATATGGTAAAGCGCACGTCATCTGGGGTAAACTGTAAACGTGACAAGCTGAAGAAAATATGGCATACCCGGTTGATTTTAATGGTATAAAAAATAAAAAAATCACCTTTTTCGAAACAGTGTTTCAATATATAGACGAAGATTAGAGGATGATT
Source organism: Sipha maydis (assembly GCA_034509805.1). Classification (NCBI taxonomy): domain Eukaryota; kingdom Metazoa; phylum Arthropoda; class Insecta; order Hemiptera; family Aphididae; genus Sipha; species Sipha maydis. Next base: position 171,064 of record JASXSY010002705.1, read on the forward strand.
GGAGAGGCTTAGCCCCCAAAAAACTCTGAAAATCTTCTTCCAAAATTATTAAATATTTTTCAAAGTATAGAATACTTATTCCGTCATCTTACGATTATTGATAAATTTGCAAATAAAAATAGGCTTAATGTATTAAAATAATAAAATGTCTAATACATTCTTAATTTATAATTATTCAATTAAATTTATTATAAATTATTTATTTTCATAGTGGATATTATTTAAGCAGCAGTACATATTTAGTAGTTTTTAGTTAATAATTTATTAGTTATTGCGTATTGTAGATAATATTGTAATTGAGGGGGCATGGGGGCAAACCCCCCACGGCTTATTATGTGAAACTAGTCTTAAGTTCTCCTTTAAGATTCAATTAAATCTTCACCTATATTCCAATATGGAGAATGAATAGTTGATGAATTTGTTGACATCGATTCAGTGGTGCGCGTAAGCAATGAGTCGCACAGCCTTTTATTTAGGAAAACCGAATTCTGTTAAGTTATTTACATGATAGAAACAATGATTTCATGATTTTTAGGGTTCGTATTTGACAACTTTAAATAGAAAAAAAATTTAAACTCTAAACGTGGACACAAAGAAAACGAAGATTATAATATCTCAAGTGTGTTTGAAAAGTTCATCGATGACAACGTAAGTAATGCTTTTTGAGATTGATACTTCTACAATGCTTATTTTTGTTTGTCTGTATTTTGTTCTCATATTGTGCACGATGTATTCAACGAAATTATGACTCGAATTAATTATTTGTTTCTATACGCATATGACAATAATTTGAGAATGATGAAAATATAATTAATAGTTATAAGCTAATGATGTTTTCAAAATTTAGTAAAAGGTGTACGAACGTGTAATATTCCATTTTTAATCCTAAATGTTAAAGGGACAGACATCAAATTGGGAAATCTTAAATATCCCACGACTGTTGTTTTTATACTATCTCGAATTTAAAATAGGAGAGGAAATGAAATAAAAAAATAAAAATAAGACGCAAACTCCTATGGAGAAACAGCTTCAAAAGTAAAAATCTAAACATTTAACATTTTTTTGATAAATTTTTTTTTAATACAACAATTATAAATTATTTTAAAGTTTATTGTTAATAAATAGTACGATAAATTGGCAGAATATCTCAAAACATGGTTCTTTAGAAATTAATAAATTATCCCGTGAGTTCGTGTGTTAAACATTAAAAAATTTTTGTCTTTTACAACTAAATCGAACCTAAATATATATATGCAAATAGATTTTTTTCTCAAAAGCATTTATTTCAATGAACAAAGTTAGATATCTATTAATTGCCATGAACTAATCCTTAAATATTTAATTAAATCATTGAAGAAGATTACAGAAAAAAAAAAAAAAAAAAATAGATGATAATGAACAAATAATTGCACTATACGTGTAATTTTAGTTTGACTTAAGTGTTTTAGTTAAACTTAATTTGGTTTAGAGCCATACGTTAAATATTAAATCACTATAGATTGTCTTAGAGATCGTACAACGACCACATCATATAAATTCATATAAATTGTGCAAGGTATTTATTTCAAAGGTATTTCAGGATGGATCAACTCATTACAATATTCAAAACTAAATCATTTTTGTTATATATCCCAATGTTGTGATGAAAAAAAAAATATCTATTTCATAAATATATCAAACGGCGAGTAATATTATATTTATTCATTCAGTTCAATCGTACTACTAAACATTGTCAAAAAAAAAAAAAAAAAACATAAGAAAAGACGGTTTCTAACATATTCTAACATATATTCATACAACAAAATGTTCAAAAACCATAAAAATATTATAAATTTCACAGTGATATTTTCATGTTTTATACGATTAAAAATGAAAAACAAATTAATAAACATCACTTTTAAATTTAGTCTTAAACGTTGCAGAAAAGTATAAAAAGTATATTAAGTATGTTAAAGTATATTCATTTATTAATTTGAAATGTTAATGGATGCGAATGATGGATACTTTTTTTTAAATGCTTAGTATACGAATGTCCAGTACACATTAGAAATTGACGAAAAAGTTTGATTGCGTTTGCAGTAAAATAACTAAAATGTCACAACGCCTCATATGGTATTATGTAGACAATAAATTAAAATCAGTTGTAAGTTTGTCATCAAAAATCCGTTTGTTTGTAGTTATCTAATAATTGTTATAGAAAAAACAACATGTTCTAATGTTAGACATATATAATAATAACTAAAATAGTATTTCTATTAATATATAATGTATATATGTGTGTATTATACATACTCGCACACTCAAAGCCGTTGCTAGATTTTGCGAAGGCAAATTTTTCGAAACTTTCTGACAAAGCATAAGTGTATATCTGTCGTGTAACAGAATAGGGATACGGTAATCTATGCCCCCTCAATATATTTTAATATAAAATGATTTTTTTCGGAATAAATTGAGCAGTTTAAATAACCATTTTTCAACATTTTCATATTAAAGTTTTACAGTATTTACTCAGTAAAAAGTATAACAAGTATTATTATGGAAATAAACATTCATTATTTTCGACGTACATTTCATTTTGCGCCGGCCTCATGTACACTATATTATGTGTTCAACACATACATGTGTATACATTATACGTAAACGTGCAGTTAACAATGACAATTTCCATTTGGTTTATAATAAAATTTATAAAAATAAAATAAAATTTATCGAGAAAAGTTTTTCGACTTCAAATAAACGTTCTAGAATACACACTTAATATAATCTATAAATTGTTTGGAAAAATAGTTGTACTAATAAGAACTGACGGTAATAATCGTTGTGATAAAGCTCTAACATGTATTTTTGAACTTTTTGAACTTTATTCGAATGGACTAGAAAAGTACCTACATGTATGGTATACATATGTGTGCGCTGGGTATTATTCATTCGAAATTATTGTTCTTCTTCTGTCCGGGCTTTCACCTTTTAATATTTATAGGTTTCCAAATTTCAGGTCATTATTATTATTATGAAGGCTCTATCGACATTCTGTCGCTGTGCTCTACGTAGTTCGAACAATGAGACGCGTAATTTCTTAATAGGTTTTCCGCTATTAAAAAATAAAGCAACTATAATACATTTTTTTATACATAAATCTTCGCCCGGGAATCCTGCGTCACCAATAATTTGTTAATTGGTTAATTATTTATTATTTATTTAACCTTCCGGTTCTACACTTGCGAATTCCGAACCTAAGCTGTTATTGACTGTCATCGTGACACACGATGTCGGGCGTACAATCGAAACTGGTGCGGTTCAGAGAAAATTTAAAATTTTACGGTTTTTTTTTTTTTTTTTTTTTTTGTGGGATGAGCATGTAGATAGTGGTGATGAGTTCAAATTCAGACTACTCCAAATTGTGACGTGGCCTGTAATGAGTTGTGCCGCGACAAACTCGGAGAGAACAATTACGAGTTTAGGGGAGACTCCCGTGGCCCGGGTGATTTTTTCCATTCGCTTTCGTCCCATAACGTTTAAGCAAAGTTGCTATTACCTGTATGTAGATGTGAATATTTTTTTATATTTAAAAGAATAAAACGTAAATAAGGCGCTTAGTATGCAATTTATAATCAAGGAAATGACAGCAGAAGTACCTATAACGGGTCAAGTGAATTGCTTGACCGGATGTCAAATATCCGGTCTTAAAAGGTTGTATTAGTTGGACTTCGTAAAATTACATTCCACGAATAAGATTAGCGTAGGTACGGTTTATGATTAAAAAGAAATTTGTTTTTTGTTTTTTTGTTATAGATTATGAAAAATTTTGTTAGTAATAGTAATAGTAAATATTATAATACATGCAAGTAATTAATTTTATGATAATAGTCGAGTTCTTTTCTAAAAGTTAAAACGTTTTATTTGTTTTAAATTCATCGATTTATTGATTGATGATGATATGATATGGTGATGTTTATTGATGATATTATTTTTTTTCTGTTTTCCGAATTAACACAAATGTACGCGTTTCTTATGCCTGCATTTTGTTTAATAATAACTTCAAAACCAACTTTTTCGTTTCAAGTTCCGACATAATTGATTAACTAATAATTATACGTGAAATTTTAATAATATGTGCGAACACGGTTCATAGTTAAATAATAAATTGTTAGTTGTTCTTTAAACTTCGAAAGTAAAATTTATCTTGATCGATTTCATCACATTCTGGATTTAGTTATATTGAAGATTGTTCAATGTATCGTTATCTCATAAGGCTCTAGTTTAATTGTAGTCTGTAATCACTTTTCATTAATCGAGACAAATATATCGTTCACCGTACTGTTGATTCTAGATGAGAATAGTTTTAGTTGTTAAATTAGTCTTCAAACTTCTCTGTCAGACCGTAATAAAGTTACTATATATAAATAAATTATATGCATTAGGATTAGTATAATACATTATTTTTATTTGCTGTTATATTTAAAGGAGAAAAAAATTATTGATAGTAATAATTATAAAAAAAAACGTGATTCAATTTTGAATTTTTAGATTATTATTGTTTTTTTTTCTTTTTATGTTGATTTCATATTGCTTTGTATGGAAGATTATAAACTCCAATTTCACCGAACGAGGTTTTTCCTCTGTCATGATTCGTCCAAACAATTTGTGTTTATATTTAATTAATATTGTAAAATATATGATGCAATCAAATGTGCTTTTAAACTTTTTTTTATTTTGGTCAATACAATTATCATATCTTATCTTTAGGACATAATTTTTAGTTTATGGTTTTTGAAGTCATAAATTAAAATTCTTAAGTTGGTTTTCATTAGTTTTTTAATGGTATAAACAGCTAGATTATTCTACTAAAAATTTATAATATACTTTTTTTAATTTCTATACGAACGTAAAGTCCCCAAAAAGTCTTTGAGTAAGAGCTTTTACTACGGAATTTGTAAATATTTACAATCTAAACCATGATTTTGACAATATATTCATGTATTAATTTATTAAATATTAGTTGAACAACTATTCGTTGATTTTAAATGAAAGTGGATTTAAGCAAAAAAAAAAAACTTTAATATTACAGTTGTTGCTGTTCCTAGCATAAACGATGCATTACATAGTGCAAATAAACCGCAGTAATAATGTTAATAATTCTATTACACATGTAAATTATAAACAATTGGGAAATAGTCATAAAAATTATGATTTAGACTTTCAGTGGCCAAGGTTTTTGCTTCCTTAACTGCCTACTCTGTATTTCAAGATTTGTTTTATTATCTTTCACCGCTGCAGTTCAAGATGTACGAACAAAACGATGACATTTTGATAAGAATATCATATGTTTAATGCAATAAATTGAAACTAGAAAAAAAAACAAATCTTATCGTGTAACGGATGTTTTAATGTTTTTATAATAAAGAATTTTTTTTTACCCTCACCAAGAGCAGGGAAACAAAACGCCGAAAGAAACGCTATATTTATATAGGTTGCACAATAATGTGATTTATTTCCCCGAAGACTCTAGTATAATGTTGTTCTCGAGCTATCCAATCGTTTTACGAATGCATAGTCAATTCATGTAGGAATCAAAGCGTGAAGAAGATTTTATATTTCATGTTTATCGGAAATAACGCTAAATTTCTATTATTTTACGAGAAAGTCAAAGCCGGTAACACAAAAAATAAAACAAGAATAGAAACTACACTAAAAAAGATAATAAGTAACATTTAGTACAAGTCTAGTCAACGATAGTTGATTGCAAAATTTGTACTTAGTGATAATATTATTATTACTAATACAGAAGATGGATACGTAAAAATGTAAATTATATTGAAAATACGACAATGATGGCTTAATGGCACTGAGTTGGAAGTTTGAAAATGTCGAAAATACTATTTAATATTATTAAGGGGTTTGAAATGATATAATTTTATAAGTAATGTTTAAAAAATCGTTTTGTTTTACAATTTCTGAAAATTCGTTGTTCGGGATTTATTTGAATACCAATGAATGGCTATTCTAAAAATATTATAAGAATATTTTTCTAAATAAATAAAGATCTTTTATTATAAGCTCTTGATTACAATTAAATTAAAAATAAATTTGTTGAATAATATAGCATATAATATTGTACTAAGGAGTAAAAAATAAAAACTTGTTATTAAACTTAAGTACTGTTTATACTTCTGTAAAGTAATATACTAAGGATTGCATAATAAAGATATTATAAATTACCACTTCTACGCATTAAAAACATTTAATATCCAAATATAATAAAAACAGAGTTTTAAGAATGAATTTTAATGGGTTCTAAATAAGTAATTTGGATCTTTCACACGTGCGTTAGCGTAATGTTTATAGTTGTTTTTATTGGAGGATTAACCATTTTTTAAACGATCAATATAATATTTTAAATATACAAAACAAAAAATAGAAAACGTTATTGAACTGCGTAATATTATTTTTACCGAACAAATTTTTATTAAACATTTTTATTTTAGACTTAGAATATTGTACTGAAAGCTATTAACAATTTGATAGTATCTATTACGAATACGTCAATTAGAATCGTAGTGACAGTGGTATATTATTAATGCATTCAAATTTGTAAGCTAATAATACTAATTTGACCACCTAATTATTTAATTAAGAATAATTAACGAGAATACCAGATCTTCCGTGTCAAAGATACGTTTGAACACATCGTACACATCTGAGAAAGTGGACGGTTTTAATTAACATTTTAGGTTCTGATGATAAAGTGAAGCGAAAAATGTATTGTTTATTTATTTAGCTATTTCAGTGGATTTTTACTCTTGAATTTATTGAGTCGAGAGAATAATTCCGAGAACCACATCACCGCCGAGTTCAGGACTAAAATTAATATAACACAGAGCTGTTTGAAGGAGTACTGTCGCAATTTGATATTTTATGTTTTATTCATTAGTACCTAGTATACGAGTACACCGAAAATAATGCATTATCTAAATATACAGAGTGATTTTTCGAGTATGCCATAGTATACATTTGTTCAAATTCTGATTTATGGATAATGCATGAGTGTATGATACCATTTTTCCAATACATTGAGTTTTTGAACCTTTAAGGAGTATCGTTTGGCAATGTCAACTTTAGTATTTCAAATCGGAATATTGTTTTTTTTTCACAAATAATTATGCAGTTGATTTTTCTAGAGTTTTTGATGTACCATTGTCAACGTTTGGATTAGTACTTTCAGAGTTCACGTAATTATCTACGAAGATACAATTGATCTTTAATCCGTTTACAATGATAATATTTTTGATTGTTGATAATGTGATGTAATATATCATTTCATTTAATTTTTATTCTCTGTTATTTTGAAATAATGCGAATATTAACTATGATACATCCTAGATTCCAATAACATTAACTGGACAGTTGTTTTCATAAAATAAAAATAATTATAATAATAATATTGACGTTACCGTTTGAAAAACAAAAGTTAAAATTATCACAGGATACTCTTTAAGGGATACAAACAGTTAATGAATTAGAAAATATAGTACTATAGCACACATAAATTATCATAAATTAGAATTTAAAAAAAATCCACAAAAAAAAACGTTTATGCATTTATTATACATTAAATACTCGCGTGATGTTATACATGCGTACATGCATATGTACACACACACACACACACACACACACACACACACACACACACACACACACACACACACACACACATATATATACACATAAAACGTGGTTTCATTAGTTTTCGAAAAACTGAACCTCTGAAAAACGGTTCGGTTAAACGGAAATAGCTTAATGATGGTTTATTTTTTATAGTTTGCTGCTTCCAACAACGTGCGTAATACTAATATGTTCGTCGCAAACTTTCAAACAAACTTTTTGCAAAATGGTGGGTCAGTGTTCTCATAAAATAAAACTTTTACACGGCTCACGAGTTTACGTTATCATCATGCATGTCTACCCAATGAAATTCGGTCGACGAGTAAATGATTCCAATAAGTGCATGCGCGCGTACATGTTAGTTATGTGCACTTTTTGAAACATAAATTGCGGTGGAAATTGCAGTGCGCACACGGACAATACGATTCGTAGAATTCCTACGGAGAAATGTACGCCGAACGCGAATTTTTGCTATAGAATCAAAATATATACGTGCATGTACATATTATATTATAATGTGTGTATCTAAAAACTTTTCGTCTTGATTCGTAAATGAAATATTTCGAAACGAAAGCCGTTGCATTCCAGAACTTCAAAACAGATAATGTTGCAAATACTTAGCTAATTTACAGCGTACGATTCATGTATGAAGAAGGAATTTTATAGCGTTAAGAAGTTTATGTAAACGTGTTCTCGTATTTATGTATAGATACCAGTTGGTAAATTTTCATTAACGAATGGTTTTTGGTCCATTTATTACTTTCCGTAGTTGTTTTTTAATGAGCTTTATTTATCGCAACATTATATAGGCACACACAAATTTATATAATGAGAGAAATAACTTAAAAAAATATTTTCAAATGAGTTGGTATTGCATTATGATGAGACGTTGATTAGTTGATTAGTTCTGTACATAATATGCATTCTTGTACGACTAATGCGCGCGTGTGTTATGTTAGTAAAATTACGAATTTAAATCAGACAAATAGGCGTGAAATTGGGTTTTTGTAGTTTGCGTATCATCACATTACAAGAAAATTAAAATTGTATTTAAAAATTGCTAGAGGGAAGCAAACAGCAGAAATAAAGAACATCACAACGATAAATACTTTTCATGATACCCACCAAAGGAAGATCTAAAATATGCCATAGTACATAACGCGCGGATGTCTACTTTGCCAATAAATCGGTAGTAATATTTACACGTCAATTTCGTTAAAACAAAATACTTGTGTCTACTTCATTGTAATTAAGAGGTCACAACAATATTAAATAATATATATATATATATATAGTATAAAGTGTTCGTTTTACATAGATTTTCATTAATAAGAGTTTCGTCGATCCTTATATTTCAATCGTATCAAACGATTACTGTTGATCACGGTTATCTACTTAGATTGGAACTCGCTACTATGTTCCTTATGAATAGCCATGTCGAAGTGGCGTAACTAGTGAACTAAAAGCGCTAGTAGTAGTTGTCCCGGTTTTAATATATAAAGAATAGGAGAAAATAAGTTTTTTTATTTAAAATTTATAAACAATTGTGTTGTAATGAAATAAATAAGTTTATTTTAATAAGGAATTTTATTTTTTATAGATTAAGATGACTTAATTTTCAATAACTATAATTATTAATTAAGAACGTAATAAAATAGTAGTAAAATAAATAAGTTTATTTTAATAAGGAATTTCATTTTTTATAGATTAAGATGACTTAATTTTCAATAACTATAATTATTAATTAAGAACGTAATTAAAACGAAATATTAAGCCATTTATTGTGATAGAAAATTGATATCACGGGTTTCCCTCCAAAATCAATTATAAAACGTGATTGAATCTGTTAAAAATGTTATATTATTAAAAATAATTATTTTCGTAATTGAACAATTTTATGTATGAGATGTTTCCCTAAGCTTATGTTATAAAAACCTTATTTATAGACTTATTAATTAATTAAATAATTCTAATCAAATTGAATCAATGAACAATCTTATATTAAACATCTTTACTTCAAACCGTTTTTCAATAAACATAATTTTTTTACGTTTAAGTAGTACAAAACTATAAACTTTTGTATGTTTAACATATAAAAATCGGGTCGACTACTACTAGCGCTTTTAGTTCACTAGTCACGCCACTTCAACCTGTGATAACGTGCCGTGCTCCAACCTTAGTAGATAACCGTGCTGTTGATTTATCTGTTGAGTTTAAATAATCTACGTTCAACAATAAACGCATAGAAGTTTTTGGGGTTATATTTATTGATTGTCAATGTTAAAAATAATAACATAAATACTGGAGTTTATCAATAAAAAAAAGAAAACAATTAACTTCAAATATTTTAGGGATTCAACGAAGGGTGATGACGAAAAATCAATTAGCAATAAATTGTTTTATGTAAGATCCACATTAATATGCGTATTTTAGATCTATATTACGGTAGGTAGGTACATACATATACGTAATAAATAACGTAACATTATAGTAATAACACGTTATATACTACGCGTCGTCGCCTCGAGCACCGGGTGGTATTGGAGTGGAAGGTGTGGTGTTTCACCGAAGCCTCCACGTTCATCGCGCGAACGACGATTAATAATAATACTGCGCTGCGAAACTCGTCGGGCGCAGACTATGCTCATTAGCGCGCGCAATAATTTACCCATGCCCCTCCCATCTATAGCTTCCCGTAGAAATCCTCCCCACGCGTGGCTCCTGATTTTCATCGTGAATCCGAAAGTATTTTTCCCAAGGTTGAACCTAGACATCAAGGATTGCATGGGGAACATATTATAATAATGTACGTTACCGTGCTCGCGTAATGTGCACCGGGAAAGCCCGTGTAAACGCTTTGTATCGTTTGGTCGAAAAGAAAAAAAGGAAAAAATATATATTCTCAGTAAGCCGTTGCAGTACCCAAAAAATGACCGGTAAAACATATTTACGTATTCCCAATAGGGCACCAACGAGGTGTGGTCGTGGAAATCTGATTTTGGTATCGTAGTTGACTTGAAAAGTTCTGTCAAATACAATTTCTATAGAACAGTTTTACAGAATTATTTTTCAAAACCATTTTATTTATACTTTAAAATTATAATAATTTTATTTTTCTATATATAAAAAGATCATAAGAAATAACCAAATTTTTATAAAATATATATATATATAAAAAATTATAAATCCAAACATATAATTTGTAAGACTTTCCAAAACTAATTGATACTATAATTGGGTTCGATGACCAAAGAGATGATTAAATGTGATAACTGTCGAACGCATATCGTAATATAATACTGTGTAATGCAAGGTAGTGGAAGTAATTTTTATCAGTCATTGAATGTCAACCAGAAAGAAAACCAAACACTATAATAATTCAATAATTTAATCCGTTCTCTGTTGCCATTATCACTTGGGGGTGAAAAAAGTATAGTTGAACTATCAAAACTACATAGAGCTAGTTAGTGTACGTATTTAAAACGTTTTAATTCAATTAAGTTGGTTTCAGATTCCGACCATTATGTAAATGCTACGCGTTAAATATTGTTGCACATCCGTTTTTCGACGATAATTTTCATTCTACACCAAATTTTTTGTTCTCCTTCAACTTTTTATGCAGTAAATCGACTAATTTAGATTTATAGTCACACTTTAGGTTGAAAATTAAAATAAACTGTACTTCAAGTAGGTCATTTTTTTAAATAAATGTAAAAGAGAAAATTTAAAAAAAAGTTAGTAAAATAAAATAAAATTTTTGTTCGACTGCAAGTTTTCAATTTTTGGTTTTTAAATACGTATAGGTTAGGTTGGAGATTTGTTTGACAGTTTAAAAGTTTTGTAAATGTAGACAGAAGAAAAAATACATAAGTTTATTATATTTTTTATCGCTTACGGTTTGAAATATTTTTTTTTCCGAATATTAACGACTATTCTATTCAACAATATATATTTTACATCGAATCGCGACCAAGATTGCAAATCTCAGTGCGGGCACTGCCGTTTCCCATTAGTCTTTCTTGAGATGTTACAACGTATAGCGAATCTCCGATTTCAATTAAAAACACGAACGTCACCCACGTCTAAACACGAGTTTGATTGATAATTATTCTTGAGACGTCTCGTTTGCAGAAATGAGAGTGATATGATGTGACGAATGGGGCTCAGATTTCGATGTCTCTGGCGATATTGGTGATTTTTATTTTTATTTTGTATCATTGTAATTTTTCGATTTTTCGATTTTTATTATTTTTTCGGTGTTCTTAAAATATTTAACTATCCTTTTTAAAATTAATTTAAAATTATGGACTAATTAAGAAAAACATTTCACGAGTTTTATATGAGAAGCTGGAATTTCATCCTTGATTGGTTTTGCTCCAGGAAATTAAATAGATTTTAATAAGCAACCTTGATGATTTTCTGATTATAAAATGAAAAAAATAAATCAATTAGTTATTAATGAAAATTTAATGTAATTTATATTTCCTACTTATTTTTGAGCATGAAAATGTTAGTTATACTAATATACCGTTAAGGTTTCTTCGAAGCACGTTAGTTTATTAATATATCGTCAAATTCTGGACGAAAAAATGTCCATAACAGATAAAAATTAAAAGTAAATGTAAATTTATCGACTTAAAATATTTGTGATAGTATGTCGAACGAGTTAATGTTTTAATCATAATTCAACGATTTCTGAGGTTATAAAAATATTGCCAAACGCGCTTTGTAAATCCCATTTCATATCACTAGTTGGAGTTATGTACCAAATTTCAAAAATTAAATATAAATACACTGAAATTTATTATAGAATATTGTATGAAGCATTTTATTTTTTATTTTTTTTCGATCGGCCATTTGAATTAATTTATCTACCATGTTGCACGTATCGTGGAACACAATATTCATTGGATGTCATTTGATGTAAAAATCGTTATTCATCGTTATAGCTTTCGAAGTGATTTTCCTAAAATGTATAATATAATCATACTTCAAAAGCAAACTTTCAAATTAGTTGTCAATGAAAACGAGGTACAAATGATCGGGAGTGGATTGATCCTGAAATTTGAAAGTGGGAGAGCTGTGGAAATGGGCCTCGTGCTAACAAAATGGGATTGTAGTCCATGGTGATATTATCGTCAGTAATACGTATCGCGAGATTCAGGAAGACAGTCGAACACTTCGGACACAATTATTTCACAAAGAATTTTTTACTAACATACAAATTTAAACATTTTATAACATTTTACAAAATATCAAGGGATACTAGGTAATATTAAAAAAAAAAAGGGGATAGATTTGCACAACATAGTGTTAGACTGATATTAGGTTTATATAAGGTTCGAGTAGTATATTCTTATAATTTTGTATATTCAGTTATTCTAATACACAGCAAACGGTTCGAATGTTTATCGTTTTATTACGACGAATAATTTCTGAACATATATAGACGTCGCCGAGTAAATATTTTAATATATTCGAGTGTACGGTGTTGTTCTTGTACAGTTTTCATTTGGCTACACGTCAGAATAACTTTCAACGTGTACCATCTGTGTCGTGATTTAAAACCAACTTTCGAAAAGACTAAAGTAAAATAGAATAAAAAAAAAAAAAAAAAAAAAAAAAAAAAAAAAAAAAAAAAATGTGATCCTTTTTTCTAGACACTGTTCAAAAAAGGCTCGTCGTAATCTTCTAGAAGAATCTGTGGTTTAATTCATTACACTACAATAAATTAAAACTCTCCAAAACTGTTTTTTGTCTATATCACTCACAGAAAAAAAAACCACATTTTGTAGTAAGAAGTTTTATGCATACAGAGAGATTTTTCATCCATTAACTGAGTACTACCATTTTTTATTTCTTTTTTATAAATTCCAAAGCTTTGTTTTAAATCGGGAATTTAACTATATTATTTAATAATACTATTACTAATAATAAAATAGATTGAATAATTTGAATTAAAAAAAAAAATAAATAAAAATAACAAAAATGTAAACAAATAAATAAGAAGAGGAACAAAAAACCATTAATTTCACGTACGGAACATTGCGATCGTGAAACACGTAATCAATAAATGTCGAAAATTTATCAGTTCGGGCTTGGGATGATCTCTTTAAGAAATGTTGCAAAAATAAATTGAAAGAAAGTAGTTCGGAAAAACACAACGGGAACACTTAAAGCCCATTACTATTAATAAGTGTAACAAATTAATTTAGAGTGGAAACTGAAATCCCGTGCACCGTTCACGTAACATGCAAGTGAAATATTTGCCTATAGGTATTATCAAATTCTCAAATTTAATCACTCTGACGAATTACGGATAATTATGTGGGCACGTTTAAATAATTAGAAATTGGTAAGTTTTTCTATGTATTTGCGTTGTACAACGGTCTATTCAGTCATCGTTTCATTATAATATTAATTATAAGCCGTATAATTTCATAAAATCGTTGGAAAGTTTTTAATTTTAAGATCGACCACATATATGATCAAACCCTACTCCTCTGCCCACATCCAATGATCATGTTCTAAGTTATTGAATTGGTATGCAAGCATTTCATTGTTTTTTACGAAGAATTCGACACGAGTTATATGATTTTCCACGTCGAATGATAATTGTATATTATGTACAGAAATAAAAATGATTTATGCACGAATCTAATGTATGATTATTATTATTGTTCTTAGGGAGAAAATTTAATCTACATAGTTTTGCATAATCTATATATATAAAAATGTAGACAAAAAATTCGAAATTGCATCAGTTGTGAACGGCTGAGCCGATTATCTTGATTTTTTTTTAAATGATAGAGAATGTCATGGAGCGGGTTTATAGGGTTTATATATGGACGTAACTCCACCCCCGAGAGGTGCTCAAATAGGAATTTTGAGATTTACGATAGAAATTTTTGTTTTTGTTTATAAATGGTTGCTATGGGGGTTATAAGATTTGAGAATAATATTTATTTATTAGTGGTTAATATAATGAATTGCCCGACGTTGCAAGGTAACCAAAAAAAAAACATAAATAAGTACATTGAATATTTTCTATTTGTTTGTGTCATTAAAAATGCCAAGAAGATGCCAGAATGCCAATTTTTGTCGTAGAACAAATGCAGCTACAAACATGAGAAATAGAAGAGCGCAAATAACAGACGAACAATGCCAATCCGATAGTGCGAATGATTCGTAGTTGACTCACGCAGAGCAAATGACTAACAACGCCAACAGGTACATGGAACATTTATATCTGATTCACTCCTGCGTCTAGCATTCCAGTATGAGCCCGATATTGAATATTATGCTCATTCAAAAGTAGTAATTTGTGCTATGGACAAGGAATGCCCGCACTGCCATGTTCTCAAATTCAAAAATGAGCCAGTCGGGATGTGTTGCGCTTCAGGAAAGATGCAACTACCTGAAATTGAAACACCACCTGAACCATTGAACGATTTACGTATCGGTACAGATCCAGATTCTAACGTGTTCCTGAAGTCAATTAGAACATCAATTCATGTTTTCAAATGACATCGTTCGGAGCAACAGAAATAGTTCGAAATACTAATGCAAATGGTCAACAATACAATTATACACTACGGATTTTAGTACGTTAAGGTTAGGTTAGGATTATGTATTAATTGATTATATTAATCCACCGTATTACGTTAAACTTGGTATAACTTTGATACTTTATTATATTTAAATCATACACTAAGGTACGTACAAACAGCACTAGGTCTGCGATCTACCGCAGGTAGATTGCCTACCGGATAATATACTGCTGTGAATCAGAATTTTTATTCCGGAGAGAAAACTTAAGATAAATCTAAAACATCATCCACCGAATATTAAATAACGAATTGAACAATGTTAGAGTCATATAGAGTTGGTATATTTAACGAGCTACGAAGTGCACGGGATCAACTAGTTTAATATCATTACTGTTCATGGATACAGTAAATTTTCTAAGATGTATTTATCAAATTTTTAAAAGATTTTTATGAATTTTAAAATTAAACTATCAACGTAGAATTTTTATTTTTTTATTTTATAGAATAAAAACTAAAATTTATACAGACAAACATTTTTCAGATTAATTAGATAATATACTCGTATAAGGACTACGGAAAAAACAATAATAGTCAATATTTCTAAACTTTTTAGTATTGCATTTGTAACATTTCAGAACACAAAAAACTAAAAGAAAAATACGAAATAATTCAAAACTAATTTACGATAAAATTAATAAAAAAATTATTACAAATTATACAAATGACACAACTATATAATTATCAGATTTTTTTCTTTTTTTGACTGTTATCGTTTTTTTCCGTTGCTTTTCTATTGTAAAGAACTAAATTTTACGTGTTTCAGTAGTTCATTTGTTTGTTTTACCTCATCAGCAATCCTTTTCAGACATTAATTAATCACTATTGTAATTACTTTTTCTGCAAAAGCTTTGATGGTGAAAAACTAACATTGGTTCCAAAAATGTGTCAAAAATAAATCCGTAATCGCTCAGTTTTATTTTCAATTGAATTATAATTTTAACAATCCACAATGCAAGGATTTTCCTTTGGTCTCGCTAAAAAAGAAATCCTTACATAAGATAAGGAAAAATTCACAAACGGGAATTCGACACCCTCGCACATCCCTGCCTTTCTCAATCACGCCTTCAGACATTCCTGCCACCACCACACGATCCGTTTTAGACGTCTTTTGACTACGGGTGAAATAATATTTCGATTCTCGCGGGCTAAAGACTCTAAGAAATGAATAACAAAAAAAAAAATGTAAAATATAACGCTAATCCAAAACGAATACGCATAGTATCGCTGTAATAATACGCTGTACAAATACATTTCCGTAGAGTAACGCAGCTTCCACAAGCAGTGCGCGCAATAACTTTTTTCTCCACTTTGTAGGATGCACTAAATGCAATTTTAATTAAAATTAGTTATAAAAACCAGAGAAATGAATTTAGAAATGAGATTTTGGTATCAGTAAGTTCGATATTTTTTTATATATATATATATATTTTATGTATAGATAATAAACATTTTCCCATGCTGGTAAAGTATTCTGTAAGCATTTTATTGATTAAAACGTAATAGTACGTCAGTAGTAGTGAGCGGTAGAACAGGTTTTGATGTACTCGAACGTCGACGGAAATAAAAGGGTTAAAAATGGGCAAAATCGAAAATCGTTGCTCGTTAACGCAACCACAATCGAATGCAATAACTACCCAACCGTCCGTGCAATCGGTCGTACGATTAATTTAATGGTGTTTAACTACCACACGATGTCGCACGTTACTTAGATATTTTATTTAAACACATCGATATCATAACAACGATGGTTGTTTATCGAATCACATGGAATAAGCTATTTTTATAGTGTTAGAAAGTGATTCTCCTTGAACCTAATACATATCAGGAACCTTTAAATACATAAATTGTGATACATATATATATATATATTTTTTTATCAATTGACATACCATCCATGTAATAATTGTAACAATGTTCATCGCGCTTCGCGGTTATCCTACTAATTTCGAAAACTTACAATAAAACACTACCACGATCGCGGGTGCGACACATACGTGCCAACACCCGTTTGTCGTGACATAAGTCTCATCAACAAGCGTTTCGTCCGTGCACGACAAACAGCGAAACAGGTCGAGTGGATGTTTTCAACGGTCTCCGGGGCACGGCCGGAGAAAGACTTGATATCTGAGTCGTAGGAGAGGAATTTCTTCTCCCCATTTTCCTCCCTCATTCACCTCCATTCACCCTCATTCACCCCCATCGACTCTCGCAATACACTCGAAAACCGTGTCGCCGGGCGGTCTTCAGATTTGTATTCTTTCGCGCGTCATCGCAAACGCGTCTCGAACGTAAAAACCCCACCGGTCCCTCGCAACGCAGCCGTCCCCTCGTCGCGGTCAAGTGGCCTCCTCGACCGCGCCCGCGCACCTATAATATAAAACGTACACGACAGTCGTCCTTACAAGCGCCTCGGTCACATGGCCTTTGAATTATTTCCGATAAAAAAAAAGAAAAACCTCGGCGACACTCGCGTGCGGTAAACAACTACGGTGGAAAGGTTGTTGTTTTCAAATGCCTTTTTCCTCTTGGTCTCGTCCACTTTCGTTTTTCATCCGTTTTGCGACCGTTATTCTTTCCGCCCGCGACGCGCGCAATACGATTCCGTCGGTCGTTCGGATTTCCGGTTCCCGGACCCCCGGTCCGCGGAAAGCCCGTTCGCACGAATAGCCATTAAAATGATTTAATCCTAATCGAAAACCTGCAGATGGGATTCGATCTCCGATTTATTATACTTACCGACGAGTAGAGACGCGAGTGCACGCGTGTAGTACATTGAAGACGAGATTTATTATGTATTTGGCGGAACCACGTGTACAAAATAATACGCGGTCCGAAACTTTCTTCGGGAAGTTATGTATTGTTGCACGACGCGGTCATTCGTATTGATTTTTTAAAAAAATTTTTTTTTTGTATTTTGGGGTGCGTTTTTCGGCTGCGGGTATATCTCAAAGTCACGCGTTAATCTTTTAAAAGGGACGACCAATTGTTATTGTTTATTTATTTGTTTATTTTTATTATTTTTATTATCAAAGGATTTTTCGATTTATAGTGTTCCAGTCGATGCTTATGCGACCGGCCATCGTCGATTTCTATGCGATTAATAAACGTTTACTGTATCTAATAATAATATTTTTAGACGATCATACGAAAACACCCATTTTCATCCACAGGAAAAAATGAACATTTTTTGCGTACTACTTAATTAAAACAGGTTTTGGACGACTAGGAATGTATGATCATTTTAATTGATCGCTCATTCAATTACTAGGTTATTTTTAAGGAATGATAAATAATCGAATGATCAAATAATCGGATAATGGGTTAATCGAATAATCGAAAAATCGGTTAATCCCATAAATTATAAATCGTTTATTATCAAAAAAGAAAATATTAAATCATTGTAGAAAAAAAAATAATCGCGTAGCACTTGAAATGACAAGTCGGCGGGAATTACGTGCTATTCGAAAATTCGTAAATTCTACACAGACAAATAACAACAAAAATGTATTATAATTACTTTTAAATATGATTTAGAATGCACGTAACACATTCTTAACGGCTTAACAAAATATGATCGTATTTATGTTTATGAAATTTTCAAGTTTTTTTTTATAAATGTTTTGATTAGTAATATTTATAAAAAAAATTGTATGTAATACTCTTTGAAAAATCATATTATTTTTTAATATTTCTATATTGGTACAAAATATTATTCTGGTAATGATGTACAGAAGTCATTAAACTCATATTTTTAAAACGTTTAATTTCTCATGTCTAAAAGATCTTTTACTTTTATTTTATCAATGCCAATGGAGATTTGTCACAGGTGATAAGTCTTAATAGATAATGTACTCTTCTGTTGTTTTAGCGTATTTTATATGATTTACATAGTCTCAGTTTATTATGACTTTCACGAATGAGTACTAATATGAGCATTACAGAAGCATCGGCTGACAATTTAAACCACATTGCTTGCGTTATTTTTAGTTTTTTTTTTTTTAGTAATATCTTGTTCTATTGTAGAAAAATCTTTAAAATTATTTTGGAACATTTCAAAAATATTAAATGGTTATAATAACCGTGCATTAGCTATAATGTATTTCCATTGAGGCAGTACAAGTACTTTTTCTTGTTTTTTTTTGTTTTTCGATTGGAGCGAAGTCGCGGTCACATTGTAAAAAGAAATGGCCAGTTGAAATAAAATGTTTAATTCATTTCTATAAAATACCCGCATTAAATAGGAATACATGTTAAATATTTGCTATTTATTATCTTGATAAACTCATCTATCAAACTACATTATTAACTTCCTCTCTTCACCATATCCAAGAATATTTTAATTACTCTCGATATCATTTAAAATGTATGATTTTATGCTATTTTTAATCAGCCTTTTAGCAATACATTCTTAACACAAATTCATGTAAACTGCATTATTGCCTACGTTATGAATCGCAAAATTGTAGGTGGAACGTTGTCTCTGATACGACACGTTAGAATGTGTAAGAGTTTGGAAAAGCAATACTTACTGTAGATCAACGCAAATCACTGTAGTAGAAATATTAAGTCTAGCAAATTCTGTATCTTTCTTAACTTTAAAATAATGCAACATCGTACTACAAGTTTTTATATTTTTTATATTTTTACGTTACAATGCCAGAAAAAAAAAAAAACTTCTCAAATAGGTACTCTGAAAAATGTAAAATATACATATATGTATATGTATATTATTGATCAGGAATCGTAATGATAAAACGATCGGATTTCAAAAATGTTATTTCGAAAAATTATTATTTGCGGAATTATTAATCATGAATACGATGAGACACTTTGCACATAAAATGTATAGCTTAGTGAATCGGCTGCCTCCAAAGGGACTCTCGCGATAGTGTTTATTTGATACTGCTATAGCTTATCATTAGTTTATCTCGACGTGGATAAGACCAATAATTAGTTAAGCCGTCCCCAGCAGCACTTTCCCCTCCTCCTTCCTCCTTATATACACACACACACACACACACACACACACACACACAAACACAACTATTCACGATTTGTATACAAAGCGCCATGCTTCGTATTACTTTCGTCTGTGGTGCGTGCGGCCGTCTAAGAGGATAAGAGAATAAGACATTCCGCCTCTCTATGTACGCAGTTAAGATCCGATTTTGAATAAAATAATGATAGTTAATTTAAGATTATACCGTGGTGACGATTGCGGACGGTGAACCAGAACAATGTGAATTCTATATATGATAATTTCTTCCATACACCGTCGGTCTCTACACCTATGCGTGATAATATTTTATAAGATTATAGTTTCATTATACACGTGGAAATGGAGACGGTAGTAAAACAAAAGATTGGCTTTTATTTGAGTTTCTTAAAGAATATAAACTTTACTGTGGCGAGTGACGAAATTTGATTTACAAACGATAACATTTGTATGGAAACGCAATGAAACTTAGTACGATAGAAAAAATAAATAAATATAATAAAAACCATGGCATTTTTGTGATTTATTCCGAAACATTTTTTAGTATACTTGACATTTTCTTATTGCACACTGCACTACACACCAAGTAGCAACCGTTTTTCGTTTCTAGTCGAGTTCGCATTTTATACTGTTTTTGATACAAATATATGCAAAACAATTGAAAGATAAAATGTTATTTAATTATCTTGACAAACATTCGTACAAAAATAGTATATTGGTTCTACAGCGCTGTATATTAAATACTATTCAGTTATACTGATTATTCGCTTGTACTCAAGAACTAGATGTTGTTTACAAAAAAAAAAAAAATCAAAAAAAATAGTAATAAAAAATAATAAACAACAAAAAAACAAAATGAGCAAGTTGGTCAAAAAAAAAAAAAAAAAAATTGCACAGAAAAGTTGCGGTACGTCACAAGCTCTTATTGTGTTAAAATATACGGGATACTATAAACCTTTTTTTTTACCTTATGACGTGATACAACATATTAATCGTTGTTGATGCATTGTTTTATAGTGTTTTTTTTTTTTGTACCTTATGTTCCATAATATCAATCATAGCACGTACAATTTAAATTATTTTCCCTTATTTTAGAAGGAAGCATGGAAAAGATGTCTACATTTTATTCCTAACCGTATCTCTCATGCTATTTTATTCGTTTATAGATCAGATCTTCAGATCTCCTGATGTAGCTATAACAATTTAATTATCATACTTCTGCACTTTGATCTTGCTGATAAATGAAAGTCTGTAATATTGACAACGTGCTACTATTCAGAAACAAAAAAAAACTTACTATCGTGTTGATTATTTAATAAAATATATATTTGTTATAATATCATTACGTCTGTTGCGTGTGGTATCCTATCATAGTAGTATATTTTTCATCGAGAGTTAAAGAAAAAAAGTTTAATCGTGTTTTCAAAATTTGCAATAATTTATAAATATTTTACCAAAAGTTATTCAATACAAACTTATAGAGTTACTGATGAACTTTTTAACAAACTACGGATAGTCATATGCTTTTTACATACACAGTATATAGTTGCAATACTTACCATCCATGGAATTTATACGCAATCCCGAACCAACCCCTCAGCGAAAAATTAAACCCTATTGGTTTAAGTTACATTTTTTCATCAATCGTTTATTTATTTTGCAATACAAATGTTTTCGCCCGTTTTCTTTGGCTCGAAATATTGTTCCCTGCTTTACTTTTTTTATCCGGTATTTCGACCCCGGCACACGGGCTTGTATGAAGGAACGTTATTACAAATGCAAGCCATCACGATTGAATGATTGAATGACACATGGTAGACGGGCGTTAATATTTAATAGTACCTTTATACATCAAAAATTAAAACGCAACGCATTATTATATTGATAGAATATTAGAGTACCTGTTTCGATCGAGTAAAACGAATAAAATAACCATTTAATGAGATAATCGAGAATCGTCAATGTTGCGAAGAATTTCAATTATGAACATTGTAGCATAGCCCCTTGGCCGTCAATAATCAAGCAATTCTAAATGGTATTTTATTTCACAGTAAATGCTTTTATGTATTTATGTGTATGTTTGAACTCTAAGTTTAAATTTATAATGAAGACACAGATAAAGAGTAAAATTCGTTTCCAATTATAATAAGAAATATTTTTATGAGAACAGTATTTTAGAGATTCGTAAATGAGACGTATTTGTGGTACGTGACCGAATTTTTCAGACTAATCAATCTGGAGTCGCAATATTTTGGGCTTAGACGGTATGTCGACGGTCTAGGACACCCGCTATATGACGACTAACAGGTACATGGTGACGACTCGCTGTTTGCGGAAGAACGTCGGAAATGCAACGGGTGATATGCATCTGAGGTATAACGATGTTTCAAAGAGCTGGGTCGAGTATTTCCAACAGGATTTCTTCAAGTTGGTTTATTTTGGATTCACACCGATATTCTACAGTCTGGACTACTTTACGAAGTTATCTATACTAAAATACTTTATGTAGTTCGTCAACCATACAGTTCTAAATGTGGTTAAGAGAAAATAAATATGATATGTCTATTATTTTAACAACCCCAGATTGAAATGTTTAAACACAGAGATTTTTTTTCGCTTTACGTCCATGTTGTATATTCAGCGTTTTAGTAGTAATTAATATTTAAAAGTTATTGTTGAAACTGCTCAATTGTGTTTTTTCGAGCTTTCGTTTTTAACAAAAATGTTCGGTTGTGTTAAAAATTATACTTTTTTGTACCAAACTCAAAATGAACGTAATTTCTCCTATTTTCAAATTTTCGAATAAAAACACTCATGAATATGATATTTTATAAAATATTTATCAACTTGAGTTTCATACGTCCATATTATCTTAGTGCTCGCTTATTTTTTGTAAAATATATTTGTAAATTGTATTTAGTAAAATTTAGTAGCTGTTAGAAATACACTGTGGTTTG
Source organism: Sipha maydis (assembly GCA_034509805.1). Lineage (NCBI taxonomy): Eukaryota > Metazoa > Arthropoda > Insecta > Hemiptera > Aphididae > Sipha > Sipha maydis. Next base: position 194,292 of record JASXSY010002705.1, read on the forward strand.
TTTTTGGTAAACTCTTCAACGTAGTTACATATTTTCTTAGATTACGATCAACTTTGTAATGATAAATGATTTGACAAAAATGAAATTTAGTTTTTGATCTTAACATTGATGTGCAGATTATATTATAAAAGTATTTATCAGTTAATATTTTTGTTTAATCCCAGGGAATAGATATTTGTTAAACATAGGTAGGGTTCCTTTTTGCACGTGTACACTCTTTCATGTTTACTTAGATTAAGGCATTGAAGGTTAAATATCGAAAATATGATGGCTTTGTGAGTATTTTAATAATCAAAAAAAAAAAAAAAAATAAAATAAATAAAATAAAATAAAAATTAAATTAAACATCCATGAATATTAGTATTAATAGTATTTAAATAAGCTATCCAGTTAGATACCTACTAGTGAAAAATTAATATTATCATCGAAAGGTAGCTTAAGATGAATAAAATTAATATAATAAATATTATTTAATATAAAATAATAGTTATTTTAATTGATTATTGTTAAAAAGTAATGTCAATTACATAGAATTATATTATGTTTTGTTCATTATTACATACACAACTATTATGGTATTTTGTAATACAAAGTCGCCCTGATTTTTTGTATTTACACAGTTTGGTCTTACATAATGTACTAAAAGTACACTTCTTATACCTTTGGCCAGAAAAAAAATTAATAAAATCGAAAAATTTCAGAAAAATTAACGACTATTTAACCTACGCGCGTTCGATAGTCTAAGGTAGAAAATCGAAGAACATTACTTTAAATAATAGGTTCTATATTCATCGAAGTAGATAAACAATATTGTTTACCTATCTCGATGATTGTACTATTAAATAATATATGGATGGATTAATATTAGAAGACGAATAGTTTACAACGATCATATTTAATTCATAACTTATATTTATCATCACAGATTTAATATTACAGTAAACTGATCGATTATCAAATATAATTGTCTGTGTTATGTCAGTTGGTTTTATATGATATTTTAATTTTTAAACGACTAATGAGTTTTTTAAATTTAATATTACACGCACTCACAACTCATTTAAAAATTTAAGTATCGTAAAAAACACCATCCAACATAGTTTAAGTTATTCTATTTTTAAATTTTTTTCCCCTTTATATTGTTAATATGTGCAGTTTACTTTAATATTAAAGCTGACAACATAAAATAAGGTACCTAAATCGACTCTGTTGTACGTTTGTAAGACTGAGACATGTATGATAATTATTATCTTTATTAGAAAATATTGTATCGCTGACATTTGGTAAATATATGCAACATACTTTAAATACCATCCATTTGGCAAAAATCGTTTGTTGAACCAAGAAAGTATGACGTAGAATTTAACACGTGAATTCATAAACATTTCATATTTGTAAAAAAAAAAATAAAGTCTAAGAAAATATAACTAAATTTCGATTGTTTAAACGTTGGAGAAAAAATTAATGTTTTTAGATATGTTTTTATCATTGTATGCCATTGAATTGTTTGTAAAATTACAAATTACACAATAAACAATACATTAATTTTATCGTTTTATCAAACAAAACAGTTTTTGTGAGAAATAAAGTTACAGGTATTTAAAATTTCCTTTGACTTTTATTGGTTCCGTTGTATGTCCGTAGAAAATAAATTAATAACTAATTGATATCGGTAAATTAGGTCGATTTTGTATTGAAATGATTCAAGCTAACAAATTTGTTGAAAAAAAGCTGGAAGCAGGTGTTCCTGTACGGCATGATGAATATTTTAAAAATTATAGCATCTTACATGTGATCACGGCATTGGAACAAATACTATATCGAAATGCTTGGACCCATTCGGCGGTGAAAAAAGTGAACATTCTTAAAATCGTTGAAATCGGTTACATTAATGGATTATTGAATATGATGTTGTTCTTTTTTTATTTTTTTTTATTTTTATTTTTTTTTGAATCAAATATTTATTTATACAATCTGTAAATATATATTTTTACATTAAGTATAAGTGAGATTTAAAGAAGAAAAATTGGAGAATTTATAACAGAATAAACAAATATTGTTTTACTTATATATTTCACTAAATCATAGAGTGACAAGTAGTTATAATTGCCATGGGTGAGTTATAAAACTATGTACGTATGACCTCGTACTAAAACTAATTAAAAATCCATGCAAAAAAAGATCTTCAAACGTAACAGACGTTGCACAAGTAGATATGTGTGTGTGTGTGTGTGTGTGTGAGAGAGAGAGAGAGAGAGAGAGAGAGAGAGAAGTGAATGCGCGCGCTCGCTTGTATATTTCTAACCAATCAAATCAGTGACTTGTATAATCAAAATAATGTTCACTTATAAATATTATATTGAATGGATCGTCCTGCGCTATTTCCGTTTGGCAAAATACTACACGGCAGTCGTAATATATGCAGTGTTTATTGACGTTACTACGTTGCCCCGGGGAATAAGTATATTAAAATCTAGACCATTTCTAATGCATATTGGCTTAAAGTGTATATATATTGGTACAGTGGTTTATTAGTAATTATATTTATGGGTATACGCACTAAAAAAGTATGCTTTGCTTGAAAATATTTTTTCTCGTTACGTTCGAATAAATTGAATTAGCCCCTTAAACGTTGATAACTTCTAATAAGACTATAAAATACTCATACAACACCATACAACACGTTTATTTTTCAAAATATTGTTTACTGAACTGAACTTAAAATACATTAAACACGGATAATACATGTATTACAGTGCACTGTAATATTCAACAGATAAATATTTCATTCAAACTTCATAATTCATAACAATTTTTTCCAGTGAACTATTACATTTTTTTTTCGGTTTTCGAGTTATTTTAGAAGTGTATACCCATGAAATAATATTTTAAATTAGGTGTACGTCGATAATCGAAAATCTGCATACGGGTATACGGCGTAAGTCCACGTCTTTCGTGAACATCTGATGAATACGGTCGCGGTCTGAATTAATCCGTTACGATAAACCGATTTCCGCGTTCTCGCGGCAATGCACCCTATGCATATATATTCGTGCGCGTGTATTTGAGCAACATAAATTGTGTATAACGTTGCAGACACACGCCGTCGCGTCCGTCAATACGTTCGAAATCCTTAAAAATCCCATGTCCAAGTCTGAACAATAATAACTCTTAGTGTCCATGCGTACGTACGTTGTCAGGAAATATCATTTAATATTCAAAACGCCAATGTATGTTTTAATTTCAAACAGCATTCAAAACAGTTTTCGATTACGTGCTGTAATTCGACCAAAGTTTTACGTATCAACAAATTGTACACAGTCGATCGGCACATTTGCATCGGATACATTCGAAAACATAAAGGGGTCGTTAAAATGTAATAAGCTAATAAAAGTTTACTAGACATTGGATCCATACAAAAATGTATACCAAAACACACTTATCAAAGTGTAGAGTTACGTAACGTCATCGTATGGTCAAAACATAGAAATTTTAATAAATGAAAACGTTGAAAATGATCAATCATTAGATTATGATATTTTTTATTTTGGTTCTGTTCATACATTTTATAAAATCGGACAGTTATCCTATTTATTAACACAAGCATCTGTACGGGTCCGCTCAATGCCCAATTAAGCGATTATCACTATACCTACATAATGTGTGCGTACAGATATGCATGATGTGTTGCTGATACGTTAAGCGTAAAAATGTATCACATCAATATCGAATGAACTTCTTTAACGGTGAATCAGATCCGAATCGAACAAAACGAATTCGATTAAAATGCATTATGCAATTTAATATTTATTCCGGTACCTATACTGTTATATAAAAATGATTTTATCTAAATATTTTGTTTATCATCAAAAACAACTCGTCCAATTTCTGCAACATTTGGATTAAAAATGTTCGCTCATGTTCAAATTTTTTATTCGAATTCAGTTTTTTACAATTCGGATTTCACTGTCTAACTTATTGGTTTCGTCAAGTTCTACTACACAGTTAGAAAATACGTATGAATATCGTATGTAATATATTTTAATATGCATTACGAAAACGATATTAATAACATACAAATTTGTCCCCATGTTCTTTACTGATAACAGTTTCATAAGTTTATAATTCGAATGTCTAGATGGAAAATGAAATCGCTTAGTGTACTCGTATGTATACGTATTGAAAGTAAAACACATTCAAAAAGCATAATTTTTTTGATATTTTCGACGCGGAGGAACAGATATAAAACGTTGGTGTGATAAAATCAGAATGTTCAAAAGTAAATAATTTATATTTACTTCTTTATCCACGAAAAAATCATATATTACGCATATCTTTGTAACGTTATACTTAAACGTTTAATGTTTCCCCCGGTAGTGTACATCATTGCGTAGAAAAGAGGGGGACGATAACGACGTAACAGAATATATACAAATACAAAATATTCATCCCAAATCGGTAGTGTAGTTTTTACATGAAATGTATGGTATATAGAAATTAAATCCATATTCCTGGGAGCCTGTTTTGTACGTCGTACGAGAACAACTTTTGTACGGGTAAACTCATATTTTCCGCTATATCATATCGTTATAGGTACTTTTGGAAATCGTTCGTACGGCATACGAAAAATTGCCTCCCTAATCATCTATAATATAGATTCCATGATCAAACGAACTCCGTTGTACAATATTTTCATTCGATAGAAGCATAAAAATCCAAAGGTAATACTCGACGTACTTAAAAATAAGTCGTACTAGAAAAATAATTATGAAATAATTTCGGAGTACCGTTGTCGAGTCATTATTTTATAAGTGTTAAGTAAGATTCAACCATGAAACACAATGCATTAATCATGCGGAAAAAAAATCGATCGAATAAAAAACCTAATTACGTTACAATATGAATACATGAATAATAAATTCCACTGTTAAAGATGATTAAATAAGAGGTTTGAAAATTAAAATTGGCTACTATAACAGTTCGCAATCAATGGTAACGGAATATATATATATATATATATATATATATATATATATATATATATCATCTAACGTAGGTAACTACTAAACAGCTATCGATCTATTTTCATTTTGTAATAATATTCTTATATAAATGTCTCACCATTTCATATTTAATTCACTATCTGTATTTTAATTTAATTGATTTTTATTATCATGTATCATATATCATGTTATCATGTGTTGTACAATCCATCGGTTAGACTATTGTATCTTATCTTAAATTGTAACCTTTGCATCCTATATTATTAATTAATTGTTGAACTGTAATAGTTATTGCTAAAAGTTCTAAAATAAAAAAAAAAAAAACTCAATAAACTAATTAATTAACCAATTATTCCTTTCTAAGCATTTATTTATTTATTTAATTATATAAATATATTAACTATTTGTTTATTTGTTTATACATTAATAATAATTATTCATCGTAAGGTATCCCTTTTTTAAACCAATCCTGTTTTGCTGTACACATCATTCATTCAATAGCTTACTCAAGTTCGTGACTTGATATCTTTGGAATTACACACATTTTAATACCATTGGTCAATTTTTTAATTTATTATCAGCCATTCATGTAGCTAATATTTCTTTTACGTCTCTTTTAGTTTGTTCAATTGACCATTGGTCTGGCGGCTGTGTTATACATATTAATATAACTTATGATATTACTTATATTCGAGATTAACAAATTATCGATAGCAATAAAACTGGATTTTTTCTCAGTAATCTACGTTTGTAATGATATTTTTCATTAAAAAAGTCACATACGATAAGCATTGGGCATCCATAAATGTGGGGGAAGTAAAAAAAGTGTAGCATTTTTTTATTTGCTGATATTTTATTTTTGCTGATAAACAGCATGCTTTCTTACTCATTACATAATATATATGATTAACAAGTTTCATAGGAAACTTTGAAATCATCTATACATTTGTAGGTCAGGTAATTTTTTTATTAAATATTTTTTTAATACTTCGAAAGGGGAAGCGTAGTTAAACCTCTAAACCTCATCCTGCTTTAGCACTTGGTGATTTGTTTCGAATGATGTGATTTTGATTCCACATTTTATGACCGAAAACTATTTCGATAGTTTTATAATTTCGAGAAAAACTTATTTCTCAGATCATCGTTACCGTTTCTCGTGCACAAGCAAATACGATAATTTTAATAGATTTTCTTGAAGAAAATTATTTAGTCCTAGAATATATTGCGAAGTGAGTAGTCAAGCTTTTACTGCGACGCTGTTCAATATGCCTCGTGAAGATATTCATTCGTTCGGAGCAGTAGTGGACTCTAGAGAGTGACAAATATACATTAACCCGTCACTTTAGGCCATAAAATCTTCGTAGAATGCGAGTGCTCAGTGTATTTTCTTAGAATAAATATACATACAATAGCACTCTGCACTCCGCCAGCACAAGAAATATATGACACTTCTCTTATATTTATTGAAAATGTTCTGTATTTGTTTTAATACGCATGTATACACGTATATATGCATATTATAAATCCGTTTATGAATCCGTTTGGCATAACAATTGATAAATATTTAAGCAAGATAATAATATTAATCTGGAAAAGCTTTGATAACTCCAAACTTTGACGAAATAAATCTCCTAGTATTTTAATGTAGAATACTTTTTTAACTTTAATACTTTAACACTTCAAAAACTTAGTTTAAATTATTTTTTTAGACTTTGGAAACTGTACTTTGGAACTTTTTTATTTTTTTGTTTATTGATATACTATGACTATTTTTACTTATGATTTTGTATTTTACGTTGATTATTTATACAATGAATATTAAAATATAAGAACAAATCTGTTTACGATTTGTTCAGAATTCATTAGTTTCTACAGAAAAATTATTGCTTGATTCATAAATTCTTTGGTAGATAATAAACATAATAATAATTTACTCAATTCGCTGAGATCTCCAATCATCGATGATCATAAATATCAATCAATGATCATACTAACCAATCATAGAACATTATGCTTTGTGATTAGAAATCGTAATCCAAAGGTGGACTCAATCTTCAGATGTTTTAATGAAACCAATAAATTAATTAACTTATGAATTACACTTGTTGAAGTTTATAAAATCAATAAAATAACTTGAATTCAACTAAAAATCCAATCTATAATATTCGTTGAATTCTATAATCTCTTTGCTAAATTATTTTCTAATTTAAATAAGTAAAATGATTAAGTAAGAATTTGGTTTGCGTAGTTTTATTTAATTTTTTTAATGTATGACTTTTTTCTAATTAGTTGAGAAATGTTTGTCCTTTAATAAATTAATAGTTTGTTCGCGTGCACAGAAGATTATAATTAATTATAGTTGTATATGGAACAAAAATTAAAGTCATATCTACCAAAAACTAACGATGTGTTAATACAACTTAGTATATACGCGTATATTATTGTGTTATGGTCCGCAAGAGTTATAAATTTTGAAAATTGGCCCTCTGATAACTTTTAATGTACGGATATTATCATAATGGAATGCAACGTGAGAGCTATATGAATATACAGTAATAGAACATAAAAACTGCATCGAAACGTTTCTTGTCGTGATCGACAATTAAATTATAATTAACGATTAGAACTAGATTACGCTAAGTAAATAGTAATATAATGCACTATAAACGAAATGTTTATCACTCGAAGTAACTGTATAATATCCATTTAAACCGTTTAAGGGAAAACACAACTCTAAAATGACAGTTTTTTCAACCCACGCGTGACAAGTATAACTTAATTAATGTTCATTATTTTCAAAAATTATCATGAGTTATGATTCCCTTGTGTTTGAAATATTTTAATTTTGAGAAGACCTATATAGTGTTATTATTGTAAGGTAATAAAAAAAAAAAAAAAAAAGATAGCTTAAACGTACTAATGACTGTGCGTTATCATTTGAATATTTAAAACATTATCATAGGAATTGAATTACACTCTATAATATTTTATATACATTAATACGAAATTGGCTCGATACAAATAATTCCAAGATTTCAAAAGCTAATTTTGGTTTATAAGTTTATAACACTTAGGGGACATTGTAAACAAAAGATAATTTATTGTCGTTACATTTCTTAACATTTTGTAAGTCTATTACTTTCAAAATTCAAGTAAATAATAAGAATAATATCCAATATAAATTGACTTGTATCATAAAATGTCTTATTTATTTTTGTCTTATGATTTATATAGCTTTCTTTTTTTAATTATAATTGCCCTTTTAAGATTATTGTTTTAATTATTTTTATTATTCTTGCAAAGATATCTAATGTATATTAGTACATATTTTTGTTGCGATGGGCTTCTTGAAATCCTGAACGACAAAAACAAACATAAACATTGTTGTTAGGTAATCTTTTTTATTTCTCACGGTTTTACGCAATATTATAATGTTACTGTTATTATAACAACAATCACCATACTTGAATCATGTACTCGTTTATTATTCTTTTGGTCTGCATAAGTCCTGCGTTCAATTTGATCAGTGATGACTGTAAGTATATGGATTAAAAATTAAATTAAATTAAATGAAATTGATAATAAAACGAATACCATTTACAAATACATCCAAATGGTGCTGTCCGTTAAAATCAGTTTTGTCTATTGGACTTTAAATGTAAACCATTTGTAATCTAATTTATTCGAAATAATAACAATAATTGATTTTGTATTGTATGTATTTAAAGATTACGTATAAATTGAGAATTTAAACATTATACTCGTACATTTTACCAGGTGTAATTCGTACAATAACTATTCGTAGAACGCGTAAAGTTTTGATAAAAGATCTTGACAACCAGTAATTAGATGCACAGATTAGGACAAAGAGACGAGAATAAGCTTCCATGCGAGGTATAGCGTGTAAAATATATTCATGGATAAGTGATGCATACGTTATAAGTTCCTACCTATAGGAAACAAATATACCGGTGCAGTTAGTATAGGAAGTACACGAAAAAATGAACATCTACTCGTATGATATGTAAATTCTTTCGATAATAAAATTACGTCAAAAACCACCTCCCTACTTTATTCGGACGGAAAAATTAGATGTAATTAATGTGGTTGCAATGCGTTTCGCTAGAAACACGTCTGACGTCCGATCTAGTTTTTTAATGAGAATCCAGTGCATGTGTACAACACGTGGTCCGCGCGCAATACTCGCTCGAAAAATTAATAATAAAGTTTGTACAATACACTCGGATCGTCGCGAAAACACTCCGCGCATTCATATCGTTCCAATTTTTTTGTGATTCATAAGAATCGTATCCTTCCCGTGCGAACAACACGTGACGGTATATTTTTTGTTGTCGTGGGCGCATACGCGTACTTACACGTGACAATTGGTCGGGAACAACTGGTGATGGCGCGGACTTAACATATTTATACGTGACTGAGCAAATTAGCCAATGTAAAAATATTTGTTATAAATTAAAACCACTTGAAACTCTAGTGCATGATATTATTTTACTTGGTTTTTAGATTTTTTTAAATTAAATTAATTGTTGTTTTAAAAAATTATTGTTATTACATTGGTTAATAATTAATACATTTTTTTTATTTTTTATGATTTGCATCGCATTAAAAATATACTATATTAATAATAATAATTTACATGAATAGTGAACAGATTTACATAAATTTATAAAAGAATATAATAAGAGAAATTTAGAAGGTACGGATTCAGATTATTTTGGAGATGAAATGACACCCTGTGGGAAACACGATTTTAGTCGTGCAATTTTTTTTATACTACTTCTATACTTATCATTTGTACTATAAAAAATCATCAATATATTTGCAGCGTTATATGCTATTGCAACTATATATTGGCACAACACTTCCCCTGGGCGTAGACTATTCGGGCGAATTAATCAAAAATATGGTCTGTTTGGGCGATAAGTGAATACAGCTTAAGCGAGTGATGTATTCTACTGAATACACCATTTAGGCAAATACGTACGAGTATTTTTTAAAAATATTGGTATTGTTTTGTCGGCCGGATCTTACACCAAGTATCGCAGTGTTTCGCACCAACTCACCTTAAGAAGGAAAAGGATTATCTGGGTAGTTGGTTGATTAATACAGGATATGTACCTGTATCATAAAATTAAGAAAATACACAATTATGAATTGTATACAAGTGCGGGTTGTAATACCGCCGTACTATTACCAAATGTTCGATAGCCATGCATTTTTTTCGACGAACCAGACAATGTTATGAAGCGTTTCGATGTACAATTTGTACTGTACACGCTGACGACTGCTGTGTTTTTGCAGACGACGACGATCCGGCGTGCCCGGGATCGGATCTGTTCGACCGGTGGCCGGAGCGCCGTACGATGCCGCCGCACATCCGGGTGAAACGCGCGAGACGGACCGACGCGCGATACGTGGACCCGATCCTGGCGGAGCTGATGTCCGACGAAGACTGTTCCACCGGTGGCGGCGGTCTCCGGAAACGCGTCCGAAGCCCCGGCGCCCGAGCCCGGAAAGACGACGCGATCGGCAGCAGAAACGCGGTCGGCCGATCGCGGCGAGACGATCGTGGCGACCCGATGACACGCGGTCGGTGAGAACGTGTGCGCGCGACGACCGATGAGATGAGATGAGATGAGATGGCCACCGCGATTGACATGATTGACGTGTTTTTCGCCCCGTTTCCCTACCCGTCGTCTTGCGGTGTCGAGGAACGGCGTTCCCGACCAACGCTCGCCGCACCGACGTTGTCGCATCGTGTCATTAAAATATATTTATACATCGTCGTTTGTTCCATCGGATCGTGTACTGGTTTGTTGGTCGCGCGCCGAACGCGAACGATTTGCCAAGGGATCATCATCATCGGGATAACCTAACCGGGATTCCGCCTAATAATTTGCGGAATCACCGTGCGGTTATCTATAGAGCTGTGATTCATCTCGTTCGCGTTTTTAACGAACTCGTACTTTTCAATCCAATGGAAATCATCCAATTATCGTTCTCGAAACCAATTGAACACCAACGTCGAACGCGATGCGAACAACACAATTATAAGTATCGCCGGGATTTCACGGTGAATCGCGTGGGTTGTTGCGACAAAAATATTCAACAATGAAAAAATGTATTTAAAATGATTGAAAAATTACCCGTGGGTTTCTTCAACTCCGACGAACATTTATACCCCGATGAGTATTGACCGAATGAAAAACTATTATTTAGCTATTATAATAACGATCATTTTATTCAAGCTTATTTTTATTTTTGTCTAAATAGAATTTTGGTACACTATCTTTATTGTTTATCTAGATGAAAAAAGTATTAATCTGGGTTCAACATTGGATGTTGATGGCTAAATTAAATTTTAATAACAATTAATAGAAATTTAAATCCAAGGATACAAATACCTGTGTGAATACAGGGAAGACCAGTACTTGTTTCAGTTAAATGTATTTACACTAAAAAGTATATTACCATAAGGTTAACAAAAATTTATCATCCATACCCTTTATTGAAAAATATACCTACCTTTTTGAATATTTCCCAATAATAAACAGGTAATTTTACCACACAAGTAAAATGCATTAGACCTTTGAATAGAAGTTTAATACCAGGAAAGATTAAAAATAATTCCAAAACTGTGTCTATTGAATACTGTTGCAAGCAGGGCCGTGACTAGGGGGGTGCAAGAGGTGCGCGTGCACCGGGCGCCATTGACCACCGGGGCGCCAAATAAATTTTTATAATCTAAGTAATATTACTAAAATACTGAATATTAATTCATTTTTTTTTTCTCGTCGAACACCACTATCTCGACATAATTAGCATTGCATTGATTGCCTACCGGTTACAAATATAGTGTTTTTATTCTTAGCGTTAGTATTTATTTTTCCCCGAAATGACGACGTCGCTGATCGCCGTCGTCGATAACAACTATATTATTATTATTGTTACTTGATAAAATTAATTCAATAACATAAATATAGACTTAATATCATAACATAGACTGCGACATATAACAACGACTGGAAGGAATTGTACGATTTTATTTTGAACCCATGATATCTAGTTTTCAGACGTACTGTGTTCACGTCATAGTGCATATTTTTCATCAGGAAACAATTATTCATCAAAGCCTCAAATAAAAATATTTCGTAGAGGGGGTGGGGGCGCTAGAAATAATTCTTCGCGCCGGGCGCTGATTATGCTAGGCACGGCACTGGTTGCAAGTATTATATTTTTACGAGGAGTAAATTTTAATTATCTTAAAATTCTGATGCGTCAATTATTTGTTCAAGGCGAATAAAAAATTATATAAGACGTTTAAATGTGAACGCAAAGTTATATATTATAAATATTTATCAATATGGTGTAAGCTTTCAGAATAACCGGACTGATGAAAACTCGGCAAGAAGTTCCTTTTTGTAATATTGGGAAACCTGTTAAATAGTAATTGAACAATTCTCTTCTATTTCGATTTTATGCTTTAGTAAAATTTGTCTATTACATATAATGCGTACACACCACTGTGATTTTCAAATGTACTCACTTATTTTTGTCATAAAATTTTGCAATTTTCTGATGTATCAATCGATATTTAATAATAATCATTTAATCAAAATTTGAATTACAGTTTTTGAATTCATTTAAACTGATCTACATACCTATGAAAAACTGGATACAAATACATAAAACGTTCGAGCTTTAAATCTAAATTTCAAATAACAGTATGTGGATAGACTTCCCGAAATGAAAAGATTTTTTAGTTATTAAAATTATTATTAATATTCGGTTATGCGATATTATATTTGCCAACTATATTTTTCAACAACTATATTTGGCTATTTAAGAAAATTTAAAAAATACATATTATTTTAAGCATAGAGAAAATAAGTGAACATACTTAAATGTTTACCAATAAAATGTGGTTTTGTTTTATTATACTGTAGTTTATCATTTTTTTTTCTTTGTACGATACATAGTATACTAACCTAAATATGAAAATCAAATTATAGGATATTTTTACGAGTACAATTTTTCAGCATTCTAAAATTTAATTGGTATTTAAATTACATATTGTTATTATTGACTTATAACAATAACTTAATAGCCATTGAACTAAATTAACTAAAACAATAGGATTATCGCTTGAAGTATTGAATTTATATTAATTTATGTAAATGTGTTTAGTGGTGCTGTGCAATAATAAAACGAGTTGTTCATAATCGTGATATAATCCGTTAAATGTTAAAAAATCTAGGTAGGTATTAATTATTTGATAAATTGGAACATTATCTATAAAAAACCAAACGGAAGTTTACTTGCGTAATTATACATATTGGCTAGCAATATGTTAATTATCTGCATAAATTATAATCTTTTAAGTATTTAGATACTCGTAAATTTCTGTTCGGATTATGACTTTGATCTGTAATATCTCTTTTTAATAGTTAAAAATGAATACATTTACTCTATTTAAATCAAATCCCGTGTTGAATGTTCTTTATTATTTAAGTATTGTTTTTTATTTTATTATTATTTTATTTTAAGTTGCTTAATATTAAAATATGTTCCTAATTGTTATTAATTATTTAAAAAATTGTAACTGTTCATAAAATGATTTTTTTTAATTATAAAAAGGTATCAAATAATATAGATTTGCAAATTTTATTATTAAAATGTTCCAACATATTAGTAATACTGTTATACTTTTAATTTTAGATTTCCATGTGATGTTTAATGTTATTTATCTATAATAAATTTATAATATTTAAAATATTGTAAATGTTCGTACAAGGATTTGGTTTTTTTTAAATTATTAAAATGAATTGAACTATATAGATTTGCATATTATGTTGTTGAAATATTCTAACATACCTACTGTCTTGAATATTACTTGAGTAAGAGCATTCAAATATTTTTTAGGTACTCCAATACATATTTTCAAACACTTTTGAAAAAGGTACTTGGGCATAGAATTTTAAGTACGTTCCCAGAGTATCTGTATAATCAAGTACTATTTTTAAATTATTTAATAAATTAATTTGTAAGATTATATCCAAAAATTTAATCGTGTTGCATATATAAATTTTTATGTGAAATAATAAATATTTACTATATGTTGTATTTTATTCCAAATATCCGAACCTGAGAACACTGTAGTATATACCTGTGATGTTCAACCTTTTTCTTTGGCGGACCACTTTGGTAAACAATTATTTTAAAGCGGACCACTAAATATAAATGTACGAATAATAGCAATATTAATCTAATAATTTTATGCATATAGTAGGCATAGATATACACGTAAGTACATATTGAATTAGTTTCCAAACATTTTATTAACTACCGAATAGATTACAGATTGAGGAACAGGTGGTTGGTATACATTAATTTTATCAGTACACTATTTTATTTGAGGTGCATGTGTTATATCGTAACATTTCTACTTGAAAATGTTTGCAATTAAAATGTATATATTTTTTTTTTTTTAAAAAAACTTATTTTATAATAATTTAATTTAATTTTTTTAATATTTAATTTATTTTTACAAAAATAGTAACGCGCCACATTGAATATTTTCGTGGGCCACATATGGCCCACGGTCCGCGGTTTAGGCACCACTGGCCTATATTCTACATCACATAATTCACATGCACCATATACCTACTACCCTTATCGATTAATAGTTTTATAATAAAATATGTTTTTTATGTAATTTATATCATTATAATAAATATATAACTTAAAATGTTTATTTTGTATGAAGTGCCTATATTCCTTTTTATTAATTTATAATATTCTATATAATATTTAATAATTGTAAATTAACAAAGTGGGAAAATCAAATTAGATCATCTACTTCTTTTATACTAATTAGTTACCAATAGGCAACTGTCAACTAGTTACATGTGGAATGATTGGAATGATAAAGAAAGCAATAAAATAAAAACACTATTTTTCAAGACTGTGCGATTTTGGTTTAAAGTATTGATTTCTTTATCACATACCCTACAGTCTATATAATTTATTTAAGAAATGAAAATGTTTTTAAAATTCTTCTATATTGTTTTTATGATTATATCATAAACTACAATGTCGTTATAAATTTTTTTTAAGTTCCTATTTAAAAATATCTATGAATACTCTATGGAAGTAACTATATTCGTACTTGAATAATTTATTTATGAAATATTCAAATACGTATTTTGTATTTTAGAAAAAAAAATTTCCTGTATCTATACTAAAATACTGCTAACATATAAGTAAAACTTGTACATTTTTGTTTTAAATTTCCATATCATTTCAAAATTTTACCAATATTAATTCTATACAAAAAAGTAAAAAAGTACAATTTTATAAATGTTTTAATGACATATAAACAGTTCGTTGTTGAACACTGGTTGTACATTTTGAACATATGTATATATATTAATTAATTAGCCAATTTATTACTAAAACTATATGGTAGTTTTAAATGAACAATCCCGCGGTCACATCATCTTGTTGCACTGGATTGAATGACGTGATCGATATGAGAATCGCGAACCAGTTTTCGTATATGTTAATTTACACATACGTATATTATAATTGAACATATACGTTTATTTACTTGTTGAGCTAAAATATATTTCATGCGCGAAGATGATTAAATTAAAATGTTTTTTTTATAATACTAGCTGATCCAGAGATGCTTGGTTATTGTTTGAATTTCATTGTACATTATTGTCCTGCCTGACATATTTATTGGATGATATGTATGTAATCTAGAATATTTTTTTTTTTTACTGTGAGAACAGATGATCGGGCGGGTATAGGTAATCCCATTATTTCCGCCCGATTTCTATCGTTTATTTATGTGATCTAGAATCTATAACTCACTGCAGTAAAGCGAGGAAAAATAAAAATAGCTCATACTGATGAGGTTTTTTTTATATTTTTTTTGGTATAAATCCATTATGAACTTTACGTAAATACTACATTCTTGAATAAACAATAGTTTTGATTATTCCATTCGCTGTATAATTGAACTGACTTGAAATAATTTTAACTAATGCGTTTAGTATAATTCGAATGAATATTATTTTGCAGTAGCCATTATTTATTTATTTATTTATTTATTGATGCCGATAACCGAATTATCATAAATTGATTTGGCTCAAAAAATACCTCCTGATGAAATTTGATACATGCCGATAAAACAACCGTAAAAATAATTATTAAATACTTATTTTTCATTCGTATTACCGAGGTACCAACTAATATCCTAGTGAATACCAGGTATCTACTGTATATGGTGTAGTGGGACTACCTATTGAAATATTTTAATACGAAGATTTAAATCTTCTTCGGATAACACAAACGATACTGCATTTGCGAGAATTCCATAAAAATAATGGTTTCTGTGTTTAATCTTAAACAATAATTTGTATACAGATAATGATCGATTTCGTCGTCAATAATATTTTAATTAATTTAGTTCAAACAATTTTTATTATGAACGACTAATACATAACTTTAATAACTAACGAGAAGAACAAATAAAAAAAAAACAAGTTTATGTTGGGCTTGGAAAAATGCAAATTTATAAATCATGTAATTTTCCAAAAAAATAAAACCATAGCAATTCGTAAAATTGTTTTATTGATTTATAACGTACCGTCGCCGTGACATTGTACTTTTTTGTAAGTGCGTTGAAAGAACATAATGTTAAAAATATTAATTGTCATTAAAAATCGTGCTGTTATCAAATGGTTTTTTCGTCTTTTTCCCAACGATTTCAGTTCACTCTTCCTCCCCGCTTTGCTATTGTGGAATTAAAATCTTGGAAATACTCGATGCGGATATTAATTTTCATTTATCAGACTCAATTATTATTTGAGAAAAAAAAAGTTGTCTCGGGTCATTCATTATATTTGATTAAAATATACGAAATACGTAAAAATACTTCGGACGTATTTCTCGAGTGGAGTATATCTCTCGGGGTTTAAGCTCGGTCACTTGGACGGGTTTGTTAGCCCATCCGCATGTAGTCGTTTTAAACATAACGATAATTGGATGTGGGCGGGGGAGTAGGAACGCGATTTCCGACCACACCGCGTTTACTAATAGAATTCATTAAATTCCAACGTCAACATCACAATAATATCATAATCTCTAATTATTATACAAATGATAATAGTACATCCGACATTTTTCGAGATTCTTCCGTTGGAAAAATGTGAAAGGAAAAAAAAAAACTCTTGGACGAACATTTTCGGACGTTGATTAAAAATAATGTTCGAAACAAAATTATTATACGTTCCCGAGTGAGGAGAGAATTTTTAAAAACAGATCTTAGACCGCGGCATGTGGTTTCTTAACAAAACCTTAGCTCGTTATGCATTTTTGAAAAATTAAATGTTAAATCGGGCTTGCGCTCATCGTAATAATATGCCAAGTACAACATTAATATTAATTAATATATGCGCGCGAGTTACACGGCATTTAAGTCCGTGCAGGATTGTCTTCACTGGGTATTAAATAAAGACAAATTTCGTTATCTGTGACATCGTCGCGTCATAGTAATAATGTCGTCATCGCGTAGACTCGATCGGTTTCGAAAACGTCGCAGTTTTTTATTCGTGAAACGACGATTTTTCTACTATCGCAGACTTGTCAGATCTAATATGTTGTACGGAGGCTACCAAACACAGATGGTTTTAAACACAATTTCGTAGTCACGTTATAATGAAATTCGTGCGTTTGCCAAATAATGTAACAAAAAATGAGAAGCAAAAAATAAAAATCATGAAAAAATATACGAAACCGTAAAACCAATGGTTTTGTTACAGGTTAATCCAGTTTAGAACATTATTAACGATACGCTTGAAATCAAGTTTATCAAAAGCAGTATAAGGTTTTTTTTTCAACAGATTTCATTTTAATCCAGATTTGATTAAAAACTTGTATTTGAATATAAAATGTAAGGAAGATAGATACAAGAACAATGTAAAAACGTCTAAACCGAGTGAGTTATGTATTTATTAGGTACTTAACGCATGGCCGCCCACGGTTTCACTTTTAGAATTCAACCGCAGGACCAAAAAAAATATCTACCACTACCCTCCAACCGGCTGTTTAAAAAATATGATTTTCAACAAGACTGTTAGCCCTACTGTGGCTATGCCATGCAACACATCAAGTGCAAGAGGGGGCTGACTATCCTAGTTTGACAACTAAGCTCTCAGACGAGTATAATGTTTAGATGTAATGCTCAAGTAAAACGAAGTTGAGACGATTAGAGAACTTGTAAATATATAATAACTTTTATAACGTAGTATAATACTGATATTTTAACTTATTCGGGTGTAACTTGATAAATTTTTTATCAAGCGAAAATTGATGGAGAAATAATAATTTAACGATGGGAACTATGTTGGTACCAAAAAATAACAATAACATTAAGTAAAACTATTTTAATTTAAATATTAAAAATCACGAAGTTTATTTTAGTACTAGTAATTAGTTGGATCGTCGGAATATTCAGAAAAATTAACTGTGTAAATTAAATATTTCATAACTTAAAAAAAAAATAAATAAATAAATAAAAAATTAAAAATATTTTGTTGAAATGTTATTATTTATTTGAAATAATCGATTAACGCAGTCTTAAGTCGTGTTATTAGTTGTTAGGAAAAATAGTAAAAAAATTATTTGACAGAACGGGGGTTGAACATATATCAGACTACCCTAAAGCCACTAGTCACGCCCATGACTGAAATCATAATTAAAAACTTAGACAACATGAAAGTGTGAAGTATTGAAAATCAAATACGGGTTGATAACTTATTGTTATACCTCTAATGAGATAAGAAAACTACATGGTATGAAGGAGTGATGGGCGAACTTAATGCGTTTGCCCAACGAATTAGTTATTCACTGTTTTGTTTGCGTTGTCTGGTGAATACAGTCGGAAGTACCGTATGAGTAAGACCTGTCAGTGCCGAATCGTAACAAGCATGTGTTGTTATTTCCCAAGTCAGTCGTCTGACGACCATTGTAATTGTACGGATACACTGCCTGTACTTACGCGTTTCGTTTAATGTATTATATTTGTTTCGCTATTTCGATTTCACCGTTTTCGTTTTCGGTGTTTTAATTTTGCAATACACCGCGCTAAGCTCGCCGTTTTGTAGAAAATGGTTTCAAAGTCTGATTACGGTAGCCGCAAAATGTAATTACCTAGGTGTCATTTTTTTCGAGTATATTATGTTCCTTGAAGTAAAATATACTTCACCGATCAAGTGGATATGGAGTGTGAGGGGAATTGGGGTATTAACCACAAAACAAATTTTCGTTATTTTTTTATCGTTTCTATATCATTATTTATATTTAAATTAAAATATTTCTATTGACTTTTTTTGTTTTCAGAAAGTTGGACCGGAACAAATAAAAATATATTAATCAACTGCATAATGTAAAATTAATTAGGAAGAAAATATTTTTTAACCATCGGTTTTTAGATTACACGTTAAATAGTACGAATGGGAAACTGTGAAAAAATCAGTTAAACGTGACGGTACATATATTATACACCTTTTTAGCAATGCTAATTTTGAGATTGAGCGTCTTAAGTATCATAAGAACGCCTTTGATTTATGTCTGTGTTAATGTTGATGAATGTCGTATGACTGTTACGAAAACATATTATAATTGATCCGTCAGATGTTTTTCAAGAAAATCACCTGTCAACTATACTTTTTAATATATTAAAAAATTATCTTCTTAATGTTATCATTAATTATAAAATCTGAAAAAAAATATTATTGATTTAGAATAAGATATAAATAATCAATTTATGTGATGTAATATAAACCATTTATTTTTCAATATTATTAAAAGTAAATTTATGAAATTTTACTTCATAAAATAATCCTATTTACTTTCAATACTCTTTTTCTGACTAATATCATTCAAACTTGTTCCTCGATTTAAAGATTCAGAATTAAATTCTTCTACTAATGATTAAAAGTAAAGCTTTTCATAATTTATAATTTATTAAACGTACTTGTGGTTAATTTTTAGATCCTATTTCTTTAAAAATCCTCTATTACTCTCTTGTTCGATCAAATCTAGAATATTATTTTCTCATCTGGATAAATAATACTTGCGTTACTAACTAAATCTTGCGTTAGAATGTGTCCAAAATAATTGTCTACGTTTTACCTTTTTTAAATAATAGAAAACCTGTTTCGTGGTTTTTATAATAGTGTTATACATTTTCTTAACATTTCATTACTCTCTGGTTGTCGTATACTTTTTCTCTCTAAATTTTTTTCAAAAACAATTATTAGGTTCAATTGATTGTCATGATACTAAATAAAAAAATAATAAATACTTTCATCAATCCGTTTTAAAACTATTAGCCAAATTACAAGAGATTCTAAACCTCCCAGCTAGCCTTCTAATAGTTGCAGGTAACAAATATGTATTTGATTATATTTAATACATTTTTATTTTTTAAATTCATACTCTATATTTATTTCTAAATCATTCTCATTATATGTGATCTATTTTTAAGTAACGATGACAATTTTATTGTATTATGTTTGTGCACAAAATATTTGTCCTATTATGTTTTAGAACTTACATCATATATACGTTATAATATTATATAATATTCGTATTAAATAGTAAAATATTATGTCAATAATTAGAAGTCTTACTTCTCAAAACTATCATAAATCCGTTCAAAGAAACATATCATGAAAGTAAATCATCGTGAGTGTAACAATAACATTTTACGTTATTATTAATTTTAAAACATTTAAAATACACACTGACTGTTGACATTTATAAATGTATACAAGTTACTTAGACAATTCGTAGAGCAATTTATACTCTTGCTTGGAATACATTTTTTATTTTATTTTTTTATTACAATGATTATAACAGTTTTGTTTACCCACTGTGTAATTATATTGATTTTGTTAAAAAATGTTTAATTTATGTAAATTTATGCTTCGCTCTAGATTGATCTGTATACTAAACTCATTAGCATTATCACTTATTATATCATCCCGTTGGATATAGTCGAATTTATTGGCGATAATCATTCTTAACTATTAACATTAAATGCTATAATTTGTAAGCGCAGTTGTATAAAAAGGCTTTTTGGACTTTTGAATTAATGTTGTAATAAATTGTAAAAGGATTTGCATTCATTCAAGTCTGACATTTCTACTCCATTTATTTTTACTCACATTTTAGATTTAATATTTTAAAAACGTATTTAAAATACTTTTATTGTATATTCTTATAGAATTAAAAGTTGTTTTACATCATCATTTTATTTTTGGCGCAAACAAACGCACCGAAAGTTTATTCGTTCTCGGGACCGAAATTGTATAAATAAATGTATATTATATACACGTCTAAACCCGAGCTTTGGGTCTCGTAATCTTCAGACCGTGTAATTATCCACGGTAAACCGTTTTAATCGACTTTCTACGGGGTGCACGGAATAAAAGTTTAAATTGGTGCCGAAAGTTCTGAACGAATCTCTTTCCACTAGGCGCGAACAAAATAATTAAACAAACCAATTAAAATATGGTGGTCTCTTGATAGGAAAAAGAGTAGAAAAAAAAGATAATTTTTGATGTTTCCGAGTAAAAATTAAAACGCATCGTGGAAATTGAATAACAAAGCGGTCGTGGATGGATTAAACGCGATCTCGACCACTAAGTAAAAAAAATAAAAAAACAACTATTATTTGAATAACAAATCGCTATGTGCACACGAATGTTAAAATCGTAAGAGACTAGGTCCCTGTTGAACGAAAGCACCAGAAAGCAAGACGAGGCTACACGCGATTGTTTTCCGCATATTAGTAATTCAACAAGCACGATTATAATAATACGTCCGACTGACGATTATGACGTAGTCGGTAATTGAAACCCATAACGTAAGTATTAAAATGGAACCGTATGAATGGTTGTCTTTTCCACAATTTAAACACAATTAGTCAATTTACTGATTAGTAAAACGGCTCAGTTACACTTTCGTTATAATTCGGATTTGTTCGATTGGTTTGAGAAACAATCAGTAGAGTTCAAAACTAAATATTGATCATTTATTTTTATTTACGGTTTTACCATGATGTGTGTGTGTGTTTTTATTTTTTTATTTGTGTACACAATTTAGACGGGAAATATTGCTCAAACATAACAATCACGAGGGTTTCTGATAAAAAAAAAGGATGTATACTTGGGAGTGTTGTCGCTTTATAAATTCCCGAATGATAGAGATAAAAGGAGAAAAAATTACAAATTACTTTAATTGAGAACAAGTGTAGAGTACCGTCTTGTCTTGTTCACGTAATATTCTATTAGAGAATTTATATAAGTATTTAATAAAAATTTCTTCATTTTCGAAATATTTTAACGAATATCGAGCTAAATTTAGGTACTTGAAATTAAAATTAAAAGTTCATCCTATTCAATTATTTGATTATTCTACTATATCATTCATCTTTGGAAATATAATCTAAACTGCCCAACCACCCGACTTCTTTTACTCGAGATCGTTTTTAGAAACGAATACAGCAATACCATACGTATATGAATCTTACTGATGCAACCATGGAATTTCGTTCGTTGTACTCGATTGCAGTTTAAATAAAAACATTTATATATAATAATTATGTTTTGTTTACATATACACTGCAGAATGTTGCGTCACTATGATCAATATTTGTTAAAACGGTTAATCATTTAAATCACAAATCAAACCGTCTGACATGTTACACCCAGGTGACTAGGAGCGTTTCTTAATAATTTACTTCAATTCTTCACAGTTAAGTTTTGGTAAATATTTATCTCCGTGGTTAAACATTCATTATTACTAATAATAATAAGTAATATGACTATTTTCTATCCTACAACTCAAATTCATCGTACTGAGTCAAATGAAATCAAGTTTATCACTGTTGGAAACTCGATGGCATTAATTGATTATGTGGGAAAATCAAATCGACAGTGTAATGGCATGAGCGCTATAATACTCTCAACGCGTTTGCTCGAGTACTTGGAAAATACTGCTAGAGTAAACATACATTTTAATGCGTACATATTTCACTTTGATGGGATTTAAACGTTTCAATTTTTGTGTGGAGTGTGAATAAATACGGATTATCATTACTGTAGAGGAAGCTGTTTAAATATGCGAATGAAAAATCTATACTGGGATTGTCGTAGGTGAAATTATTAATCCGTTATTAACTATTAAAAGGTCAAGAGACAGATCAATTGGGCCAAATAGTACAATGTTGCGTAAGTCCACGAGAAATCTTTAATTCATACACTTGTATTTCAGGACTTACCAATACGATTTTTATTATTATTGTACTTTATGGTTCACGGCATATCTAGAGGGAAATAATCGAAAAAAACGGCACATTATGGAAGAATGGAACATAAAAAATTCGAAAAGGTAACACCGTGAATTCATACGAAACAAAAAACTAATGATCTCAATATTTTGGAAATAGAAGACCGCGTACCACGTTGGGAGAAGTTCAGGAAATATAATTCATATTATTATTATTATCTATACGTATATGTTACTGTAAATGTCCGCAATTTGTGTGTGCTAACAGTCACCGGTCAATGTCGCCATACACCAAAGTCATTGGTAAATGTTGGCATATTGATTAAATTTTTACTGTTTATAAACATTTACTAGCAAATGTCGACATTTATATAACGATATTGGTGAATGTTGGTAATGCCGATACTATTTAATCTACCTAATCTAATACCTACCTATTTAATAATATTCTATTAGGTATATTATATATTGAATGTTTTATTACCTTAACCTGCAATAACTGCCATGCTATGCAGCCTCGTTAATATTTAAAGTGATATTGTCATTCAACGTACATCGTCGTTCAAAATTTTTTTAAACGGAAAACATACGTGAAGTATTTTATAATAAATTTAATAATTTAGTATCTAAAAAAAAAGCAAAATCATTCTTATTTTCTATCAGCTGAAAAATATACACTTTTAATAATTATTAATGAAGTGAATATTTCGAGTTCCATATATTGATCGTAGTAAAATGGATCCCCAAAATATTTTAGCTGTAGAATTAGATAATAATAAAAAGTAGATAATGATTATTATAAATTAGCTACCAAAAATAGTGGTATAAATCAATTGAACACCAGAAACCAGTTTTCAGTAAGTAAAGAAAATTTAATATCAATCACTGATGTACAAATGGATCAATAAATGTCCTTAAAGCAAGCTTCTGCATCAAATTCATCAACCGGTGGGCAAGGGTATACACACGATGTAATTTCAAAACAAAGTGCACCACAAAAAAGTGTGGTTGTAAAAATGTTGGCATTTTATGTAGTTAAAAATATTATGACAGTTTTGTCATGTTGTAATAAGTAGAATTATTTTCGCAATTTTTTTTTTTTAAATATTCATTTTTATATTGCAAAATAATGATAATTAATAATAAAAAATAATACAGGTATAATATTGTTTAATAATAAAAATTATAAGTAATACAAGTAATTATTAATATTTAAAACTAAACATATAATTTCTATTTTGTATTATTGTTTATAGTACTATTAGTACTATAATATAAAATGTTGTGTGAATACGTAACCTATATCAACATTAACCGAAACCGTGATGTGCATGTCAAAATTGATCAAAATCCTAATTTAAATGTAAACATCACTAATATATGTCGATATTATTTAAATTTTTCAACATTCACCAATTTAGTAGGTGTATGTCGACATTCACTAGGTGACTATCATCATTCACCAATTGCGGACATTCGCAGTAACATTTGTAAAATATCTGTGACTAACTAACTCACTGATTCGGCATCGCCTAGCCAGATCACTGTCAATCACTGAAGCTATGAGAATGAAATTTGATCTGTAGTTTTGTTTCACGATGTAGAGTACCACTAAGAAAGAAGGTTAAAAGGAGTTTAAAAATTGGAAATACAATTTCTTGATCATATTTTCTGAAAGAGATAATAGGCCTCAAACATTATATTTGGTAAGATTTTTTTGAATCCGATCTTTATCCGATGCAACTAAATTATTAATACGTTAACGTTGTACGTTAAATACGACCATGACCATGTGTCATATTGTATATGATAATTTAGCCTTATCGTTGTACATCGTCTACATATCGTATTTATTGAACGCAGTCATCATTCATCAATTAAATCTAAGCAAGAAAACTATACAATTTGTGTAATATATATTCAATAAAATCCCGAACTTCAAATAGAAAATGTATAAAATTGATAGAAAATTATATTTTTATGCACCTAGGTCAGTGCATTTACTATAATTATTTAAGTAGTTATTGTTAAAACTGTTTCATGAAGATATTACAGATATGATGTTTGTAAAAGCTGATATAATAATGATGTTCACTAATAGTTGATACCTCGGATATTAATGTCTATATTCAAAAACTCGTAACGTATTATACTATATTTTTTAGATTTTAAAATAATCGCTACGACACGTCTTATTAGTGATTCTGTCTATAGTGTTCATGCTAGTATGCTGTGTTTGAATAATATTGTAGTATTCGGCACACACTATGTGATATATACCACGTGCATAGATGTTAGATAATAGCCGTGAGATACCGATCTCGCTCAGCTTGGTAGGATGGTAGTGCTTCCGTGATATTTTACTGGATCACCACGGTACATCGCGGCTCTAACACTTCTGTATGTCGATGTTCCCTTTTACTATGTATGGAAAAATAATAGATTTTAGAGAAGAAAACGTGAAATTAATGTAAATGGTTGGTCGGGAATAAAGAAATATCAAGCTTTGGATAGAGTATACACCATTCATCCTAAGAACACCGAGTGTTACTATCTTCGTCTTTAATTTCATGAAACCTGAGGCTTTACATGTTTTTGAGATCAAAAACGATGGCAAAATGTAATCTACATATTAGTCAGCGTGTAAGAATCTAGGCTTGCTGAAAGACGAAAGGCACTGGGATACAACTATAAAAGAAGTTGTGCTCTGTGGTTCTCCATTTAAATTACGGGTGGGTTTTTTTGCTGTTATGTTGATATTTTATCAATTGTCTTATGCTTTAAGTCTTTCAAAAAAATACTAGAACAGTCTTTCAGAAGACATCAAGTGAAATTTGAGGTATAAAAAAATAATGTAAACTCAATTATTAATGTGTTAATTAATTATGTAATGTAACTATGTAACTAAAAATGCAATGTATTAACTATTAAAGTACACAATAAATGCTCGGTTAGTCTTGAAGATATAGTTTTATCTTTGGGTGGTCAATTATTACAACATAATAGATAATAATACTTCGACCATCAAGATTTGACGCAACTTTACGAAATAAGGATTATCTCCGAGAGATCAATTATGATTGAATATTTTGGAACATTTACAAAACAAATTATCAGTTCTATAATTTTTTCTTTTTTTTGTACTGATAACACTGCAGTTTTGAAATATTTTCATATATTTATGACAAAATATTAAAAATCATTGAAAGGAACACTAGCCAAACATTTTTCTTAGATGTAGCTGGGGAAACTGGAAAAAATTTGTTTGTAAATATTTTATTGACCGGAATGCGTAAAGATCATGGAATATATTTAGGCTGTAGCTTCTTCAGGCATCACTGCTTCATCACTAGAAGGATATAAGACAGTTCACTCTGTATTTAAATTGCCATTAAACCTAATGAGAGCAGAGACACCTATATGCAATACTTCTAAACAGAATAATATTACACAAGTTCTAAAATACTATGAGTTCATAGTTTTGGATGAACGCACAATAGTGGCTTTGAAGCTCTTAACAGAACATTAAAAGATATAAAATAATATCATAGTTTGATGGGTGGAGTAACTGTGTTGGTGACTGGAGATCTTATGCAAATATCAAACATTATACCTAGGAGTAAAAGAACTGATAAAGTAAAGTCGTGACTAAAAGCTTCATATTTGTAGCCACATATCTAGAAAGTTGCAGTTCATACAAATATGATGAGAGTCCATTTGAAAAGTGATACATCTGCTGGAATTTTCACAAAAATGTTATTCAAAATAGAAGATGGACATTTTCCTTTATTAGATGGTGAAATCACACATTCAAATTCGGGTATAGTTGTTAACTCTTTATCAGAACTTACCTCTAGAACAGTGGTTCTCAACGTTTTTTCGTTCATATACCCCTTTACCACTCACCACTATTTCACGTAACCCAAATATCAATTTTGAATATAAATAATGGAAAATAATAATAATAATAATAATTTTTAACCCTTTGATCGCCACATGCCCGCCAGCGGGCATTTGATAATCTTTCGCTGAAAGCCACAGTCTATTCAGAGAGTTATTCATATAATGTTAATATAAAAAATTAAGGCAATTGAATTCTGTTGTGTTGTATAATTATTTATTTCAACACCCTAAAAATATCGAATCGAGGTAAAAAATATACCTTTCGATGTAAAATTTTCTTTTCTATGCAATGGTAATATCATAGGTACCATTACTCAGCGCCAGCGCAACTAAGTCTATTTGAAAATATATAGGAATGTGACAGCCGGCTACCACATTGTTAATGCTATCACCATCATTCAGATGACCGCCGGCGGCCACGTGGTGATCAACGTGTTAAGGAAAATAAGGAAATAATTATTTATATTAATTAGTTTGCGCCAAACAATGTATATAAAAATAATAATATCAACTAAATAATTTTATTTTAATGTGAAACTTGAGCTTGTTTGCTTGAACTTATTTTTTTGAAATCTGGCTCCACACTTGATAAATAAACCCGTAAGTTTGAACTTACTGACAGTTTATTATGATATTTATTTTTTATGAACGTGTACGTAGAAAAAGCCCTTTCCACCAACACAGTGCTTGTGAATGGTAGCAGAACATTGAGTGCTTTGCATGATAGCTCAGGATATTCTTTTTTCGCATTAACCCATAACGCGATAATAGATTTATTTTCAAATGCTACCTCAAGTAAAGAATCCGTTTTCAGTTCTATACGTTTTTCTATTTCTGTACTGATAACACTGCAGTTTTGAAATAATTTTCACTAAAAGGGAATGCAATCCAGTGGTCTTCTTTTCTATATTAAGGAAAGTATTAAATTATTAAATATTTCGTTAACAGCAAAGTATTTCAGTTACATTAAGTTTCACTTTTTTCTCCATTACACGTATCCCTAGGGGTACGCGTACCCCAAGTTGAAAACCGCTGCTCTAGAATATACTCTGAAATATTTAACACCAAGGATTAATCCTCCAAATGATCGAACGAGTGAATAATGTTAACTTCAAAGAACGACAAAACAACCAGAATCAATAAAATTATACATACAGGTATTATAGGCATTTAAAGAAAAAGCTGTGGAATATACATATTTTGATACAGTGATCCAAACGGATGACGCTGTTCTTTATCCTTTAAAATTTCTTAATACTCTGAATTCTTCTGGACATTCATCACATAAACTTATCCTTAAAATTGGAACATCTGTAATGAAATCTTAATCTGCCTAAATTATATAATGTATTAAATTCCATTTAAATCTCTGCACAACAATATAACAGAAGACATTGTTATCACTCATTTAGTTTTCATTCCAAGAATAACGTTAATCCCATCTGATCATCCCTTTAAGTTTAAAATAATACAGTTTCCTCTTAATGTATGCCTTGCTATGATTATAAATAAGTCCCAAGGACAATAATTATTATTGAGGATGGCTGGCATTGACTTGAGAGAAGAATGATTTTCAATGTTCTATAGTTAATTGTACCAGTTGCCTGGTTATTTTAGCCCCAAAAAGCTGTAACAAAAATATAAGTAAAGAGTACGGAAAAAAAATATAATCTATGACACTGTGTAGCCTAAATTATGAGGTCATATTGATTCGACTGAAAATTAGTCGTACTCGTTACTCATAAATTTCAAAAGAACTACAAAGTGCAACATGTGGGGTCTTGAGCTAAATCCAACTCATATTCACGAAATGCAGAAACATTTAGAAGCCCAGAAAAAATACAATTATAGTTTGAACACGATGATGAACAAACAAAATGGCTCACACGGTTTTGCAGAAGGTATTATTAAACGCACAGAACTTTTTATAAATTCCACTGATAAAAATCTTATGTCGAAACAAAATAATGTAAGCATTACGAGACACTTAGGAGTAATCTAATATTATAATGTTGAAAGAGCAAACCCCAATGGTCTAGCTATTATGGAGTCTAGACCATAAGTAGAAATATAAGAAAATATTATAAAAAATATTGAGATAATCGATAAGACGAATTTAGATTTATTTTCGGAATTGAAACGGGTGGTATGTATAGCATATCATATTACACCGATTTCAATGTATACATAATATGAAAAATTGTGTGTATATTTGATGGAAAAATAAAATATACGATACCACGATATCCATATATCGAATAAAGTCAACACAAGTGTTCGCGCTAAAATGTTTTTTTATTCGTTTCCGCGTCTACTGGATATTAAAATAAACTGCCTACCTATAGAATAAACACACAATGGCGCATGCGCTAAATGAGTAAACTAAACTTTTTATGAAACCCTATCACATTCCATCAGATTTACAAACTACATACATGAAAATACTATTTTTAAGAAATATTTCCATCACAAAAAATACATAGTATTACTTAGCTTTATAGAACTAAATTATACTTTCACATAATAATATTATAGTGTGTTACTGTATTTATTGTTATCTACGATTTATTAGAGTCAATTTTTGATTAAGTATGTTCAAACTAGATCACCTATAATAAGAGATAAATTTTATTTTATTATTCTTATATCAATTAATTTATCATCGACTTATAAATTATGAGTTTAAAAATACGAAAGAAAAAACTATTGACAAAAGTCTCTCTTATGAGAATAGAAACCTTTTTTAAGCGGTTATAAACAGGAAATTAAATATACCATGAAATAAGCATGTTTATCAAATTGAAAAATTAAACTTCATCAATTTTTAAATTAAAAATATTAAACGATAATCGTTGTTTTTGGTAAAATAAATTAGTATTTGCCATTATTCAAATTTTAATGTCCGTAAAAATAGAAATAAAATTCCAACAAAATCAAATATTTCAATAATTTAGCAATATACTAAGTGGCGTAGGAAGACTCGCTATCGCCCATGGCAAATTTTAAAAAAACTTCTTTTTACTAATTCAAAATGTTATGAGATGATATTCTTTATTAAATTTAAATTTTACTATTTTTGTTAAGGATTCTTACAATTTATAATAATTATTTATTATTACAGTATAAATATTAATTTTTTTGTTTTCACGTTGATAATTTCTTCATATGAAATTTCCTATATGAATTATCTCGGACTGTTCTCATAATTTTTTCATAAAATTTCACATAATATGTACAATAAGAAAAAATCTACACATTTCAAAAAATATAATGAAGAAATTTCGACAGAATAAAAATTCGAATAAAGTACCTCTTAGAAATTCGCGTTCCTGGTAGTACCGTCCCTAACCTAGCGTAATATAGCTGATCTATTTTAATGAGCTTTACGTTCGGTTTTACAACTATAAACCTAACCTAAAATCACATGTTTTTATTAAAAGCAATGTAAACATAAAAACACGCTGATTCCGTGAAATAATCAATTATAAAGTTTTATTTCATTTTTTTTCTCTCCAGATCGGTAAAAAATTATTAGGTAACCGAAAAATGACTATGTACGTCTAATTCGCGACCGCATAAAATACCATATTTTTCGTCACGGTTTTGTTGAGCGAAAGTTTGTTCACGGAAAAAAGTCGTGTCATCGTGTAAAACTATTATCGTGATTTGGCTTGGGGTCGAAAATGTGTGGTATACTCATAAAAATATTTAACCGGCTGCTTATACTTTGCCGGTGTCTTCAATTTGGTGTTACATGTCAAGTATCATTGTCGCTATGTTGTGAGTAAATAGATATACGATTTTCACGATCGAGCCGCGAAATAGAGCGGGAAATCATTAATATAAATTGAAATTATTAAGATTCAATTATTATTATTAACACACGTTTTAATCGACCCGAAACTTTTGTCGAGATCCGATTATACCGTATTTATATCGATCGACGTCAAACGACAGTAGTTGCACAGTATTGCACGGTTGTGTCGGGATAATGGTGCTCTTTTACAAATAAGTATATGGTTTTACAATATTTGAGAATTTTGAGGATATTATACCGAAAGGTTAACCGATGGGGGAGGAGGGGAAGCGGGGTTCTTGAGAGTATAAAATATGTTTTTCTTTCTTTCGCCAAACGGTTAACGACAAGAAAAAATCAATACAAAATACCCTATGATGAAATCCGAAGCTCTTTTACTGCCGAATACATTTCTGTCATTGTGTGGAGGTGATCCCCCCCTCTCTCCCTCTGATTACCAAAAAACGTATAATACACCCGCTGTACCATTATATGCGATAGATTATTTTAATTATTAATATTTTTGTGATCCGACAAAATTATCAATGTTTTATTAATTTCGATTAAGAGCGTACCACGCACGGTATAATTAATATTACATAACAGTTTTACACAAGTATTGTGTTTACCGTGTATCTGCAGTTATCATTGTTTGAACGTTGATGAATTCTGTTAGAACCGTTCCAAAATCAATATTTAAACGATCGCGAAACACTGTTTAATAATTGAATGCCTTGAAAACGAGACCCGAATTATATTTCATCGCGATTAATCGTAAAATCGTTCTTGAAGCGCGTGTACATTAAGCCACGTCGTCTCGCGTTAATCGTCTAGGAGCTCATTGTTATTAGATTATTTCGGGATATTAACAATTACTAAAACAATAAAGTGTAATGTATAATAATAAATATATGGCGAACAAATTCAGCGTTTAATAAGTTTAATAAATTAACGTTTCTTATAAGGGGGTTTCGTAATAATAGCAATTTATGTTAAAGATTACTTCGAGCAAGCTTATAGCGTATCCACGTTTTAACACTCGGAGCAAATATTTTGCGCGCATAATAACAGGATTTATCTAGGTTCTTTGAAAGTTAAGTTTACAAAGGTCAAAAGAGGTCGTGACGCATGCATGATAATAATAATGTTAAT
The DNA here is from genome assembly GCA_034509805.1 of Sipha maydis. NCBI lineage: Eukaryota > Metazoa > Arthropoda > Insecta > Hemiptera > Aphididae > Sipha > Sipha maydis. The sequence continues at coordinate 226,533 of JASXSY010002705.1, forward strand.
GTTACACGCGTACAAAAATCCAAGTGTTTGCGTAAACTGTCGAGTGTGTGCGTACGGTCATGTGTGCTCTGCTACACGATTCGTTCATTAATGCGCTAATTGAAGTTGTACGATTTTAACCGCCACACTTACTCGTATAACAGTTAATAATGATCTGGATCCAAATAAGTTGCATTCGGTTGAATTCTTTCGCTCCGAGGTAGAGAAAATGACCACGTACACTCCGCTATAACGTTAAAAGTACCACCTTGTTTTAACCGCATTCATTCTATATGAATTTCATGGGATTTAATTTTGAATACACGACTGTTGTATTAACAGATAAGCGTTATATTTTTTAAATTTACCTCGGGAACGCCAATTTTCATTTTTGTTTTCCTCAAAACAAGTTTTTTGATAAAAACTGTGTAAACGTTTAGAACTGGACTCTGGTGTATTCGATAGTGTTCAAAACTTTTAAAACAAAATCACGTACCTAAACCAATGATCATTATAATATTGTTGCTGGCCATCGAGGAAGCAATACGACTTAGATCCATCAGCTATAGACTAATTTTATACAAAAGTCGATATTTAACTGAGTTTTTTATTAATATTTCACTTATGGTTTTAATGAGAAATATGAAAATAATAAATTACACTAATGATCATAATCGCCATGATTATCATTTAACAAACAAAAGTATTACGTGTATTACAGTATTGTAATGATTCAGACCAAAAATTGGTAGATATTTGGTCAAGTTAATAACGTTGTTGGTTTAATGACTACCATTAAAATATTTGTAAACAAATTGTGGTATACATGAAACTTTATCACCTTTACACATAATCTCGGATTTTTTTAAAGAATCGTTAATCTCAATTATCCATATGTAACTATTCCATAACTATACATATAGTTTTATATGTATAGTAACCGACACATTTGGTAACTAACAAAAAGTATACTTTTGTTTTTCAATCGTCATAAAATTACAAAGAATTAAAAATGCATGAAAACTGAGATTTCCTAGTATTTCAACCATATTGCATCAGATCGTTTTATATACACGGTTTAAGGTGTATTTTATACACTAATATGATGTGAAACAGGTTATACCTAATTTATACAACGTTAGTCCGAAATATCACTAAACATACAAGTATATAACTTTCATTATTTTTCATTATTTTTCATTTTGGAATAATTTTTCTTTTGACTGACTTGAAATTTTACTTATCACTGTATCCGGGAGAAACATGATTTATGACTATAATAAGGATTTTATACTAAATATTTTCTTGCTTTGCTTCGTACCTCACCAAGAACAGTTAACATTCCGTAATTTTTTTCATTATTTTTTCCCGAAACGTTTAAACGAGTAATTTGTTATAAAATGATTTGTACTTGAATTTAAATTCGCTTATTAATTAATTTTTTTGCTACAGTGGAAATAATGTAATGCAAGGAGCGAAATAATCTTACCAAAATGTGTTTTGTGAATACTGTTGAAAAGATTAAATAAACTAAATAGTCGGCAAGGTAGAAAAATAATATTAAGGACGAAAATATTTTAATGAAATGAATATCTTAGGCACAAGTAATTTTTGAAATATTTTGAAAAATTAATTTAGGATATTTTTGATTATTAATTCTAATCAGGGGTTATCATAATTTTCCGAAATAAATATGCTGAAAAAGTCAAAGTCAATGTTATGATGGTATCACAACGATCGAATCAATAGTTATTTGACTTTTGATAACATTGTATTTGTGTGTCTATTATTGTTGATTATCAGTTTTGTTTAAACGAACCACGACTGAATTTCGGTTTTCATTAACTACTCGTATTGTAATGGAACTTTAAGATTTTTTACCGGACCGAATTGATTTAAAATCAAACGCGAACCGTTTACATGTATACTCATTCACGACGATATTCATGATACCAAGTCTATTAACCTATACGGTCCGATATATTTTATTACTTATTGGTCGTTGTGCACTTAAACCGCGTGTAAACTTTGGAGTCTAAAGTTTTCTACGTGACTGATTTCATAATATGTTGAATATTACTACTGTAAACCGTGTGTCCCCACCGACCCCTTATGATAATAACGTTTATAAGAACAATTATTTTTAGGGCATTGAAAAATATTTTATCGAGTTACAAATAGTGCAGTAATATTTTCTTGATTTAAGATGAATTTTTCCGTCCGAAATCATTATTATTGCTGTATACTGTGATTCTGTGCAAGAAAAAAGTATATTATTCGGTACGGAATCATTTTCAAACACTACAAACAGAATATTGTCCCGGCAACACATGTTTGTCTTGAAATACGCGAAAATAGTATTCTGTCCACGAAATGTAGCTATTATTTATCCAGTACGTTTTCGAATAAATTAATGAGAAACGTCGATCACCCGCAAACTATGTATGATACACGAGCTATATTATGTGTTTTTTTTTTATTTTTTAAACCGGGTGTGAGAATAAATGTGTTGTTTTTCGACATCAGTTTCTAGGTTTCGAAAAAGGAACGATTGCGGAGCCGTCAAAAGCATATAGTGTCCATATATAATAAAATATAATATCGTACAAACGACGTACAAGTCGAAATGTCGTACAATAATATCACTGGTGCGCACACGGTACAAAGAATACTAATAATAATAATATACTCCTCCGAGTATTTCTCTCTCTTTCCCTCGGATACGTTGCAGATCTGTCACGACAAGAATGTGCACCGACACTCTTACAATAATAGTACGACGATTTCAGCGAGCGAAGTACGCGCAAATACGAGGTATAGTACAGTAAGAAACACAAATGGGGTTAATTATTGATTCGACTAAAAAAACTCCTCAATATGCACTCCACACTATATAATTACACCGCATACATGAATAGAATGTTGTCATGGCCCGAAGTTCATTGGCTAAGCTGGCATTAATTTGATAACTGTAATTTTTTTATTCGAACATAAAAATAATGACAAACAGTACAGTTCATATTGAATCCTTTTGATAAAATATGAATATTAATTTGAATCTTATATATGTTTGAAATATAAGACTCGCGGTCGAGGACGAGATCGAAATTAATGAAATTCACCAACAGATCTCGTTTTGATACCTTTGACCCGGTTAAAAAAATCGATAAAATTCTTCAGTTGTAAATAAAAGTCGATATTTTAAACTATCTTTAATTGTCAGTTCGTCAAACGGTGGTGACAGTAAACATTAAAATGTAATGTTTACTGCGACCACCGTTTTATTTAATAAAGAAATATTTAAAAACAATTATCACACGTTGCTTATCGTGAGCATTTTTTAAGTTGAGAATTTTTTCACTCACTGGCATTACGTTACAAGAATCGCTTAATTTTAAAATTTCTTACCACGCTTAAACCCAGAACCTGCGTTTTTTAAATGTTTTCGTAACCATCAGTCTATAGAATCATTTATACATAGCCTCATATTTGTGCATATGTATTCTAATATTAGCAAAGGGTCGAACACTTACCCTCTCATCTGAGGAATGAGTAATTGACTTGTGTGCTTGCATGTATCCACGCAACCTCTTCGTAACTTTCGAATCTTTTCTCTTGTTTCCGGTGAATCTCGAGCCGTTCCGATGTGCACCAGTAGTTCCCGGAACTGAGCCACTTGGCTATTGATTTCAACCACCAACTGCGAACACAGAAATGAAACAGTTGTACGAACAGGTGAACACGTAGTGATTATAATATTTCCAGAACAGATAATAGTATTTACAGTGCGTTCGCTCGTGGCAATACGGAGCTTCACGCGATCCTATACCGTGGTGATCAATGAATGCAATTCATTCGACTAGGGGCTGCACAACTTTATAATAAAAACAATTATTATCGGTATTGTTTGTTACAACGCGGGATGGAGTCAGCGAAGGCGTGTTAGCTATTTGTACGGATTTATGTTAATATTTTATTCGAATAAAAATTAAAAATAAATGTAAACGTCGTTCATAATCGAAACGTGCTTCTGTTTCAACGACGATTCGTGTTTTCACGCAAATTTTATAAACAGTATCGGTTGTGCGTTGTATTATTCGTATTGTATTACATTATTATATTATGTAATTCATCTTACATTCCATCATCGAAATACGTAATGCGCCTGAACTCACAGTTACGGCACATAATGATAAGCAAACTATAATTTAACATTTTATAGCAAACACGCAACATAAACATAATACAACATTCTTAATTACCCGCTGTTGTTTGATGCTCCGTGCACCTATTGTACAGAAGGAAAACGGGTAAATATTAATTCGACATAACTCCTTCAGAAATCCCATTTTATTTACTATAACATGATACATTACGTGCGCTGTGTACACATTTTAGATGACCAGCACCAAAAGTGGTGGAAAACATTTTTACTTTGTGCATTAACGTTTATAATATAAACATATAAACATAATATGCTATATCACGTTTAAGAATAAAATATAATCATAGGTGTGCATACATGGCTTTGTTATTAGGATTTTCCGTAAAAATTAAAGCTTTGGATATCTAAAAACTCCATGGTATTGGGAGCAAACTTTTTCAATTCGTAATAGTCGATGAAAATAAATAAAATTATCCCGTTACGCAGAACTGCCTGTTCTCAAAAGTAAAAAAAATAAAAATCTATGTATGAGTACTACACTTTATGATACATATTACTATCCAAAATGTGTGTTTTGGTCAACAGTCTAATACTATTATGTATTATACAAGTTGAATACCGATCAAAGTAAAATAATAGATGATAATAGTCTTTTGTGTTCATTTCAAGCTCAAACATTTCTCCCGACAGCTCTAATACCACGTAAGTAGTTTTTTTTTCGACGATCTGTATTACTTTTGTCCGATTGAATAATCGTGTACTTTAACATAGCTTAGGTATGCGGATCGTTTCATAAAGACGCATTTTATCATACATTGCATTGGTACTCGTATCAATGTACAATGTATTGGCATGTTGATGATTGCACTTGTCATATATACGTTTAGTATTATTCTCAGTCATTCATAGCGTCGTTTTTCAACCTGGGGGTCGCATCGTTCAGAAATAACTAAACTTTGATGTAGAAAAACAACCTTTTTATTAAAACTACAAAATTAATACATAAACATAATGATAAAAATAGTACGGTTAGTGTATAGCATAAATGCAAAATAAACTATGAATAATAAAGTGAAAATTAATATGATAACTATGATTGTTTTGTATTCAAAAGTTTATTTAGTTGTGGTTCGACATTGGAAACACATCAGAGTAAATTATTTTCCAATGATAACAAACAAATTTTTTGTTAATTTTTTAATGCCGCTATGGAATATAAGTATTTTTTGCATAGATAACAAGTGACGAATCGAACCAATGATTTTAACGCCTCTGTTACTTGACAGTTGTATATTTTCGTTGAGCGAGCAAAAAACGAATTAAAATTTTAAGATTAAAATTGTAGTTGTAATATTTTAACACAAAAATAATTCTATAAGTTAGTTGTGAATCTTTACTAGTAATATGACAAACTGTAAATATATTTTGATCAAATGGATGAAGAACCCATACCTCTGTTCGAGTAGTCATCGTTGTCACTTGAGAAATATTCTAGTGACCAAATTTTGATATCATCTCAAATGTGTATACACAGTGTCTAAAATTCGATAAATAACAGGACTTTTTAAATTTAAATTTTCATCAATATAATTTGAAATTAAATCGAACGCATCAATATTTCGCTTTTCGAGGCGAATGATCTTGGTACCTGGTTTTTTGATAAAAGCATCAGCTTTGTCTGCCATTAGAAGAAAATTATTTTTACGGCCTTGTAAACTTATATTCAAGTCATTTAAATGTGAAAATATATCATTCAAATAAGCTAAGAGTATTAACCATTCGTTAACTTGAAAATATAATAAAAATTAAAATGCTAATTGTCTACGCCGTGACAGCTCTTACGGCTGTGGCAGTTAACCGCCAAGACTCGCGTTTGGTTGCGGGATCGGTATATTGAAGGCCGGTCGTACGATTCGACGTTTATGATTGAAAAACAGAAAAAGCATACAATGAATGCGCGTTGCGCTTAATAATAAAAAAAAAAATATGAAAATATTGAATTTATGAGGCGCCCCAGAGTAACAACAATTAACAACTATTCATAATATAAAAGACCAGGGGCTCATTCACTGACCATATACTTTTTACAAATAATAATAATGATAATAATAATTAGCGATTTAACTATCACCGGACGATAGAAATTATGGACAGCACTCTTGAGACCACGAGAGCCGGATGGAAGTTGCAATGATGAAACAGCACACACGAACCGGCAACAACACGACGCACCCGCCGGTTTGGACAGCGACGGCGAGGGCGCATACACGTTAATTAGTAAAAACCAAAAATCGCGACCGCAGGCTGAAAAACGTACACGGGTCGAGGTGCACCACGACGCGAGGAAGGAAAAGCGAGACGAAACAAGTCAAGTGCAGTGACAAGTCGCGAGTCATGGCTGTACGTCTCCTCGATGTCGTCGCGCACGGTAATCGGTGAGACTCGAGGTGGACTGCGATAGGCGGCGGCGGAGGGATCGGGACAGACCGATGTCGAGCTTCCTTGGACAAGCGAATCCGGTGGCGCGAAGCATGTGCGGATCGAACATCAATTCATCTCACAATTCAAAAACGCATGTATTCGTTTCGTTAATGGTGAACGATGTTGGCAATATATTTTGTAACTCGTATAATAGGTAAAATCTTAAATTAGTTTTTTAACTATGAAGAGGAATCGTGAGGTGACTGATTTTATTTTTACCTATTTCGGAAGACGCGACGTAAAAAAGGTTGAGCAACGTCTATACATAGGATATAACATATATGTACATTAAACGGCTGTCGCTATTCATTTTAATACACCATGATTTATTTAACTGTACTGATGTATCTCCCGTTTCGATTGTCGTCATATTATTATTGGTAGTAGCACTTTGCTGTTTCGTGGTCTACATCAAAACATCGGCTTTCACGTGGCCTGTCGTAGAAAACACGTCTCCACGAGAATTACTTAACACCAATCCTTACAAATACGTCAGTCAGACTTTCGTCTATAAGGCGTTAAGACGCGCAACCGATCTAACGTTGTGCCTTAGACGATGAAATATTACGGGACTTCTGATAGGGTGTGTATACTCTGACTTTGAACCATTTGTCACCGAATGTTGTATTGTAGCAAACCTTTTCAGTTATATTACTACAATTGTTTTCAGTCACTTTTTTGAAAATATAAACCATATTATTAGTTTTTATAATGCTTGCTTATTTTAGATTCTGAACGGAGTGATGGAATCTATTGGTTTTACAATGATGTGTGTTTTTTTTTTTTTATTTTTGTGTCTGACGACACCTTTTTTGGCAGTAAAAATGCTTCAATTTGCTTATGTAGCAACTTTTCTGAAAGGAAAGTGAATGTAGATGGTACTTTGGCTAGTCTAAAATCCAACTTTTCAATACTTTTCACGATAATTTGCAAGTTATTTTGTGGATAAAAATTCATAAATTTTTTTCTGTTCATACTTAAGGTTCAAAATGTTAACACTAGGTTATCTATAAGCTACACTTCAAAAATCTTTAAAAAAATTTCTACTAAGAGGAAAAAATTTTATGACTGTTTGAAATTTAAATATTTACAAAACTGCATAAAATAGCGATTTATTCTCAAACGATTTTAAATATTTCTTATAATTCAAAAAGTATAAGTCGCAGATTTTTGAAATTTCTACCAGCTTTTTAGATTGACATTTCCTTTATGACATATTTTTTTCAAAATATTATATTGATTTTTAAGCCACTTATAGACATTTAAAATATTCGATTTTTTTACATTTTATTTTTATAATCGGTGATAAAAAAAATTTGGCTCGTACAAAATATTTGAAAACTTAATAGAAGATTCCACAGAAGTATTTCTTAATGTCATTCAAAAATTATTAAAATCCATAGTCACAATTTTTTTTTTATGAGCGTTTGAACAGCGAATATTGACATAAAATTATATGTAAAATATAATATAATGTATAATATTCTAGACCAGTAGTTCTCAACCGGGGTGACATATCACCTTAGGGTGACATGGACCTAGTTTAGGGGTGACGCAGAATTTTAACAGGAAAAGAAAAAAAAAATTTAAAAAATTAATTTTTTCGAAAACAATCTTTTTATTTCTATATTTAAATATATTATATACCTATACCACCACTGTCATGTACATAACATACCTCAAAGTTCAAAGTTATTTTTTTTTAACTTTTATTTTTTTATTTTCTATTTTAAAGTTTATCTGTTTAAATTTAATGTGTCAACGATTTGTGTATTGTATTTTTTTTTAATAAAAGAATAATTTTAAAATATACAGCTAAGATTGTTTATTATTTTGATGTTAGGGTGACGCAGTGTTTGATTCTAGTGGCTAAAGGTGACATGAATCAAAAAAGGTTGAGAACTACTGTTCTAGACTGACAAATGATATCGGTTTTTTTAAAATGCTCTAACTCAAAAACAAAAAACCGCAACAACTTGAAATTTTCACCAAATATTTATATTGACGTTTTCTATACATGGTTAAGTTTTCATATTTTGACTTATTTATAGACAATTTAAATTTTCGATTTTTCTAAATTTTTCGTTTCAAAATAAAATATACTTATTACAATATTTATAAATAACATTGTATTATATTCTAGACAAACGTATCATCTCCGTTCAGAATCGTTTTTCGTATACAATGATACCTATCATTGAATTCAAATTTAACAAATCCATTATAATGACCTATCCTATGAAGAGTCGCACTTCACCCCCAAGTGTACAGCAGAGCGAGGCCCATCCGGTTTTTTTTTTTTTGTATCTGTCGACACGATTTGGGGCAGTAAAAATGTTTCGATTTCCTTATGTAGCAACTTTTCTGAAAGGAAAGTGACTCTAGTTGGTACTTTGGGGGGTCAAAAGTAAAAAATTTTCAAAATGCGACGGGAAAAACCCTAAAAAATTAAGGGAAAAACGGGAGTTTTTACGCAAAACCAGTTTTTGACAAAATCAAATTTTATATATTGCTATAACTTAATCGATGTAAATACTTGAAATTTTCACCAAATGTTAAGATTAGCGTTCTCAATACACCGTTAAATTTTCAAAGTATTTTGAATTTTATTAAGCTATTTATAGATGATTCAAATTTTCAATTTTTTTAAGTATTTTTTTTTAAAATAACGATAAAAATTTTTTGGCAGGCCAGAAAATCTTGAAAATTTAATACAAGGTTTCTTTTAAGTTGTTCCTTAATTGATAAAAAAAAATCTAAAATCGTAAGTCACAAATTTTTTTTATAAGTGCTAAAATTTCCAATTTATACGAAATATGTAAAAATTGCGAAAATTTGCAAATAATTTTGTGGTTGAAAATCATAAAATTTTTTTCTTATATAACTAAGTTTTGAACATTTGGTACAAGGTTTTTCATTAGTTTTTCTTCAAATATCTGTAATAAAAATTCTACCGGATTCAGACAAAAATATATATATTGTAATAATGACCTATCCCATAAACGAGGTGCACTCCACCCGCAACTGTACAGCAGAGCGAGGCCCATCCGGTTCTTTCTTTTTTTTTGTAAATATTTATTTTAACAATTCGGTGGAATATGATTCAAAAAGTGAAGTACAATATAAGATTAACCACAATATATTTTTTTATATATAGTAGTAAGGCGAGGCAGAAGAAGTAGTAACAAAATTGGTTTCAAACTTTTTTTTTATTTACGTTTTATTCGAATTAAATTTAAAACACTGTATTTGCTGTCCATTTTCAACATCCTTATTTCCTTTTTAATATGTGTAATATGCCATATTAATCTTACATATAAAACTATTATGAACTATTACTAATATTATATTATGTAATACACATATAATTACATATTATATGTGTACAATTCGACATTATTCGTAACGTCTTCAACCATCCGACAGCACGTTACATATGACTGACTTTCTTTTCTTTTTTTTATTAATAAAATAAACATCGAATTCAGTTATTTTATTTTTTAAGACTTATGATTGATTTTAAAACCAATGCATATAACTTTTCAATTTCGTCATACATTTATGTCATATTTTTATCACTTATATGTGTATCCATCGAGTTATTATATGATAATTTATCAATATACGAATAATTTACTGTTACATAGTTGATATATATTATATTTGTTGGTATAGGGCATTGGTGATTCACATCCATACATCATGTGGCCAACTCAAAAGTGATTGAAATGCGCGTAACTTGTCGTCGTGTGTGACGGTTATGGTGGTTGTAGGACCTTTTCATTGTCATCATTTTGCTGTACCATGGATGATTCTTGTAACGAAAAAATGGCATACTAATGGTTCACAAGGAATAGAGAAAAAATATAATAGTTTTCCAAACTTTCATTGTGAATCGAATCTAACGATACACAGCCGCATTAAGCATGGCATGCGATAAAATATGATAGTAATTATAATAATAATATGTAATAGAATCGTTTAAAACGTCACCGAAAATGCTTCAATCCGAATTACGAGGACAATATGAAACATCGCGGTGGCGTACACACAATCGACCTCGAATTTTATTACTGTGCGCCTATCCAGCATTAGTACTTAAATAATAGTAGTATATGTATAGATATATTTATAAATTGTAAACATGCGTATGGGAATGTTATTTTCAGAAGATAAATAAACGTATTACGTTTCAAATATTATTATATCGTACGCAGACGGATAGACGGGCAGAGAAATCGAGAGTGCGGTAGAGAAAGATGGGAAAACGTCCGATAACATAACAACGAGTCTAAAAGTCGGACAGTCGACGAAGGGACTGCCCTTTATATATTATATACAGTTATTTCATTGTATACGCTACCAGTGGATGAGTGCACAGTGTGTGCGTGAATACGTGTGCGTTTGACGGCCCACCTATGAAGCCTGTATATTTTGTTCGCCGTCGACCGGCATTCGAGTGCCCGCGACGACGTTGTCAATGAGAAACACCCCTTTACCGGTCTTATATATATCTAAATATATATCGAAAAGGATTGTCGTCTGGTGACTCGGTTTTTTGTTCGTCGTATTTCGCCTTGAAAACACGCGTATGAACACATACAGGTACGCGGAAAAAAGTTTCAAAGAATCAACGATAACAATAGTTTAGTAATAATAATAATAATAATACGAGTAATAACATTTCAATTAAACAAAACACATTATTAAAACCTATGCTACGTGTACAATATTGTTATAATATTATGATCGCTGTCATCCCGACGGGATCTTGTTCCCGACAGTGATGATGTTATCATATACCTATTATACGACTGCGAATAATAGTAATAATAATAATTATGATCATACCAATGCAACAGCATTGTGAACGTAATCCCGTTATTTCGATCACTACATTTATATTATTATGATTATGATTATTATTATTATTATTATTATTACTATTGTCACTCTTCCGTCATCAACGAGTGTCTTTAGAACGCGAAATCAATAGTGAAAATCCCTTGCACCCTACACATATAATCAGGGTCGTAGCTAAAGGATCATTTTATTCAAGAGTCCTGTCTAGAAAAATTTACAGGAGGCTCTCTTAAAGTCTAGACTCATTAGAAATAATCGGCGTTTTCCATTAGAGGTTAATGGTATAAATATATTATTTTCTAAACTATTTTTCTAAACTATGTTGATGTTGTTGTAGATAAAAAAAATGTGAGTTATTTACAAATAAATGAAACTTTAGCTTAATAAATTCATACATTTTTTATTTTAAAATATCGGTCATTTAGATTAATTTTTGGATATTTTTTACATTGTACATTTTACATTCCCACACAGCACAACAACTTTTAATAAATATTTATTCAACATTTTAAATTAAACAACATTATTTAATAAATATTGTATTTTGATTGCAAGTATGTTTTTAAATATTTATACAATATATACCAATCATTGGTTAAACCCTTTTGAATTTTGAATCAAATATTTAATTGATAATATTTAATAAACTATAAAATTTAATTTGAGTTAAATATTTAACAGAAAATATTTAATAAATAAAATTGTTTAATATTTTATTAAATGTTTAATTGAGAATATTTAATAATGTAACTAGATAATAAATTATTTAATATTAAATAAATTCACTATTTAAATAATAAATTAAAGAAATTAATATATATTTATATTCATAAATGAAAATATTTATAATACACAATACCTATATATTATATAACAATACAATATAATACAAATTCCAAAATACTGGTGTAACTACTGGATTATAAATTAAGTATTGTGTATTATTTTATGCATATTAATAAAAATTTTTGATAATAGGTACATGTTATATATATATATATATTTTAATTATATAAACAATTACAAAAAAAAAAATTATACTTTTTTCATACATCCTATAGATAGAAGTTATAAGATCAATAAAAAATAAATGATTTTTGATTATATAATATTGAATTCAGTCAAATAGTCGAACCACTCCGATTTATATATATATTTATTTATTTAATTTAGTTTAAAAATTATGTGATGAAAAAATATAATATTGGGATCAAACGAGTATCGAGTTGCGGAAAATATTCATACGAATAAAACTTTGTAGTTTGCGATACACAAATAACCATATAAAAATTAGTATTAACAATTTTAAAATTGATTGTTTATACTGTTTGTAATCGATTTTTTGATTGGTGAGATTTTAACAAATTCTTACAATTCAGGAGTGTTGAAAAATCATAAAAGGAATCTAAAATTTCTCATAAATTTATTAGCGCTGATTTAATTGTTTTTATTATCTCGAGTACAAATATATCATAATAACTAATAAAATTAATTAAGCTTTTATTAGTTAAACGTACATAAATGTACTAGCATATTTATAAGAAGTTTACTTTTACTTTTAGTTCAATTTTAATTTTAAATTCATTAAAACACATTAGCAATGTCGAATTCAACGTCTGTTTGTTTAATTTTTAATGCACATATCTGTTTTTTTTTCGAGCTGACTTATACATCTGCTCAAGAGACTGAATTATTTTATACTATATTATACAATATTATACAAATTACACGAAGCACAAGTATTTTTCAATTACTTTTTAAAAGTACTAAGTCAAATATATATATATATTTTTATATAGCAATATAAAAATTGATCAAATTTACGAAGCTTAGTACAAAGTCATTTTGTCAAATTTACTGTTTATATTTTTAAAGAAATAATTCAACTGCTGTGCATATCTATGGTATTCTTTAATATATATATATATATTTATAAATATGTAGGAACTCATATTTTTTTCTATCTCTTTCACTCTAAAGTATAGGTACCTATATGATATAAGTATAAAATCCAGAGTTGTAAAAAAAAGTCTTCATTTGAAATCGTAAAAAATATTACAGATATGATCAAAATACAGACATTCGTATCCAATGTAAATACACCTACCTAAAGAATACAGATAACATGTATGTAGTACATTGAAATCGGTTATTTTTCATCTCAAAATACATAATACATATTTAGATTGCGGTTACGAAAAATAACTACGAACCAATATTGTAATTGAAAGGTAACTTTTCGAAACGCGTTGCATCTGAAGTGTAGTTAACGAGGTGTACGCACATTATTGATTTAGAGTCATTAGCCCAATCATAGTGGTTCTTACCACGATGTGTATCGGTTACTGTCAATTTTACTATACAATATTGATGTTTTTGGCGATGGTGCATTCGTATCGGTTTTGTTTTTAAAAAATTATGGATTAACAATTTAGATCAGTATTGATGAATATTTTATTATTGTTTTTTTTTTTTTTTTTTTATAATTTTTTATGACACGTTGAAAGTAAGATGCATCCACGAATGTCATTTTTTTCAGTCATCTAGATATCAATACGAAACGCTAAAACAGAGGGTCAAAACAAGTATTTTAAATGAGATCGTTGTTTTTAAACGTATTATTTCTCTTACGTATACTATGAACTTAAATTAACTCTTTTTTTTCTTCCTCGCCAAAACATTTATACAACATTTTGATTTTTTGGTTAAACCATTACGTATAGGCGTACATCGGTCACGTAGTGGTTATGATATTTAAGTAAAAAAACATTTAAAATATGTCTTATATTTTTATGTTACACCATTTATTTTTGAAATAAAATTTTGTATTCTTAATTTTTGGTTCTCAAAAACATTATATATTTTTGTCAACGATAAGATTTCAAAACGTATTCTTGTACTAAAAATATCTTTGCCTGTCCTGTATAACTATTTTAATTTTATTTTTTCTGCTTCCATAATCAAAAATATTTTTGGCTAAAATATTACGTATTCAGGTAGGCAAGTTCTACACGAATGACCGAAACAAAAAACAGTTACAAATCCGGATTAAATAAAAGTTAATTGCGACAAAACGTTGGCTGTCGGAATATCGTCTTTGGTTTTTCGAGCATAAAATGAATGCATCATCATGTTCTACAGTGACTGCGGTCTTGATAAACGAACGAGCGATACCTGAAAAAATGCTCAGAAATATCGAGCCAACGGAAACCATGCACATGTGTGTTTCAGTACGGTACGCAGTTCAGGTTGAAAAAACGTTCGTGTGTCGTCGAACTGTTCAACGCGTCTTTTAATAATAACAGACATTATATTGTATCATTTACGATGGTACGTCGAAAACGCACGTGACGGGGCGCGTAACCTATGTATACCGAATAAAATAACGAAACGTTATGACGGTATATTATAATAATTTATATTACATATAAACGTACGTACATCTGAAACCGTAGTGTAGGACGTTATTGAAATTGTTCTTTCGAAAACACCATTTATCTTCCATAAAGGGATAAAGTCGCAGGCCAGCCACGGAAAGATGACGTTGGCGCGCGACACGGGGCTAAAAATGTCAAGTTTTTAACCGATGCGGTAGCGCTCGTATATGATATTATTGTTATTATTATTATTACTATTATTACTATGTTACTATTTTCGGTTGCAGTAAAGAGTAAAATATCGAATGCTACAGCGAGCACGCGTGCAAATGATGGTCGCAGCGGTATTGTAAATTAATTTCAGAAACACATGAAACATTAGCTCTACGAAAATATAGTACGGTGAGAGAGAAAGGAAAATCGAAAGAGGGAGAGAGATATAGAAACTAATCGATTTGCGTTTATTTTGGATAACGCTTTAGTACGACTTAAACTTCTTACTCCATACTTTACTGCACTCGTGGCTAGAATCTTAATGATCGCTCGCTGCAATGTATAATATTGTCGTTTTTACGGTTCCCGTCGATCCACACACGGCACGCTGTCTAATTGATTACTTTTTCATTGAAAAAACGTTTTTGTTCATACATTCGATATGAAAGCATATAAATTCGCTATCGTACTATTTTATCTCGTTCTGTTTTATTGTCACTGTAATGTAATTAACTGGGACGGAACGTTAAATGAACGGTAAGGGAATGGGGAAGAAAGAAAGAAAAAAGAATTATGAACGAGAACTTTTCATTATTTTTTCCGTTGCCCGTCTAGCTCGGCCGGCCTTTGTTCCGAATGACCGCGGTGAGCTTACTGCTGCCTGCACCTGATATACCGTATTATATCGCAGTACTCAGGTAATTAAACCGGGTATTCGTGAAAGCATGCTTTTTGGTATAAAATGGGATAATTTGAAACGACTCTAACAGAATAAATAAGAAAAAATAAATATATATTTATATACTTGTATCATCGAAAAAAGAATCTGAATTGTATTTACCCATCAAGGGCCCATTAGATGCAAATATCATGTCTAAAAATCAACGTCCGTAAGACGATAATGTCCATTTGTACGTATATAATAATTTATCGAAACCGAACGATGACATCGTAGAAGACTGAATCGTACCTACTCTTCCGTAATCCAAATCAGACTCAGCTGAAAGAGCTGAAGCTATTGGACCGCCGATTGTTCAGGTTACTGGGACTCGACGAAAAAATCGGACGAGGCACTTTTCCGTTTCAGGGATGTATGTGCGCACAAAATGACACCATATCGTACGAAAGTTCATTTCCAGACATAATACGTGTTTAATTTTCGGACTCTACTTGAAGCGCACACAAGTTTTCGATAAAAGAACACAAAATAAAAAATAAATTATTTTAAATAAATTTATTCTCACTTATCTAAGAATTATATGTTTGCAATTTCACCTGATCCAACCCCCTCCCCCCTCTATACTTTTTATATATAATATAATAACTGATGTTATGCTAAGTGGAGATGGATCGCTGATGCTGCTGTTGCTGTTGTCGTCGACCGTTATTGCGATTACCGTTGACGAGTAAACTAGCCATGGCGCACAACGAGCCGATAAATCCACACGTCGATTTAAGCACAGGGAAAGGGAAGGTGAAGAGTGTGAAAAAAAAAGTAGCTACGTAAGGATCGCGATGTCCGCGGCGGTGCTTTCGATTCGCTCATTAATCACGTCACCAATAGCTATATTACTTATCACGTTTTTTCGTTCGTTCGTTCGTACATATTTCATAGATTTTTTTTTTGCCACTCAGATTTTCACGGGCTTATTGATTAGCAAAAATGTATAATCCGTCGTACACTGATATTGTGCGTACAGTGCGTAAGTATCGGGCGCGGAACATTAATTTTTCTCCTTCTCTCCATCGCGCGCTGTTAAAGATGTGAGCTCGGTAAATTTACCCGGTAAAATTTACAGGTAAGAGTAAATTTACGTAAATTTTACCGAGTATTTTTTTACCCGGTAAATTTTTTTTACCGTTGAAAAAAATTGAGTGAACCCTCATTTCCAATGTTTTTGCAAGCGGGATAAATTTTATCATAGATTATTGTAAATACTAGTGTTTATAATCAACGGTTTTACCCAAAGCCAGTGTATCCAATACGTGAGTACGTCAATAAAATGCAAACACTATATTTTTGTTTATTATCTATTTATACATTAATTTAAAAGTAAACACTGACCATATTCTCGTTCTGTCGTTACTTGTTCTATGTGACTGTTAGCTGTTTCACACAACACACTTATACAGTTATACGTTTACGCTTGCACTGTATTAAACATGCAAGAATAATAAACATGCATGATTAATATTGTCGTTGTTTATTCCCTAGTTTTAAAATTAATTGTCGGTTATCACTTATTTGTGTTATTAGTATTATTACATCTTATTGCAATTTATGTGAATTATATTATTTATATAAAAATATTTTTTGAAAATTATTTTATAATAACACAAGTAAATATAACAAAGATGAAACCAAAAGTAATAAAAAATAAATGCTACATAAAACATGGTGACAAGTATTTATGTAAATATTGTAACAAACCATACAAGGAAAATGTCACCAGAATAGCAATACATATAAAAAAAGAATGTACAAAAGTACCAAAGTGTACATTAGACAACTTTTCTTAAATAAATATTCTTCCAACATTTGAATAGTTTATAAACACTTGAAGAAGGTAAGAAATTTAGTATTTAAGCATTATTTGAAAATTGAAAAAAAATTACACCTAAAATTTTGTTTTTCAAAATTTACCAATTTACTGAATTTTACGTAAATTTACGTAAATTTTACTGGTAAATATACCGAAAATTTTTTACGAGTAAATTCCACATCTCTACACGCTGTGTTGTACCCGTTTTGTAACGTAATAACGTCTCTTACGCAAACGGTGTCCCTCCGATGCGAGGAAAGCGCAAGTACGATTTCAACATCGTACCTGGTATTTTTAAAAGATCAAATGCCAATGAATCGTTTTCTAACAAAACGAATGGCTTTTTTTTTAAATTAAATTAAACTAAATTTTATTCCATGGACGTGTAGCGATCATCGGACAAGGTTCGTGATACCGCTAATGTTGTATAACACACGGTTTATTGATACGAACTTCGAACACAACTAACTATTCGAAAAATCGTTCATGATTTAATACTCGAATTGTGGAAAAAATAAAGGAAAGTTGACATGGTTTATCGATAAAAAAATTATAAAATAAAATAAAATTATTCGTTAAATGTCCATAACATGCCTCACCAACTACCCCTATCGGTTCCTAGAACTCTTGATGATTACCGTATCGATTATTTTTTTTTTTTATTAGGTTAAAGGTTCGTTCATTTAAGGATTGACGTTAAGTATAGTTTTGTAAAGCGTACTCAAGCCAAAGAGTACACCATCACGAGCAAATGACTGGTAACCAATGTCAGCTTACTTAGTAATGGTTACTAGATAACGTTACGGTAAATATTTAATTTTAAAGCTTTTTATTGTAAAATGAATAAAATTATTCTTCGTAAAATGTTAATAAATCAAAATATTTATTTTTGTTTATTTGCAACAAATGCCTTGGCGGTCTATTGATTCTATTAAGTTCCGACGAAAAACTGAAATCCCATCACGGTTACCCAAAATTTTTAACGGAAGTTTTATTTTTATCAGACCACAGAAATTATCTTCGATTTTAGTAAATAAAAAATGTATTGTACTGTTGAATTTATAATAAGTATACGTTGAATGTCGGTTTTATATCATATTGAACAATATTAGATTTTAATTTTAATACGTAAGTTATAAGATTTGCAAGTCGCGTGCAGTTAAGATAAATATCGAACAAATAACTACCCATGAGATATCGATCAGATAACGCAATAACTTATATATATTTCGGAAAAATAAATATATTTATACAGACCGTACAGATTCGGCTTTCCTTTGGTATATAGAGAAGTATGTTGTTATAAATACATAGCGCTTTGAACGCAGTGATTTTTTTTCTTATCGTATGCTTATGTTTCGCTGTTCTGTTGGTACATTGCGAATACACATCGAATGTTGAGAAAAATCGTCGTTAAGTAGGTTTAGAAGACTGTTTTTGCCGCATTCGGCATCTGAATACTTAAATTAATGACGTTTCCGTTGGTTGACATATTTATAGGACATTAGATTTTCAGTCAACGTCGTGACAACTTAAAAGCTATGATCATCCGAAACCCGGAATTTATCGATAAGAAATGTCTTTTTGAACCCGATAAAAATAATATTGCCATCATGTTGTACCTTTTGTTATTAAACTTTTTATAAAATGTCGACTCGGTCAAATCATACTTCTTAAACCAAGTATAAGGTATATGTGCAAAATCAACCCCCCAATGGATACTTAAAAAATGTATAATATGTATTAACTACTTACATATAATTATAATCATTGTATTTCCCAATTTTAGAGTTTTCTTTAATTTTTTTATGACAAATGATCTATTGATTATATATCATTTACTCCTTATCAGTCTGTACTATTTTGATATTGGTGAATCGTAACTATTGTTATTCTAAGTCATAATTGTTATAGGAAAGCCCCTAATTTTATTCGTTCGTCAGATTCGCAATTATTAAACATCACAAGTGTATCAAATCCCTTTATCTCATGTCTCGTATAACTGTTGTGGATTACCGCGGCCACCTATAATTCATCCTGAATCGTTTTCCAGATTTACCATTACTTTCGAATTAAAATGGATAACACGAATAACGCAATATTAAAGTTATACACTCGCACCCGATCCAATCCCAAAAACCATCTACTTGGCACGTTCGCCGGTATTACATTAATGTACATCTAATATTATCAATATAATTATCGATTAATATAACGCGTCGATTAATGTAATTGCGATTGTTAGTTTGGGAAACGTTTTGCACACGTGTGCAGTGTAATATCATTTTCTTTCGATCGGTATAATGTATAGATTAGTCATTTCTCTACTGCCTCGTTGTTTGTCCTCGCTTGCATACGTAAACGACAGATTCGCAACATTTTATTGTTGACCGTTTTCGAAATCGTTATTTATTTTTTATTTTTTCGATAACAAATATTCCTGGCAGATATGATCGCAACATTTACGGTCCATATAGTACTGCTCACCCGGTGCAGTTTTATATAATGTTGTCTCCATTACAGATACAGCAGCTGTACAGCGGTTGAATGAAACGTTTATCGAGACGAATATTTTTTCGTATTGAATCCAAGATTAAATATGTATAAATAGAATCCGTTTGAAAAAAGTTTGTCGTAACATTAAAAACATAATTCCGATGTGACGGCAAAACATTTCTCTGGTCCGGTTGAAAAATAAAAAATAAAAACAAAAGTCATAAAAATCAGTTTTAACGTTAGGTTAGTATTGTACAGAAAATTAAAAATCACGATCCGTAAGTGCGTATAAGACAAAAGTTGCTGTTGAATAATAATGACATTTTTATTTGAATTTCCTCAGTATTTTGTTGCACGCTTGCAAGTATAAATATTGTAAGCGTCAATGTTTTTGATTTGAATAATTCCGGCAGGTCTTGTTAGTGATTAACTGAATTGATCTAAAATATTCTATTAAAGTCAAGAATTAGATGAAAGTTGAACTTTGGAGTTATAAAGTTAAAACTATTATGAACTTATCTTAAAATATTAATTAAGAAAATTAAGAACAATAGTTTAAAAAAAGTAATGATATCCACAGTCGGACGAGTTATTAGGACAGATAATTGATATTGTTGTATTAGTCTTTTAAACTTGAAACCGGTGTACTATTACTTTGGAAAAAACGATTTTGAGGGAAAATGGTCTGGTGGATACAAACGAACAATGATATAAGCTTTCAGTAAACACTTCAAGTCTTTATGATTATTATTTTTTAAACTATGAAACAAATGACATGATTTTATGATGAAAACAAAAATTCGTTTTGTTAGAAAACCGGTATGCTGTAAATGTTGTTGGTTTTTTGTAATTATTCATCAGTTTTTCGCAATTATTTAGAAAACTGTTGGAATATTCGAAATAAGACCTCAAGTATTAACTAGAAAACATTTCGGTTAAAAACCACTTATTGTGATTGTGTTGATTAGACCGATCCTTCTAGTCGAAATCGTGTACACAGACACAAAAAAAAATCACACTCACACACATCATGTTATGACTCAAACATTCTTGGTTCGTTCAGAATTTAAAAAATTATTCACAACTAATGGAAGATAAAATTAATGAATTTTCAGTCGTAAAAGAACACACAATTGCCATTAAATAGTAATTTAAACTATCGTGTAAATAAATTAACGATCGATTGGTAATGGCACATAAGAATGGGTCTGACCATACGGGACCGACGTATCTTTCCTAAAATGTTAGACCAGATTAAAATTGTTCAGGCATTTAAGTTGATTTCCTCTCGCCGAAAATTACGTTCGCTCCACAATCGTTACAGATTTAACAGATTTCAAATTAGAGACGTAGCAACAATAATCATTAGAAACATAAACACTCTCACCCATCGAACCATGAACCATCTACATACTCGTTGATCTCATCTTCAGCTATGCAAATAATTTTGACATTCAACCTCCAGCGCTTTGGGAATGAAATGACACACTAGTGCATTTTGTTTGCTAAAGTCGGAACGATATTAATATTACATTGCCAGTAGACTGAGTAGAGATAATTCGTTTCGAGAGCTGATGACCGCGATTCGGTTGTTAATGCATTTGGTTTTGACGATCGCGTGAACGCGTTACCATAATTATATTTGAAACTTTACATCTATAATTATTATTATGATGTTCACGAATAAATCTCGCAAGCTGAGAAAACGATGACGGGAAACTTACTGGTGGTATAAACGGACGATTAGTTCGGTATAAGCCGATGAATGTCTCCTTATACGGATTACACTAATCCTATTTGCTTTTGTTGCATTGACGGTATGCCTAACCAAACCTAACCCAGTGTCGGATCTAGGTATGATAGAGCAAATGGTTATTCTTGCCCCAAGAATTGTTGATATTAGAACACTTTTTAGTTTATATGTACCTTGTACTGCCACTTACGTATCGGCGATTCATTTTTATTAGTCCCGGGAGTCAAATTTCCTATCTCCAGCATTGACTATACCTACAAATTATTCTGCAGTTTTATGTGCTTTGCACAAAAGAACAAATATTTATGCGCCTTCAGTTAAGGGAAACCTACAGGAGCATAATAAACTTTGTTTTTATATTCCACATTTAATTTTAAACCGATTTAATGATATATATATATAAAGAAAAAACGTTTTGATAAAAATCTAACCTTTGCGAGGAGGGGGAAGGATAAAATTGAAATATTGATAGTTGGAATGAAGCAAGTAACGTTAATGAATCCCTTCGATACACATCTGCAGCTTATCTATCACACCATAAAATTACACGCCATACACATGCGATGTGATTTACAAGAAATGTTCAAAAGTATTTTCGATTTTCCCTTTTATCCGACGTTCCGTGCAATGGCGAAAACATGGTTTAACGCTTTGTTTCCTTTTTTTTATTTTTAGTTGTACTAAACACCCACTCTCTAAAGGGTGTAATGCATTGTAGTTAATACGTCATGACGTTGTATAAGCTAAATTAGTTCAGTTACACGAGTCTGCTACAGTTTCACCGTCGTCATTCGCCTCTAGTTTCCTGCAATTACCCGTAATATCAAGAACCGTGTAAAATAATATAATACTCTGGCGATTGGAATCCACAACGAATTGAAAACGAAAAACTATCAGATCCCCAGAGATATAAAATTAACTATGTGATTGCATTATACTTGGCCTTCGTGAGTCGGTTATGTCACGGTGTTGTTTATCGATTTTGATCAGGCCGTCAATAAATGATAAAACTTAAAAACTAGCATATAAAATCCTGCACGAAGAAGAAATGTTTTTTTTGGATTGTATAAATAATTATAAATACGTTTTAACATTAACACATTTTTTTTCAAATCATTTTACTACAGTATGTAGCAGCCGTATTATGTCTGGGCGGAACCGTTCTCGGCCAAAATGAACCTTTCCCTTTTCGGCCATTCTGGAATGTCCGTTTTCGGCTAGTACACTATTTTGGTCACCAATTAAAAATATTCTTCACTTTTTTCTGTTAAACTATACCAAAATTTTTTTTTTATAATAATCATATAATATTATTTAGTAAAAAACGTTAGTCAAATAATATATAAAAAATATAAAGTCACAATTTTCATAATTTACAATTTACAATTTATTTAAAAATCTTGTATTATGTAAAGTAAAATAATATATAAAAATTAAAATCTCGTATTATGTCAAGTAAAATAATATATAAAAATTATAATCTCGTATTATGTCAAGTAAAATAATATATAAAAATTATAATCTCGTATTATGTCAAGTAAAATAATTATAGCACATGCATTTTATGAATTCTATTCGTGTAATCTCTCCTCTATCATATTAAAATCATATTATTTTACTTTACATAATACGAGATTTTAAAATAAATTGTAAATTGTGAATTTGTATTTTTTATAAATTATTTGATTAACGTTTTTTACTAAATAATATTATATGATTATTATTCAAAAAAATAATTGGTATAGTTTAACAGAAAAAAACGTGAAGAATATTTTTAATTGGTGACCAAAGTAGTGTACTGACCGAAAACGGACATTCCAGAATGGCCGAAAAGGGAAAGGTTCATTTTGGCCGAAGTGTCCCGCCCTTATGTCTTTGGTAATAAAACAATCGCTATGTGTAATAACCCAAAAATAAAAAGGGGGCGTAATAACCCAAAGATGGAAAGGTTATAGGGTTATAAGGGGGTTGATTACCTTCCTCCTTGTTTAAGGGAGGGTTCTCGGGATTACAAAGGTTCGAGAGCTGATCAGTATAACTGGATAGTCTGGCAAGCTAGACAAAATGGCACTTACTTGTTTGTGTATATATCCTGGTGTCGATGATCTGGACACTTATAATTACTGTAGGTTGATGGTGAGGTCGAAATAAAGTGAGATAGACACAGGTTTTGATGTACTGAAGCTGGACACTTTTCAACACTCGCACAGACAGCTCAAAACAAGTTTGAAGTATAAAAATCGCACGTTATAGCCACTCGACATAAAATGCTTCTTAGACAATCTTATGGTCCGTGTGCCCACACTGACGACCTAAGATCAAGAAGCATTTTATTAATCTCACGGTCCATGTGCACACACCGACGACCTAAGATCGAGAGCCTTGAAAAGGGTATTGTATCCCTGTTATACAGGAACGTATGGCGGGATGGACGTCGGACCGGTCCCTTTGAAGATTTGACCTACTCATGGTGTCAATAGTGTATTGTTTGTTTGTATATGAAATATTTGTGTTGTCTGTGCGGGTATCGAAAGAACCGTTATTTATTGATTTTACAATTTTAAGATGGAATATTGTACTCGTACATTATGACAATTAGTTCGTACAATTTTGAACCTTCGAATAATGCACATCATTACATATGTTTAAACAAAGCTTATTTAATATTTATACAGATTTAATTTATATATTATTACAATTTTTTTTAATAATTTCAACGTGAATGCGAGGCAGGAACAGAAATTCATTCTGATGAATGGGCTGCATATAGGTGCCTCATAAGCTGAGGTTTTGTTCACAAGACGGTAAATCACCAAATATCACGTGTCAATGCAAATACAGGAGCCCACACTCAAAACATTGAGAAGTCATGGTCATGGTTGGACGCTAAAATTAAATTATTAAAGAAAATAAGTGGTGTTCCTCTTAATCATTTGCAGTCCCATATTGATCACTATTGCTGGCGACTTTACCGTCAAGACAGGTTAACGGATCTTTGTTTCGCTATGTTAGAAGACATTATGATCGTGAATAAAGATCGTTTTTGATATAACTCAGTCAAAATCACATATATCGACTCAGACACATTTCGGTAGAGCGCAAATCGAATCATAAATAATAATATAAAGTATAAAGTATAAAATAACTGACACAGACATTTTTCTGTAAAGAATCATCAATAAAATAATATAAACAAAATATAAAAAAATATAAAATAAAACCCAGTCAAAACGATCTATGTAGACTGTAGAGCACATATCGATTGGAAACTTGTCGGTAGAGTGCATACCAAATTAGCACCCAGATTTTAAGAGTAATCTAAATAGTGGTTTTATTACTAATACGTGATATTCTAGAATAAACATTAAAAATAATTTATTAAAATTCCATGATACTAAACTATATACTTTTCATTATCATTTTACATTGGACAGTAATTTAAATGAGGATTGATATTTATTGTAAAATGTGGGAAGAATGAATTGAAAAATGTTTAAAGTGTTTTTCACGGGAAATTAAAATTTTATTATTAACCTTATAAACTTTAATATTTACTTGATCGAAGGAATAAAAAGGAAAAAAATGAAACACGAGATCAAAATATTTGTGACGGGATCGCGACATCGGTTCGGTCTGAAAGATGAATGAACCGTATCTGTATATTCAGCACTCGGATAACGAAGATCGCTATAGCACCACAATCGGTCAATTGCGTCCTACATTTTAATTGTTCATGTATTGTATATTTACGAGCCGAGTTTTGTTGTTTAAATCAGCGGTTCTTTTTCAATCGCAGCACGTCATTTTTGGTATTATTGTATAAGTCTAGACAAACATTGGATTAACTTTACTTATCGTCCAGAAACCGGCACTTTTGGTATTTTGCACATTTAAAATAAAAAAAGTTCTAAATTGCACGGCACACATTTTTAAAAACACTGGTTTAAAAGTTCGTAAATCCTGGCTTGACTATGTTACGTGTAATATAATCATATAGATTTTTATAAAAAAACATATGAATCGCGTCCTAGGATATTGTAGGATAATATCGGTTTGAAAAAGCTAGTTAATTCAAAATACTAATATTTCCGCGTGGGATAAAATTAACATTTGTTTCGATCAATACACGAACGTTGCCACAGACTTGGAATGGTAAAAAAATGGCACGCAATGTTACATTGTTTTATGAAGATTAACAATAAAATGTTAATAGCTAATCCGTTTGTAGTTCGTGCTTGCATGGATAAATTGAAGAGGATGCGATACTCAATAGTAGTTAAACGCACCATAGATCGAAAACGATTGTGGTTACAATACGGATGGATACAAAGAGTGCGTGACGCTTGTTTTTGGATCCAAAAATAAAATATTTATTTATTTACAGGTTTTTAACAAGACGACAATATAAAACCATTTAAATTGATCCGTAGTGAAAAAGCATTTTTTTTTTTTTTTAATAAGTAAACTTAATCTATGATGTAGCGCTATAAGTTATTATTATTTTATTAATTTTTTACAGCTAAACAAAATACTTAAAAGTATACCAATAATAACACATTAAGTACTATCTTTGAATCTATTAATATTTGAGAAAATTAATTCTTCTATGTATCATATAAAAAAAAAAATTAGCCTCTACTACACTCAAACTCTGAATGAATTTGTCTCGCGCAAAAAACGTATTTTTGTGCTTAAATTATTGGTGTAACAGACGTATTTTTAGCACGAACTTAACACATAATAGATTAATGATTTATTTATCAATCACAACTGTTAATAATAATATTTCTTATTTACATATTTCCCCGCAGCTACAATAATAAAATTTTCGATTTACATTATCGATTTAACGTTGTAATCGAACTCACACGTCCACGCAACTAGTAACTAATGGATGCGACCACAAAAATTACTGTTGTAATTATGGCAGAAATATGTTGTCGATTGGAAAAATAAATGAAATATGTGTTACTATTGTTTATGATGTAAACGTTACGAAACTTTACTTCGTTTTACTAAACGAGTGTAAAACGATTGACGAATGGTTTCTAGGTCGGCCGTGATTCCGTCTGCAGTGGATATTTACGTTTCGTCCGATCATGATAAAAGCGTGATCAACAATCCGTGTGGGGTGGAAATAAAATTAAAAAAAACCGTGGACCCGCAGACATTTTCGACCAGTCCCACTTAACCGGTTCTCGGTATCGCGGTCGCAGTGATACGCGAAAGAAATGGTTTGAAAATATAAACCCTACTCCGTTCAAGTCAAATAAACCTTCGTTAATCACGTTATATTGTACTCAATAGGGCGTTCGCGTCCAAGTGGTCGATTCCGTAGATCGTTATAACCACTCGGGCGGCGCTAGATCTCTCACGTAACGCGTTGTTGCCGACCTTGGGACGCGGTCGTACTACGAATCGTTCGTCTTCGGTCGTTTTCGAGAACCGCACGGCAGGTGTGATCGTGGTACACACAATGATTGCATTTTACGTGTTCAGTCGCAGTTTTATTGACTTTGCATTAGACCTTAACCTAACCTATAGTCTGTTCATTTTAAGAAGCGATTCAGGCGGCGACCAATTTTTGTCGGCGGCGGACAGGTCACGCCCAACCGGTCCCCACCTCACTATTTTTACCACCGGTGAAAGCGTACGTTATGTGATCCGCGTTAGGTGAATGTGTGTGCGTGCGTCAACGTCGACGTGCGAACAAAATACGTGATAACTGATAAAGCACCGCACCGGGGTCGATGCCATACATTTTAAATTATGTGTACAAGTATGCAATAAACACTAGACTAATGCGTCGCTCCCGTCGGCGGTGATTATTAAGATAAACGTGATCTACGAGGCCGCACCCATGCGCAGAAGTTGGCCGCCTGAATCGCTTCTTAAAATGAACAGACCATAATCTACGTGACGATGAATTTATACTTCGAAACCGATCGCACTTTATAAACACAATGATAATCTAGACCAACCGTTTTTTATATGTATTTTTATTTTTTATTTATGTACGTATACACTATTTGTTCGTCTATTAATACATATTGATAACGTTTCGTTTTGGAACGCGTTATTTTCGTGCGCAAACAAACTTTCGCAATTAGCTTTGGTCAGCGCTCTCGTTCTTCCACGATGATCATTACTACTGAATGAGGTGTGAACACGTTCCTGACGACCGTGGACGTCAACGGAATGCATTACGGTTTAATACCGTTACATACGACGGTACACTTATTTGAAATCGTGTCACGAGCTTCGTTCGCATAGACCCACCCCGTCAGACCGTTTGTCTTTTTTCTCGAGTCCGAGTATTTACAGCTGTTGGACTTTCTTCGGCGCGCACAACTTAACTTTAACCATAGTTTATTTAACGTTAAAAACATTAATTATCATCAAAACGAAGTTTACTTCGGTACTACCAAAACTCCGTGTTGTTCTTAGATTAAAAAAATTTCTACGACTTTTTCGTTCCCTATGGTTTCAAATCAAATACAAAAGATCCACCGTGAAATATACACTAATGTTCTGGTCCCGATGTGTCACAGATTTTTAATTTAATTAAAACATCTAATCAGCGTGTTATAAAAAAAAAAAATGATTCGTACAAATTTAATATTTTCAACTATCGTATTTCATCAAACATTTCAAAACTCTAACGTTTGAAAGATACATATTTTTTAAACCTTTTTTTATTTATTTATTTTTTTTTGAACCTCTGAGACAAACTAAAACGTAATTTGAAAAAAAAACTTAACAGCATTTCAGTTGCTCACATCATATTACATAATATTCATTGTGGACCATATTTATTATATGTACAAAAAAATTACATTTTATTTTATTTTTAAATAAATTGACTCAAAATTATACTGTCGGTGTATATTTATTAAATCAAATAGAATATTTTGATATTTGAATCATTTGATTAATTCGTTCGATTTGAGTTATAAATTTATTAAAATTATTAAATTTTATATCGTAATGAAATGCGTTTATTCGGGTTATAAATATCAAGCCAAAAGTAATTTGTATTAAAATAAAAAATATTTATATTTTTAATTTTAAAATAAATTTATTTTCAAAGTATGTTTAGTAGAAATGTAAGAAAATCAAAATAAGTATAGTATTATTAAGTTATTCGATAAATCGATAAATTTCGAGAAAATGCGGATTTTGAAGTATTGGTTTACACGAGACTTCATGAGATTTATACAAATGAATAAATATCATTGTTTTTTCCTCAGACCACCCTTTTTCTGCTATTTTAGTAATAATTACAAATATGAGAAATTAATATTATATTTAATAGTTTTTTAGAAAAATAAATATTCTTACCATTTAACAAATTATAATTAATAATTGTCTTAAACAACAACAAAATTTATTACCACATTATAAAGAAACTTGTTCGATAAATAACAATAACAAGATAATATGAACAATTTCTCGCCACGTACAAGAATTTTAAAACATGTTCATGTTAGCATAGATAAGACAACATGAGGAGCTAGTACGAGTTAGTCAATGGTGCCGAACATGTGTGGAAAATTGTGGTAAATACTCCAGATCAATTTTACATGTTGTGACGGGTGGGTGACTTTCAGTGCTAGCTATATTATTGTTGATATTATATAATAAAATATTTTATTATATTATGTAATTACTAGATATTAAATACTCGTAGTCTACAGATAGATATACAATACCTGTTGTTTAATTATGATTTTTTTTGTTTAGTGGGTGGGCATCCATAAGTAAGGTTAGGTTAAGTTAAGGGGTGAAAAAAATTAGAAATGTAAAATTTTGATAAATATTATGCTTTATTACTCATTATATAATACATATTTATTTATATATTTTATTTGCAAGTTTCATGGGAAATTTTGAAAAAACTATTGCATTTGTAGGCCAGGTCATTTTTTTTATAACATGTTTTCTAATTTTGGGGGAGGGTTGTTTAAGCTCTTAACCTTCTCTGTGTTTGCACCTGCCATGATGAATCCGATGTAAAAATACTTTGTAAACGTCCATAGTTGAAAAAAATAATTTACAGACACAAAATACATTAAATAAAATCATTTATTCCCATTGATATTTCCAATTTACAAGTAAGAATCTATAACTTGTGAGCTATATAACCAAATTAACAGCTATTATGTGTACACGGGTTTTACATTTTTTCTATTAATTTTTTTTTTTTTTTTTATTGACAATTCAAATAGTAAAACAGAGAATATACATACATATTGATAAAAAATAAATGTTGCCAGATCATGTGGATGCCCTTATGTGCAAAAATCGGTCGGCGCATATTTGTATTTTTAATCTTCATCATCACTATCAGAGAAAATTATTAAATGTAAGATGGGTAAATTTTCGACTACTGGTCCGAAAGTGTCGAAATCCAATTGAAAGCTGAAGAAAATATTCGAGTAAAAAATAACATGTCGTACAAATCGATTGATCGTATATGATAATATTAGAGTATAACTCACGTGTTTCCAATAAACATTTCACGTACAGCTAACAGTTCCTCCGGTGTGAGCGGAAAGTCTTTATTCGTCGGTTGTGTAATATACGGATTGATAAAACAGCAAGCGCACAGAAAGGATAGTATCGAAATCATTTTCGGTTATAATAATCACTTAAACGTAGCAGTATTTTTAAACAGTGACGTGAAACAAGGTTCACTCGAACGAGTCCCTGTAGACACTGCAACGAAGACCCGAAAAGACACGTACTGGTTTGATGCTACGAAAATGCCATGTCGCCTTACAATTGGACGATAACCGGCTACATTCTTTTAGGTAGGAACGTTACAATCCCACAATAAATTATTTCGTTTTCAACGTGGGGGGGAGGGGGTGGAGATGATGTATAAATGAAAAATAGGTTGTAAATGAATCGATGGGTGGTATGTCCACGATATCCTTACCGTAACGGGAAGATATTATCTATTGAAATCATGTGTTTCTCAAATATAACGTTTACACTTCCATACCGCGGATCAAGCTGTGGTTAATTTTTATTGAAATTCAAGACTATATTGTCGATTTTCGATACTTATTACACATACATTATAAAGGTGGCCAAATCGCAGCTAACGATGAAAATTTATCGATAAAGATAAAATGTAATCATCAAAATATCAACATAGAAAATGAGTTATGATTTTGAAAATGTAATGATTATTAATGTCGTTATTTAATTTATTAATTTCATTTAATATTAGATTTTTTTTTTTTATTCTTTCGCCGTATTTTCCATTTGGTTTACTGGCGCTTCGATCTCTTCCTTCTGACAACCGCATATTATACATTTAACAATAATTAAATAAAAATAGCTGTCATCATATAAATATAATAGTCGTTTATTGATTTCCATGAGCCGTTAAAATTCTTCAACCATGCGGGTAATGGCATAAAAATATACATTTTTTATTTTATGGATTTCCAATTTCCGTACAAATTTAACGGATTTCTAAGTTTATGTTAAACACCAATATCGTTTAATTGGTTTGAGTTTTTATTTTTACATTTTATGTCTTTATGAAATAATATTCCATTAGTGTTGTTAAGGGAAACTAACCATGTGTGGCGAATGAAGGTTGGCACACAGGTGCAACGAAGAATCGTCTCAGCGGGGATGAACACGTGTGCGTATTCATACGTATATGAGTGCGGGAGGTAAATACTGGTCGCGAGACAGAAACTGGTTATTTTGTTCAAGGTTGATAATCGTACTATTGTACTATAGTGCTATAGAATATCACAATGTCTTTTTCACGTTCTTTTAGAGAAAAAGTGTATAGTATCTATATAAGGAACAGCGTTATTTTGTTGGTTAAAAATAAATTAAATACAGTGAAACCTCTATTAATGGACACCTCTCAATAGTGGACCCTTCCCAATAGTGGACACTTCTAAATTCCCCGGCAAAAATGTATGCGCATATAAATGTATGCGTAATAGGTTTTCTCAATAGTGGACAACTCTCTATAGTGGACAATTTTTAATTCCCCGTGGCTGTCCACTAAATAGAGGTTTCACTGTACTATTAAATATTGTCTTAAATACTTTGCTTATTAGAAACTTCCTTTCTTTCTACCAAGCTCTTTTAAATCTTGTTTGACAATTGAATTTTCTATAAAATGATTAAATTACATTAAAGAAGTTTTATATAATTGTATTAAATAATTTGTAATTTTTCTCCTTTTTTACATTTATCATTGTGTATCACTTTTATGATTTTATCAGCTAGTTGACATCAACATAATAGGTTTATTAGAATAACGAATGGTCGAAACCAAAATAAAAATAATAATAATGATACATTTTACAATACGGCAGGGCTGAACAAGTGAACCGGAATAATGGCGTCTACTTATAATTGGATGGTCACGTGGATAATTTAACCAATTGGAAGCACATGACAATGTTATACTAGACTATCGGTGATCAATAGCATATAACAAACAAAATTTAAAATGTTTGTGAGAAGACATTGTAAATATATTATAAGTAATCTACTTAGGAAATTAAAGTATTATAACACGACAATTAATAATACAAACAAAATTAACATTTATGAAAATATAACAGCACAAAAGACAAAGGAAATCATGCTCTTAGTATATTATATTTACCAAACAATAGAGAATCATAAAACGTCCGGAAAATAAATTTATCACATTTTCTAATTAATACAACTAAAGGTAGGTCAATAACAAGAATAATATGCATCAAGAAATAAATTAAAGAATCATGAGTGGGAACAGGTGTTACTATAGTATAATTAAGCTCCTAAAATCAAAACTATCATGGACATCATAGATACGCTTATACCATAGCTACTTGCGACCATTAGTGATTTTAACAAAAAGCGATGAGAGAAAGCTGATAATAATTGAAAGAAATATACTTCGGAATATATTTGGACCACGCTTTAACTTAGAAACAAATACATTTAACCGAAGAAAAAATGAAGAGCTAAAGTAACCGGTAAGCTGAGAAAGAAGAAGAAGAAAGGTAAGTATTTCAACGTTGTACGTACTCAGTAAGAAACCTAACTTATAGAGCCGCCAATATAAAAATTGCACATCTTTCTAATTATAAATAATGATTTTAATTTTAAATGGCGCGACTTTAAAATTTTATATCAAAACGTAATTTAAAATAATAAATTATTATAGCGCGCATCTTTTTGATGTTACAGATTTGTGAAGGCTAATAATAATATTAATAATTATTTTCCATATAAATTATATTATACAATTTTCCTACTATAGTCGATCATTAATATGAATAACGTTAATTTATTTTATTAACGAATAACCATTTTACTCAATTAAGTCATAAAACGAAGAATAAAATCAAACACTTTTGTGATTAATATTTATTATAATCATTGTGAAGTATAACATTTTTATTTTAACATTACCAATATAAATAAATAACAAATAAAAGTTCCTGTCTTGAATAAATATAATAGTTTATACATTTTACATAGGTAATCATCATTATGTATACATAAATGAAAGTGAACTTAAAAATTAAATGAACGAAAACAATCGAAAGTCGTTTACATTTTTACTCGAACAAAGTTTAGATCAGTATAAGAATAACAGTTTTACAAAAAGATAAATAGTTTTTAAAACTAATTTAATTTTTATAGAATAATCATTAAAAATATCTTGGTTTTAATAAGAATTAAATAATAATAGTTTTTTAGTAAATAACCAAGGAATTTCAAATTACGTCTTGATTATATTTCAATTATTTTCGTTATATATACATCGTTATATATATCTCCTAAAAGTGTTTCCGCTTCTTTCCATCGAAAATCATGACTAATGTAGCTATACAGTAGTAAAACATGTGTACTCAGCAGCGACGTACTTAACCCACGTGCATTAACGTAAAAATTAATTTCATGCGATGGTATTGTTACCACGTGTTTTAAGACATAAACCGTGTTTTATTATGACGACAGCACATCCACCGACGTATCGTTTTCCGATAGACAACGATCGAGTGAACTACGTACGCAGTGTTATGGTTCTCACAAACGCAATATTTAAAAATGATACTATAACGATAATGGTTATAATAATAGCGAACAAGTTACCTATTGTGCGCGAGTTGGGCGCGTATTGCGTTATCGCAGTTCAAAACGATGCTATGAATCGGACAGATATTCTCATCAGCGTGTTCTCAAAGTTGAACCGAGGATATAAAAAATCGAAAATCAGTACTCTCTAAATATCGGCAAAATATATGGTCAGGACCAGTGTTGGGAAATATCTAGATAAATGTATCTAGATAAGTTATATAGATAAAAATTATTTATATTTTACCTTATCTAGATAAATTTATACTCAGTTATCTTTATTTTCATCTAGATAAAAATCTTGTTATCTATGGGTACCAATCTAGATAATTTATTTAAATAGAATAAAAATAAAATTTGAAAATTTAAAATGTTTTTATATTTTCATTTTTACATTTTTCTGTAAATCATATACCTATTACACTGATAATAACTGACAAGATGATAATCTTCTTATGAAGTTTATTTTAAAAAAAAATAACTCTTTATATTATATGTTTATTTTCAAAATGTTTGAAATTTGTTAAAAAAAAAGACAGAAATGTATTGTTTTTTTATTTTTCAAATCTATGATTTTTTTATTTTAAGTTAGAGAATGATTTGTCATCTTCTTATGAAGTTTATTTCAAAAAAAATCATTTTATATTTTATGTTTATTAATGTTTGAAATGAGTTTAAAAAATGATATTTATTTTAAAATGTTTTTAATTATGAATTTTTTACTTAATATCTATAGGCTGTAATATCCTAAATATTTTCAAAATCAAACATGAAATTATCTCATATTTATCCAGATAAAAATGTACTTATTTTTATCTTTATCTAGATGAAATTTAGTATAACTTTCTTTATCTGTATCTAGATAATAATTAGTATAGTCATCTTTATTTTTATCTAGATAAATTATTAGTTATCTATTCCCAACACTGGTCAGGACGTTCAAACGATACGATGTAATATCATATTACTAATATGAAATTACATTTGGAACGGCTATAGAAAAAAAAATTGTAAACATCTCATATCTTATCGTTGGGATATTAGGTTAGACAACATTTTGCAAAATTAATTAATTAACTAATTCACATGCAGACCAAATCTGTCACTACTCATTACTACAGGTTCAGTTTAGCAAAGTTTAGCAAGCAGATAAGAAAATGAAAACGCACGATTTTAGGAACGAAATTTTGATCTTGAATATTCCTAAGTAAAACGAAAGCCGTAATACACCGAATAACAAGAATTGTTAAACTAAATAATTATTTCGTGTAATGAAATTATAAACATTGACGATTGGATTTTATCCCAATCTCAAATACAAAATTCTGAAATTCATTATTTATAATCTGGGACGGCTATGATAATGTTCAGGGGGCTAAGCCTCCAAAAGCCCCCCCCCCATTAGTTGCGTCCATGAATAAGATACTACGTGTGCTATAAATAATTCAAAGCAACGTCCGCCGTCCGTTTGCTGGCGATAATTGAAAAACGTCCGTATCCGTATCGCGGTGATCCGATTGATTCCCTTGCGAAGTTCAACAAATACGTTTTCGAAACCCTCACGATCGTCGCGTTGGAAATATTTCGGACGGGTACTTTTGTTTTCCGATCAAAAACCCTACATATTCCGTGCACGTCGCGCGTGAACCGGAATAATAACGCGGTGTCGTGGTGGGTCTGGCGTCCTCGGCGATTGCTATCACGTCCCAGCATATTATCATCATATCGAGTCGACCGGACCTACAGTAATGCAAAATAGGTAAAAACTCCGCGTGGAATCGAAACGGCCGCGGTGTACAAGTATCCACATACATAAGTCGAACGCTGCACCCGTATCGCGCGAGAACAACACGCTACGTGATCGTGCATAAAAATTGCACTGGTAATCCCATCGTGTGTGTAACAGACCGAATCCGAACACCACTCACATGACGATATCGTTGTATCCACAAAAATAAAAAATAAAATAAAGAAAAAAATAAAAAATAAAACACTTGAAACCTTTGGACTTGAGATTTGACGCAGTGGATCCCTCGTCGATCGCTGCAGATGTGCAACGAGAACGGGGACTTTTCGGAGATTGCATTTTCAATGGTGGAAACATTTTTTGGCTTGGTGTATAGATTTATTATTTCGCTCTTTGGTTACCTAGGAACCAATTTTGTTTAATGTGTTAATTTTAAAAGTTATCGATGCGTAAACGAGATTTCAACTCAAAATGTTAAGATTTTATTTTATCCAAAAATAGTAAAATATCTCCCGAGCGATAATCCAGCTAGTATCATAAAATATTTGTAATATTTGTAAAAAGCGTTTTCTCCGTTATCCAGGAAAATCCGCTGTACCGCATTCGGTATAACCACGAAGTATTATCAATTGTAAGTGCGTGTTAATCGATTTCTCGCACGCCTAAGATTGAAATTAATGTTATCAATGGGTATGCGTACGCAATTTTCGACACGATATGAATATATTAAGAAAATATGTATTCTTTGTTTTCATTTTATTCGTTCGGCCAGCCACGTTTATATTCATTGGGTAATCATATCATATTAAGATTTTTAACGCGAATCAGTCGTTTTCTGTGACCGTTGAAATTATTTTATTTTATTTTTATTTACAATTTACAATATTAATTAATATAATTCATTTAAGTCATTGAATTGTCCGAAAAACTTTTACTGCGATGTGTTTGATCTAAGCCTAACGTCCATGTGCTGAGAAGAGTCCATTATTGATTTAATTATATAATAATAAATAATCGTGTTGTATTATCAATAAAAAAAATAAAGATGAAGTGATCCAAAAACAAACTTAAAATGTTTGTTCTTCGATAAGTCGTTTTCTATGCACAACTCTCTTAGAACTTACTAATGTAAATGTGATTACAGTTTATACTATTTGTGGGTATTACTATTTTACGTATATATAACCATATGTGATATTTTTTTACAAAGTAGAACCTTTCAGCTATACTAAAAGAACCAAAATCCGCGAGAAAGTATAGCTCGGTGGAATAAGTCCAAACAACGGACTAAAATCAAAAAACGAAATAATTACAATAGAATCTATATCTATATCTA
The DNA here is from genome assembly GCA_034509805.1 of Sipha maydis. Classification (NCBI taxonomy): domain Eukaryota; kingdom Metazoa; phylum Arthropoda; class Insecta; order Hemiptera; family Aphididae; genus Sipha; species Sipha maydis. The sequence continues at coordinate 263,600 of JASXSY010002705.1, forward strand.
TATCTAATATATGATATTTCACATTTTTCAACATTTATAGTTGTGTTTCAAATCAACCCCAGACTATTGTATTGCATTGACGATTTTATAGGTTATCCTTTGAAAAGCTAAAAGCCGATCACATACGTTGTACAGTGTAAAAAGGATGGGCCGTTCACAATATTTACGTTTATGGGAAACGTAAATAGGTTCGTGTACCATACAAAATTTGTAGCAATTATTTATACGTTCAAAGAAAACGACTGGTTGGCATTTTTTTTTTTTCGTTTTATTATTTCAGTTCGAGATATTGTGAAAATTCGACTGCAATATTAATATCCCGGGGTTATACGTACGAACGGAACACGCGGTGTACAACAACTACACTGGAGAATTCTAAACCGTTCCGGCCGCATTGTATTACACAGTTTTAAAGACGAACACGTATAATATAAAATGAATAATACTCCTCTCGATACATTTTTTCCCCCTCAAAGTTTAATGATAAAAGAATGTATACACATTTTTCAATATTTTTTCGACAACCGACACGATAATAAAACACTTTGATACTCTTCAGTTTATAATATATATATATATATATATATATATATATATATATATATATATATATTTTACACGCAGAAGGTGGAAGTTTTCGAGATACCACGACGTTCATTAATTCTAGTGCTTCACCAGAGTCGCGTGGCCGTCGTTTTTTAAACGAAATCATGTTTTGGTTATACGGACAAACATTATATGATACGGTATGGTATCGTAATGTAATATACGTGCAACGCGTTCGAATAAAAAGTTATTTGTGTTTTAAACAATCGTAGTCCGCGTACTGGAGATATTAAAGTACTCCGGTTTGGACGCACGAAGAAAACGCAATAATCCAGCGAGCATTTTTAATTTAATCAATCTAACGGAGGCGGTAAATAATATTTTATCGTCATGATCAAACGTGATTATTGTCTATGTGCGTAGACACCCACTATTGGTCCCGTAATATATTATTTTAATGCACAAAACCATCTACGACAGGATTAATAGTTTCGTAAGCCGTATTATTTAAATAATTTTAACTTATAAGTTAATGTTAGTGGAGAGTGCAAAATATTTTCATAGTTGTTTTACAGTTAAAAAAAAAAAAAAAAAACTTTTTTCGAATTCACGAGTCATATGAAATCAGTATTCGGCAAAACAAATCGCATTAAAAAATGATGTAGGACAACGGACGCTGATGGCACACTACTGAACCATCATCATATTATTATCTACTAATGAATACATTAATTAAATGTTTTCAAAAAACAATTTTTAAAATAAATATTTTACATTTGATTTATCACATTGAATAACTCGTTAAATTCTATTTAATTATAATATTTTTTTTATTTATTTTTTTTTTAAACCATTTTACCATTATAACTAGTAAATAATATTACGAAAAAATTAATTTTTTTTTTCTCCTGGACTGGATTTATTTATTATATTAGTATTTCAGACTTTGACTTTAGAACAATAATACAATTTCTTTATTTATGTTGCACTACATCTTTTCCGACCGTAAGTGTCTGCTTTTTGTTTAAACCGTACGTACGCTTAGTGTACCTACCATATACACGCTGGAAATACTATATTGATTTTAACGTCAACTTAACGAAACGAAAATTGTTCGTGAACATGAAGAGCGTTGGTATATAATTATATATATATCTCGTGAAAAATTTATAATGAAATTAATAACGGTAATAGATAGTGAAGTGGACAAATATGGGAGAGCACTACTACCATATACACATAAATATATATATATATATATATTTTATAAAGCGAGGTGTAGTGCATATTATAGAAGAGAAATAATGAGCGATCAATTCCACGTATGTATCGTAAACGTAGTATAGACGGCAGGGCCGGTGGCCGGGGTGAAGATGAGTAAGTGTTTGTTTACTAGATTTTCTCGTATCCAGCCCACTCCGTCTCCCTGGCTGTCTCTCTCCATGCCATCGCGAATTTTCCGCAAAAGTGCGGGAGAGTCGGTTTCCGTTGCACGGGGAAAACGTTATAATAATAATAATAATGATAATAATACGTATAATGAATCGCATTATTACGAACTCTGACAGCAATGCAATCGAATCATCGTTACCGATTATGATTACAATAATAATTATTATTGTTTCGCAGCGCTTGTGCAAAACTAGAACACTGCACTGCGCCGAGTTATGCACCATCTCGCATTGTTCTACTTCAAAAACGCGGTCTCTGTTCGTCGGACCGGTTTTTAATCGTGTTTTCGTCCAATCGTCTCGTCAGCAGTCGTCTTGATCAACAACGATTACACGAAAACGAGCACCGCTCGCTTGCGATTCGAAACGATACCGTCGTGTACATCGTAACTCGCGACGGTTGTTGCGCAGCTGCAGCGGAACGCGGTTGAGGGCGATTTCCAGGTATCGGTACGATGACACCGCGATAGACGACGATGTACACTAGATCATGCTTTACCGTCGGTTTTCGTTTCCCAACGGACCGCGAATCTTTAGTTTTTATCGTCGTTCTCGATGAAGCGTACACCGTTTTCGCATACAATACGTGACGTTTTCATTGCACCGCCCGTAACCGTTTTCGTATGTGATAGTTTTAATCGAGTTTTCAAACGTCTACGTATACTGGTATTCGGGTTCGTACACCGAAATGCCTGGATAATGTAAGAATGTATATAACAGTCCCGAATACCGAACCGGTTGTTAATTGATCATGGGTATTTACTGTGTTGACGAGCTGATACGAGTAATACGGCACAAAATATGATATAATCTTGCGAGATATGTATCGATATTATGATATATCGATGTATATTTTACGGTCCAAGTAGATAATCAGTCATTGTATACAATGTCTGGTCATTGTGTACAATGTCCGATTGTACCAAGCCATGTGGATAATTATACACATAGACTAGACATTGTATACAATGACCAGAACTGAAAATGCCAAGTAAACACAAATAATTATTTATACATTTTTGTATTTATAATTTTAATGACATGTTATATAATATTTTTAAATTTATATATTATTTCAAATTATTAGAAAAAAAAATTATCATATGTTGTATGAATTATTAGATGTTTAATGTTAATTATTATTAATAGGTTGAAAAAAAGAATATTATTTATTTTTACAATTATTGCCATTATGGCATTTTGAGTTGCATAAAATACTGGCCTTTTTACATTTGCATTTTTTTGTGTCACATTTTGTGACACAAGTGCAGCGTTCGTAGCCGTTCGTAGTAGTGTTATTATCTGTAATCGCACCAGTTTTAGAATTATATACAATGTCCTCACCAGTTTTAGCATTGTATACAATGACCAGGCATTGTATTACAATGACTAGTCTATATAGGAATTAAATATGAATGGTTTACTTTGCCCAAATAGCTTTAGCATGGTATATAATGACCAGACATTGTATACAATGACTGATTTTTCCACTTGGACCGTAACATATATATATATATATATATATATATATATATATATATATATATATATGATGTATATACGCAGTCGTGCGCAAGGGAGGAGTTTGGAGGTTCTAACCCTCCTTCATTGAGAATCTTTTTACATACACATTTACTAAGAGTATACCTCATTCTATAAACGATAAACTGACTTGAAAATTCATTCATAGTTGTCTTTTTTATTATATCAGTGCCAATTTCCAAAAGAATTTTCCCGCATTTTTCATCTACTGTCGATTATCATAGTAAATACAGCCATCGATAGAATTCATTTTCATTGACAGGTCAGCTGTTCTAGCTGTTTAGACATTTTTTGACATTTATTGATTTCGATCCAAATATTTTTGATTAACGTGTATTTTTTTATTAACTTCTTAATTAACATATATAATTTTCAACCCCTTCACCCTTAGAGTTTCCTGCGCACGGGGCTGTGAGCAGCTACTTCTAAATTGTTGTTAATCTAAAATATTTAATCACATATAGTCAGTTTTTCGGTGTGATATTTGATTTTTATTTAACCGACATTTTTTTCAAATACGTCATATTCAATTTAAACCACCATCGGTGGTGTTGCTCGAAAGAGAAAAACTCGAAAACGCGAGCGATGACAGAATATATAGTTGATTCGTAAAAAGTTTTATAACTACAACGGGTTTCAAAGTATAGTAATAGTAGATACATATACTTTGGTGTGATTATTCTTGTGATTTATTCTTAATTTTTTTTGCTTGAAAAACAAACGAATGAACTGAGAAAATGAGTGATTTACTGTAAAAATAATCACTAGTTACTTTAAAATATTTTACGAGTGGTTTTACACTAATGAGCGAATATCGTAGAGCTGCAGTTTTAGTTTGACAAATCATTTTTCAATATATGTATATACACATTCGAAATAGGAGTATAAATGCAATTTCGATTATAAAAATAAAATGTTCAATGAATATAGTAGTATACATTGCCGGATCTATAAAATTTGATGCCCGGGGCTAATAAAAATGTAGTGCCCTTACGTAGATAGTAGTACGGGGTATGTCCATGAACTTTTTTTATTTTTCATAAGCTTAAGAGCGCTCTTATACTGATAGCGCCTGAAGGAAGCACATCCACTTTTCCTCGCTAGATCTGATACCGGTAGTACATAACGAAATGTTACACACATTTATAATAACATAAAAAAATATGACAAAAACCAGCACTAGGTTTACGCGGTTCAACCGCGACATGTTTTAATAATCCAATACTGTAGGTACCTATGTACCGACATTCAGCGGTGAATTTTAATAAATCAAATTGAATTGATTAATAATATAGGCGGTTCGTAAACTTCAAAACCTACGAACGCCACCATTAGAAAAATTACACAAAATACTAAAACGAAAATCGATCAATGGGAATGCAGCTGCAGAGCGGTGGTGGAAGGGGGAGGATGAAAGTGAGAGAGAAAGTGAGAGAAAGGGAGGGAGGGAGAAGTAAAAAGGTTGAAACTTTCAATTGCAAATATTATGGTTATTTTTTATTATTTCCACTGCAATTTGTCATTTGCATTTTTTGATGCGTGATGATTATATTTTTAATGAGCGATTCGTAACACGGGGGAGGAAAAAGGTCTGACGGTGGCAAGACGATAAGAGAGGGAATGCGTTCCTTCAATCCATTAAATAAACAATTTTTAATTTTTTAATTTTTTTTTTTTTTCGTGCGACAACATACACCTGTCTGCGTATTTTTATTCATATTATTCTCTCCGTAACGTAATATGTTTTTGGCGTGTTTTACGAACAGATAACAAATTCTGCCTGTGCTCTGCAATGCTCGACATGGCACATTGATAATTATTATCGTTATTCTAACTATTTTTATTCTTATAACTATTATTAATATTATTATCTAGATATTGATACACAAATATTTTCTCGGCACTGTGCCTAACTCTACCGCTGGACGATACTAGTAATTAATATTATCCTTATTTTTATTTATGTTATTATTTGAATTATTATGTTTATTACTTATTCCACTTCAAAGTTTACGAGGTACGGATCGATCACTACCGCGAGAATATCAAATTCAAACTGATCGGGTAACATTAAATGTGTACACGTGACCCCTAGTTGCCTGATCAGTTTCAGCTCGAATAACTAATGGACACCTACAAGATTCAAATCGATAATTGATTAAGACGAATAATACTATATTAATGTTCACTATTTTGTATGTTCGAATAATATTGGTTTTGAAATTTCGTGTTTTTATTTATTATTTATTTTATCAAAAATATTTTTAGAGAACTTAGTTAAAAAACTATAAACATAAAAAAAAAGCAATTAAATATTATTTACTTCAAATAACAAAATTGTTCGCTCTGATCAAGTTATTGTTAATTTATAAAACACGTCTAAAAGATAATTCAATCCGTATAACATATATTTCATATTGAAGGCTAATAAATAAAAATAAATATAATGTAAAAAACAATACGTAGATCACGATATGCGTATGTGTAAGATATTAAATTGTATTTATTTTCGGTAACTTTTGTTTAAAACAATAAAAATAAAAAACAAATGTGAATTATTTACTATGTACACGATATTTTATAAGATTACATTGAATTATCCACATCCCATATGAAATCAGATCGTTTATTTTTGAAAGCAATGCAATTTATTGTATTTTCAGTGAATCAGTGAAACAGTATAAAGTTTCCGTAAATAAATCAATAGCTGATATTATTTAAAACCACATTAATCTTGGACTAAGATTGACGAATTGAATAAAATATTGTCTTTCCAATTGCAATTGTGTTCGTTTACATAACTGTTGGTTACAATTTAAACATTAAGCAAACTGAGTAGTAAAATAAAATAATTACTCGACTAAAACAATTACTGATTTTTTTTCTTCATACTTTTCTTGTTAGGTAGATAATACGAAAAAAAAAAAATGTGGAAAGTACAATAAGTTTTCGTTAATTAATGTATTGAATACAATGTTGTTTGTAATTTTCATTGGTCTCTTCAATAGTACTGGAATATAAATAAAATTAATATCATATCATTAAACAATAAGTAGATATACAACTTATATGTAATTTATTAAATGTATGCCGAAAGTCAATTTAAAGGAACAAAGCCCCTTCTGGATGTGAAATGAAATGGATTTGGATTTTGTGCAAAATATTGTGAGCTCATGTTTATTCAAATACACCATTAGAAATAGGAGGAGAGGGGTTAATGACTGACACTCTCAATTCTTCGATGTACAACATGTAAAATATATCGAACTACTAAATTTGTTTTAAATTTAAATTGTATCTAACAGTATTCTAAGATCTTACTGATCTTTGGTTTCTTAATATGATCTGTTTTTTACCGTATTATTGTCTTGAATATATTTCATTATACAGGCAATTACAAATTATTATATTATCCGCTATAATTTAGATTAAGAGTGTTGTTTGTGTTCGTAAATAAATAGAAACAAAGACAATAGCATTAAGACTGAACATTTAATTCGAAAACTAAATTCCATTAAAAAATAACAAATGAATAAAATAATAATGTATTTAGTTGTGATTTTCTAATATATAATATACAAGTATAATAATATAAACATGAATTAAGATTTTCATTTTAATGAAACATTAATTTATTTGAATAATATTGTTTATAAAATTACACAAAACATATTTATTCCAATAAAGGTAAAAGTTTAACTTTTAGATTCTGAACGGAGTGAAGAATGTATTGATTTTACAATGATGTGTGTTTTTTTTTTTTTTTTTTTTTTTTTTTTTTTTTTTTTTTTTTTTTTTGTGTCTGTCGACACGTTTTGGGGCAGTAAAAATGCTTCGATTGCCTTATGTAGCAACTTTTTTGAAAGGAAAGTGAATCTATTTGGTACTTTGGGGGGTCAAAAGTTAAAAATTTCCAATATTTTTTAAATGCGACGGGAAAAACCATAAAAAAATTTGGGAAAAACGGGAGTTTTTACGCAAAACCAGTTTTTGACATAATCAAATTTTTTATTTTGCTATAACTCAAAAACTAATCGATGTAAATACTTGAAATTTTCACCAAATGTTTAGATTAGCGTTCTCTATACACCATTAAATTTTCAAAGTATTTTGACTTTTATGAAGCTATTTATAGACAATTGAAATTTTCAATATTTTTATGTATTTTTTTTTTTAAATAACGATAAAACTTTTTTGGCTGCCTAGAAAATCTTGAAAATTTAATACAAGGTTTCTTATAAGTTGTTCCTTAACTGATAAAAAAAAATCTAAAATCGTAAGTCACAATTTTTTTTTATTAGTGCTCAAAGTTCCAATTTATACGAAATATGTAAAAATCACGATAATTTGCAAGTTATTTTGTCGATAAAAATTCATAAAATTTTTTCTGTTCATACTTAAGGTTCAAAATTTTAACACGAGGTTATGTATAAGCTACTCTTCAAAAATCTTTAAAAAAATTTCTACCGGAATTAGAGGAAAAAATTTTATGACTGTTTGAAATTTAAATATTTACGAAATTGCATAAAATAGCGATTTATTCTCAAACGATTTTAAATATTTGTTATAATTCAAAAAGTATAAGTCGCAGATTTTTGAAATTTTTACCAGCTGTTAAGATTGGTATTTCCTTTATGTCATATTTTTTTCAAAATATTATATTGATTTTTAAGCCACTTATAGGCATTTAAAATATTCGATTTTTTTACATTTTTTTTTTATAATCGGTGATAAAAAAAATTTGGCTCGTACAAAATACTTGAAAATTTAATAGAAGATTCCACAGAAGTAGTTCTTAAAGTCATTCAAAAATTATTAAAATCCATAGGCACAATTTTTTTTTATAAGCGTTTGAACAGCGAATATTGACAAAAAATTACATGTAAAATATAATATACTGTATAATATTCTAGACTGACAAAGATATCGGTTTTTTTTAAAATGCTCTAACTCAAAAATGAAAAACCGCAACAACTTGAAATTTTCACCAAATCTTTATATTAACGTTTTCTATACATGGTTAAGATTTCAAAGTATTTTGACATATTTTGACTTATTTATAGACAATTTAAATTTTCGATTTTTGTTAAATTTTTGTTTTTAAACATCTATAAAATTTAATTGATTGAGCGAAAACTCTTGAAAATTTTATACTAGGTTTATAATAAGTTAAACTTATCGTAACTAAAAAATATCGGTGATCGGTAAACTCAATTTTTTTTTATAAGCCCTTAATTCTCAAATTTGTATAAAATGTGTAAAAATCACGATAATTTGCAAGTTATTTTGTAGATAAAAATTCATAAAATTTTTTTTGTTCATACTTAAGGTTCAAAATTTTAACACTAGGTTATCTATGAGCTACTCTTCAAAAATCTTTAAAAAAATTTCTACCGGACTAAGAGGAAAAAATTGTATGACTGTTTGAAATTTAAATATTTACGAAATTGCATAAAATAGCGATTTATTCTCAGACGATTTTAAATATTTGTTATAATTCAAAAAGTATAAGTCGCAGATTTTTGAAATTTCTACCAGCTGTTAAGATTGGTATTTCTTTTATGCAATATTTTTTTCAAAATATTATATTGATTTTTAAGCCACTTATAGTCATTTAAAATATTCGATTTTTTTACATTTTATTTTTATAATCGGTGATAAAAAAAATTTGGCTTCTACAAAATACTTGAAAATTTAATCGAAGATTCCACAGAAGTAGTTCTTAATGTCATTCAAAAATTATTAAAATCCATCGGCACAATTTTTTTTTATAAGCGTTTGAACATCGAATATTGACATAAAATTACATGTAAAATATAATATAATGTAGAATGTTCTAGACTGACAAATGATATCGGTTTTTTTAAAATGCCCTAACTCAAAAACGAAAAACCGCAAAAACTTGAAATTATCATTAAATCTTTATATTGACGTTTTCTATAGATGGTTAAAATTTCAAAGTATTTTGACATATTTTGACTTATTTATAGACAATTTAAATTTTCGGTTTTTCTAAATTTTTCGTTTAAAAATAAAATATACTTATATAATATTTATAAATAACATTGTATTATATTCTAGACTAACATATGAACTCCGTTCAGAATCGTTATTCGTATACAATGATATCTATCATTGCATTCAAATTTAACAAATCCATTATAATAATGACCTATCCTATAAGCGAGGTGCACTCCACCCTTAACTGTACAGCAGAGCGAGGCCCATCCGGTTCTTTGTTAAATTCAATTCCTTCAAAAATGTATTTCATATTTTGTACAACATTTGAATTAAAATCCTACAACAAACACAAAAAACTTTTGTTTGGATCGTAATTAAACAACTTGCTATTATGAATATAAAATATTTAGCTAAATGTTTATTGGTTATTTTTTAATTTAACGAACTATTTATTTTTTTTTAAAAATTTAATAGATTTGTTAAAATAACTACTTACATAAAAACATAATTTTTGATTACGATGTTGTTCTTAAAATACAAAACTAAATTTCTGCCTGCTGGCACGAACTATCATCATTTATAGACCGAAGTTGTACAGATCTTGAGAAATGATAAGTTGTATGTTACGAGAAAATGTAGATTGGCACTCACGTAGCATTCTTTAATTTTTTGGAAGTATTTTCGTTTTTATTTTAAGAAAGATAAATTCCATTGTACAATGGAATTAATCTAAACTAACTAATTATATAATTTGCATAAACGATGTATTAATAATGTTACGAGAACTCTCATCGTCGTTATCGACATATTTTCACGACTACCGATTGATTCGAATAATATATTTGTTTTGCAGGATATTGGTAGAGAATACTACTAATTAAATGGTCATATTATCAAACTCAATTCGATAAACAAATGAACACGAGTTTTTCAATATTTTTACAAGATTAGTGTAACCATATAAGAAGTATATAGATTTATTTTAAACGATAGGAATAGTGCATACGGTTCTTCGAGTTTTACAAGAACTACAATCCCTCCGGTATTTGTATTTATTTGTCATTCATAATGTGATGCGACGAAAACGGCATCCGCATTCGCGTTATTCGTGTTCGAATGGACTTCTCACTATTTTAGTTTTCGTTCGATTTTTACTATGAAAACGTGAAATGTAAAACGATTTCTTTCCTCTCGACTTCCTCCTGCACGTCGCGGCCAATATTTGATTTGTTATTATTATTTTTTTTTATTTCGTTTCACATTCCATTCGATGTCGTGTTCACTAATGTGCTTAACAACACGTTGCGTCACCCGACGGTCTGTGGATCAATAACCGGTAGCGGTATTCAGCAACGATCGCTAACCAACAATCGCGGACCTTCACCAGTATCCGCGCACCAACACACACCCCGAAGCTTTTGACGCGAGCGCGCCCGATACCTCCGAACGTTGGCCACACGACAGTCCGCCGCGTCGGTGCGACAGAGATCCGTAGGTCTAATGACGAATGTTCGCGTCCAACGTTGGCGTCGCACCCGGTCGTCCCGCCTGAAAATCGGTGCTCTCGACCCGCGTGTCAAAGGAGGGAGTCCAACGTCGGAAGCAAGTCGCAAGCTAGCATTCGGCGTACGCGCAGTCCTGTGCCCAGCCCGGGTACGGCCGTGTCCTGTACTCGTGTCCAAAGACAGCATCTACCGCCTCCTAGCACGGCCGTTTTCTGTCTTTATTTCCGTCCGTCTAACGACCGATACGGTAAAACTACAAAGCGACAGCAGCCGAAACCACGCCGAGCGTTTTCTTCTTCCACTACTGTTTTTCAATTCGAATTAAGCTTGTGAATGGCGTGAAAACGCGCCGGACGGGAGCATGCATCCGACCCGACACTGGGCGTCCAACGGTGGCCACGACGTGCAACTGCATCCGTGTGAACCGAACACTGGTTCGGCCGACGTTCGCGCGTCAACGGAAGGATCCGTCCGTCGGGGCTTTTCGCGCAGCAAGAGGGTCTGCCCGGTGCACGCGGTCCTTGACGTTTCGGAACCAATGACAAAGCTAGGGACGCGTACCGCGAGTATCGGCGTACCGCGGACACCGTGCACGTTTCGCGTAGTTTTTTGCTGTCGTTACCGAACGCTGCGCTAGGCGTGATAAAAAATAGAAAAAGACGTACGGACCGTCTCCTTGTAACAATTGTAGTGAAAATAACAATCGATTTGTTTTATTATTACAATATTTTCTACTTAAAAAAATAAAACACTTAAATCAAACAGTAAAACATTGGAAATCACGTAACCACTCCTAGTATCACTCCTAATGCACACACGTACATACTCATTAGTAACGTCTTTCGGGCGGAGTTTCTATTATACTATTGAATTCTACCGAACAATTATTGTAGATCGATACGATTCAATACCTACACTTACAGGTGTAGTAAAACCAATTTAACACTAGCATACGCAGAATGCTTATTTTTAACGCGCCCATAAATATTTATCGTGCTAGAGACAATCATTTTTTATTTTATTTCTGCGATTGACTTCGTGGTTCGTTCTTCCTCGACCGAAATAATATGACTTTAAGTAAAGAAAAAACAAAAAAAAAACCAAAGAATAAAATAACAAAATCTCATCCCAAATTATATTACCTCAAACTGTAATGCCGTCTAAGCAATAAAACTCGCTGCAAAGTTAGCACTCGGTATTAATGCGTTAGTCATCGATTTCAAATTTATGGAATGTATTATTTACATTTAAAATCTATTATCAGTTTACCACCATTAAACACCGAGTTACATAAATCACAATTTTTATTTCAGTAGTATTTTAATTTTTGAATACTGTTTTAAGTAAAAATATCCATTAATACGATGAAATAGTTTTAGTATTATTTTAATATTTATTATTTAAGAATAAAAAAAAATGAATATTTGATTATCCGAATTATATGAATGGTAAAATTGTACAATTACGTAGTTCTCTTAATTTATGAATTATCAATAAAAATATAGAAGTCGTAAAAATATAAGATAATTATACTTTATAAAATATTAATTTATATTGTACACCTTCCTTTCCTGTTAAAAGTAATTTTTTAAACTCTAAAACTAATCAAAAATGTCCACTTTATATGGTATTGAAATTCATAATGGTCGACAGCTTTTGAATATTAATTTTTCAAATTTTCATTACTCGAAGCAAATTAAAACGGATAAGATCTAGTAGAAAATTTTTAAAAAAATAACTTTATCCCCCTTGTGCATTGTAATTATATGTATATAGGTAGTATATATATATATTTATTCTGACACACACACACACAGACACATATATATCCAATTATTATACTTGCGTGGTTTATATTTTTGTTATGATATTATCTAAATATGAAAAGAATTTCGTTATTTTATTATTATTTTTTTAATTTTTAATTTTTTATTGTATCTTGATGAAATTCGTAGGCATATAACACAAATATTGATATTAATAAATGATAACACAATAAATTATTTGTGCTTAATCGATTTTGGTCAAACAAATGTGTATAGACAAATTAATCTAGAGTAATACCACGTATCAATTATTAATGAAAAGTTCGTCTAATATTTTTATTTTTTTCAAAACCATAAAATATTAAAACCATTTCATACGATGGACGTGTAAAACAACAGTTTCACTACGGCTGGTCTATTTCTGTAACGACGTTGACGACCAAGAATATTATTTTATTTAAAAGACATGCAACGATCGGTTTGTTTAATGCACTGAAATATGTTTACAGTTCATTAATTATAAATTTGTTCGTTACTGATCTCGAGTGAAACCGTTATTGATTTTCACGGAAAAGCAGTGTAGACAGCCGGTGTACATTGTGTTATAAATTGTAATGAGATTTTTTTTTTACTTCCGTCCAATCACAACGCAGTAAACGTACCGTTTTTTGTTTATTCACGTTTCTCGTACACGGCTTGTACTTATTTATAATAATATTGTGTAATCCTTAATTAAATAATAATGAAGTGCAATATTTTTATTTTATTTTCTTTCGAATCGTTGTAATTTAATAATAAAAATAAAATTAACTATAATAATGATAAAAATTACGGCTTTCATAAAACGGGTAATAGGAGCTATAACATAACGTACACAGATATACGTCGCCATTCGCAACGATACGTGGGAACCGAATCAAACATTTATTAAGGCTTCATAATAATTTATCGTAACACTCGGTGTATAACCATCACACAACTATCGTTTACTGTAACTCGTCCTCGAGCGCATTTCCGGACGGCAGGACCATACCATTACTGGTCAAAGAAGCGAACGGCTACTGCTGCTGCAGGTTCCTTCGCGTCGGAATAGTGCACGTGATAATTATTATTGCATTTGCGCAGGGATTCGATACGATTTTGTTCTGCCACCGCACTCAAACGGCATATTATATGACCTCCCGGGTGCGTAATAAACTGACATTTTATGCGATATTTTCACGAGTAGAAAACGATCGCGAATGAGTCGCCAACATCATACCGCAACTACCTACGTTGAAACGACAATAAATGAGTTTTCAGAATGTGTAGTTTTATTATAATTATTATTTTTATTTTTTTTATTGCCTTTATCCTGAGGATAATGTGGTTTGACAATTAAGTTTTTTTTTTTTTTTAAAACATATTAACGGTTTTTTGTGTTACGTGACATGGTATAATATTCACAATATTTTATAATATTTCATATATATATAATATATATATATTATATATATATATATATATATATGAAATATTATATATATATATATATAATATATAAATATATATATTGAAATGATTTAAATTAGAAAACTTGCATTGAAGACAAAATTGATAATGAGTGAGATGATAGAAGGAGAATGAGAATTGATAAGAAGGATTATATCAAAGGAAGAGTAGCCGTTAGAAAAGAATTCGCAGAACAAGAGTCATGGTTAGGACATGAGACAAAAAAAAATGATATGAGAAAATAATATATGTCACATATAGTTTCGTGCTTATGGAAAGTGGAATTAAATAGTAATGGGGAATTAAAAGAAAGGAGAAATTAATGATTTGGAAGAGGATTATGACCATTATGGAGTCGAGAAAAGGAGATGATTGTGGATTGAGGAAGGTCAATGAAAATTTTGAATTTTTATCAGCTACTGTCAAAACAGACCTCGTTCCGGTTCACGTAGTTGCTGTGGGAAAACACGCTAACATGATTTTTAATTTTTTTATCGTTAAGTAAATTGGTATAAAATTTATACTATAAATCTATCAAAATTATCATTATCAGTTCAATAAAAATTAATAGCTACGGAGATTTTTGATCGAAATACCACTGCCTACCATCCTGTAAAATTACAATTGAAATTATGCGTGCATACGATGAAATGATTCCGATCGTGTAGCAGATGGTTAACCGTGCATTTTTAAATATGTAAACATCGTTTATTTGCATATATTTTATTATCATTATAGCCGAAGGTCACAAAATAATTCTTTTTTTATTTTCCCCCCACGTAGATTTTTACGGTAATCGTAACTTCTCGCACTGGTCCGATCCGTCAACGCTCTAAACACGTGTTCTGACGTGTTAGACGTATGTTAGTCGTGTTTGTACGCGTTACAGCGTTTCAAAATCGAATTCATTTTTAGATGTTTTCAACTCGTTCATCCTTCTATTACTGCAGCGGAATGTATTATATGATAAACGATGCCGCGAAAACATAACGTAATCGTCTTTTTTTCTTTTTTCTTTTTTTTCATTTAATCAACATGATCAACAAAGATCTAACAGAGACGATGAAAGTTAATTGTGCAGCGGGAATCGAAAGAATTATTTTAATATTCAACGGAGGCAATACGTGAATGAATATTATGTAACATAGGTATTTTCAACGCATCGGTACTCACCATGCGCGCACATCTAGATGGTTCGTCACGAAACGTAATCAAACGATCTGTACTGAACAAACTGCATATTTGCCAGTATCAAGCCACTTTTAATGTTTGAAAACGATCGCGGTTTCATTATTTTCCGTTTGTACTGTTAACAGAGAACGGAACGATTCTCGTGGAACAAGCATGCAACGGTTCCGGGCTTGGGTGACACGAATGTCGGGCATTTAAATGTCTGTACTGTGCACACGATTACTCAACGATTATATTTATACGATTATTATTATTATACTTACGATAATGACGAACTGTGCGTTTCATTTTTTTTCAACGTACGTCACCGCCACAATTCCCCCCCCCCACTTTTTATGGTTTATTGTATTGCCAACAGTGGATGGAATTATTAAATATCTACGGCGCGGAAGAAATATCATTTTTTTTCTCGTTTCTTAAACCAATACGCCATCACCGTCCCGTGTTATACTCCGACCCATAGTTTAAAGACCACTGATCTATAGGTTACATTTAACACGACAAAAATTAATCTAGATAAAGATATAAGATACAAGACATTTTTATCATTTATATTTATAAAATTTATATAACATTTATAAAAAAAAATATAAACTTTTTCAACACACTGAAATCTAATTTTTTGAAAATACGTGTGCTTTTTACGAAAATACGTTATATTTTCGTGTTTGCCCATCCACATACGGGGATGAGCATCGTGCATTTATGTAGTACATCTAAACGGGCCGGGAGTAAAAAACCAAATTTCATCGTGTAATGGTACAAGAATTTCTGAGTGTATTCTATACATTATGCATAGAATACAAACTGATATTTAAACAATGCATAAATTATTTAAGTTAAATACGTAGAAATATTTTTTCGAATTCTATTATAATACAAAATTATTTTCATTTTTTTCGATGGCTACAAAGTAGTGTCGTTAGAAAATCTGATAATAATCGCCCCTCTCCTACATTTTTAAATTTTACTTTTTTTTTTTTTTTTTTTAGTCCGGTGGGATGCAAGTGCAACTCCTTGCACTCCTCCCGTTGTGCCCTTGAATGGTACTTTTAAAATTCTATGTTTTTCGATTTAGCTTAAGTGTCACATAATTTACGACAATAACGTAACGACGTTATCCGAACAACTTAATGCACTGTTCTGCTCAAACGGTCGGTCTTTAACCGCGCGTAATACATGTTTCCAATAGAAAAACTTTCAACTCTTATTTCGATCAAACAATCACGTGATATGTACATATATATTTATATATTTGTCTTCGTAATATTATCCGGATCGTAAGACTAAGGAAGGTTTGAAATAAATTACGCTTACATATTGTTATCGCTTATCCGTATAATTCGCAACGCATGTACATAGTGCACGAAACTGCGTGTAATCAAATAATGTACTCTTATACAAATTATGTATACTTTATTTCAAACATTTTTCCATATTATGACATATTTTTCAATTAGAACAATAAGCTTAAGTGATGTAATAATAATGACATCGAAAAAAGTCAGAAAACACAGTCCTCTAAACGGACGTACTTCAATATGAATATTAATTAATAAGATATCGATAACATTTAGTTAATGATAATAAAAAAAAAAATTTATTTCTGAAGTTATAATAATAGTTATAATTGAAAGTGATTTATTTTATTTTAATTTTTTTATACATATGTACAAATTCAGAAATGTATACGTAGTTCCTTAAAATTATTAAATAAAGTTTATTTCACATTTTGATGATATTTCTCTAGAATTTTCCGTAGTTATTTTATGTGATTGTGAAAATTCGAAAGAACTTCGTTTTAGTTCTCTTGAATTGTAATAATTGGAAACTTAACTGTTTTTACTTGGAGCCCGTCGCATTATGATTATTTATACTACGGTCCAGTGACTAATGTGCCAGTCCGATGATTTCGCGAACCTCACAACTTCTAACGAATCACAATATGTAAATATTGTAATTTGCATTGGCTAGAGATAGCAATACAATCAATAACAACTATGGTATCTACTCAATGAATTATTAAACATCAATCATTCTATATTATATTTGTTACCAACTGTACCTTCGTCGTTATGCGGTGAACCGGGGAGTTTCAAAACTCTCCAGACAAATCATAAATATTATCATATCAAACTTTGTTTTGAAATATGAAAGTTCACGTGTACCTATATACAATTTTACACTTCATATGAAACATTGCGATATTAATGTTGATAGTTAACGATTTCTAGTTATTATTCATTTTTTTTTTTTTATATTCATCAAAACCTAAAACTAATTTGTCTTTTAATTCCAAACTTTTACAACATCGAAATATTGCGGAAAAAGTAACACGAATAATAAATTGCATACAGCCACAGTAGATAAATTCTTTTATTTTGATATTATTGTGATGTATTGAATGAATTATGAACCATATCTATCGATGGAGGTGCAATCAATTTTATAACTAAAAAAATAAAAATTAATCATGTATAAACATATTTTTGTCGTTTTTATAGCGCGAATTATACAGATTATTATTTTAAATGTTGTGAAATGTGCAATAAAAATAAAAATATTTGTATAGAACATTTTTCATAAATATTTCAAAATAAAAATGTGTTTTTTTAATAATCAATATAATTTTTTTTATAGAAGGATTTTTATTGTTTAAATTTAGAGCATTTTACTACATTAGATATTGGAAAAATTGTCCTTTTTTATACGATAAGAAAAGGATAAGTTTTGGAATAACGAAATATGCAGTAGATAAATCAAATTTTAATTCAATGTTATTATTCATAATTTAAAATTTCCCCTGTATTATGAACATACATAAACAGAAACTTATCACAAATCATTTATATATATATGTGTGTGTGTGTGTGTATTTTAATTAATCCAAAAATAGTATTTTACCCCTAAAATATTAATTTAATTATAGTGATAACTAGGTCCGGGGTTTCAATGCAAATAGCATCTTTTTTTTGGATGATCTTAGACAATGCTTTCCAATTACGTAATTCATTTTATATAACATACTCTTCAAAGGTCAAACTTTTATTTTGCAATTTTTTTAGTTTTCTTCAATGTTTTCTCATTTTAAAAATATTTTTTAGTATTTTTCGGTCATTTTATTTGTTTTAATTTATATTTTAACAATTATTTACTATTATATAGTATTTTTACATATTAAAACTTTCATATTTAAAGAAAATTTTTTTAAAAGCATCTTCTAGAGTTTTGAAGTTTAAATTAATGAGCTTAACTATTCTTTTACCAAATCAACCAATAATGATACGATGATAACAAGTATAGAAGTTGCAGTATATCACTGTAAATATTTCAAATTTATTAAAAGAATAATTAATGGATTTTAAAAAAACAATGGCATAGTTATCAAACAAAGTGAAACATTTAATGGCAGTGAAAGAAATTGAATCAAATTTAACATTTATATAAATATACCAAGCTGTATCATTTTAAAAGTTATACCATAAGTTGAAGCAATTGGTATCGTAAATTATGATAAAACTGCATTTCGAATAATTCAAGTAACTATGGAAAAGAAATAAAGAACAAGTTGGAAAGTTTCTCAGAAAAGAATTATAGTTATATAGAAATGGAAAAATTGTTATACATTTTAACAGGCAAGTAAACCCCTTTAACAAACATATCAGAAAAATTAACACCAGATGATATTTGTCACTTCAAATATGCTTCTCAGTCAATACCATCGATGCCAATCAAAAATTAACATTTTTAATTTTTAGATTTATTTTTTAAAATTATAAATAATTTAATAATTTATTAATATTTATTAGTATAATAAAATAATATTAATTTTTTAAAAAAAATATGTATTTGTTATTTTTCAAAAACATTTTTATAATAAAATGCTTTTTTTAAAAGCATTTTTGGATGGTTTAAGTACATTTTTTGTTTGATTTTTAACAAATTGTGTTGTTTTTACATATTTTATGATACGAGTACATACTTATATAGATATACTGTATTTGTCCTTTACGTATGTAGATATTCGTTGACTTCCAAAGGAACGGAACCTTGAACGAAATGTTTAACAGTTATTTCTATTACACATATAAGAACGAAATCAACAAAGTTTTCGGATCAGCAACAATCGGAGCGAATATACTTCGCGCACTGATTGAACATGCAATTGGGAATGATTCAACTGCGGCTGTGAGCGATCGGATGGGAAATGAAAAATAGAAAACGAAGAAAGTATGACGTATTAAATTGTTCCTCGAATCGAGGGATAACTTTAGAAAATCGGTGACTAGAAAATCGTGCTTTTTGTTCGATTATTACACGTGCACGCATTCCTTTTTGTAAATTTATTTTCAGCATACAATTTAGTAATGAGATGCGTCGCATATTGAACACAAATTTTCGATGTAGTTATAATCGCTTCGTCTCAAACGGATTTTATCGACTTCAACGAATTTACATTTTTGTTGACTCAACGACGATGTATTTTTATTGTCACGACAAATCTGTTCCGGTATAGTAAAACGTGTGCATCAATCGATGGTATCGTAAACAACACATTTTTTACGTTACACGGTTTTCTACGAAGATATTACTCTTAATGTGATATCCCCTGAGGTTATGAAGACGATTCAAAATTTAAAACTCTTGACCAAATATTTTTTTTTTTAGAAAATAATTTTATTTTATTATTTCTGAAAAACTATTTACAGTTTATTTTCTTATGGATTTTTAAGTTTTATTTTATTTTCCACGTGATTTTCAATATTTTTATTTATATTTATATTATTATTTTACAGAAAAATAGTGCAATATTAATAACATTCGGTATACTTTATTATTACTTTATTTTTGTTTTATTGACATTATTTTATTAGACAAAAAAATAATGTTATCTTCATTACCTCAGGAGATTCCAAAAATTGTTGTATTATTTTCGAGAGACACTCTGTATCTATAACCATCTTGTATGATTCAAAGTCGGACCGGGACGATACTTTTTAAAAATAGTTTTTCGATTTTTCTCAGTAAATATACTCGGTATGTATACAGTGGGCTCTCGATAATCCGTCACATATCAGGCCAGAGAATTGTCAGATTAACAAAAATGCACATAAAAACGCATTTTTACTTATTGAAAAACCTAAATTTATTTCATTAAAACTAATAAATAATAAATACGTACATATATATTATACATATTATTCATATGTATATTAATACATGACGTACTGTAAATTAATTTTTCGATGTAACAATTAAAAAAAATTGAAAAAATATTTCAATTGGTTTTTGTTATTTTTTTTTTTTTTGTTTCAAAAGACAACATTTTAAGATAAAATATTGCCGGATTACTGGATATACCAAATTATCAAGAGTCTACTGTACTACACTCCAAGGAATATGAATCATCTTTCAAATGCTATAGTCTCACTTATCGATACTACGAAATGCATTTAATTTTAAAACCAAAAACTATATTTATTTTTTTGTTTCAAATAATCAGAAGTAGTAAAATGTTTAACTACTTGCGAGAGAAAAAAATAACTCATTCACGTAAACTGGACTCGACATAATTGAGTTAAGTTGTTGTACACCACTGTTAGTGTTAAAGATACACATAAAATGTTCCGCGTAAAATACTTTAACATATGATTTTTATACTGTTCACTGAATAAAGTTTTAATTGTGATTTATAACGTGTAATTCAACAGAACTAATGACTACATGTTATACATGTTAAGTTCCAATCAAGGCGCAATATGGTGAAATTGACCAACTTACATGGATCGTTTTTAAACCATATATTAAGAGACTAAAACCTACTTAACCAAAAATGATCATTAACTTTTGGTTAGGTAAAAATTGTTTGTAAAAAAAAAATTATCCACTGTTTTTTGTAGCAAAAACAATAATTAAGGGTAAAACCTTAGAGTGATCAATTTTTCCGCTTTCACCGTCTCATCTACGTGATATTTTATGCTTGTTATCAGTGTGCACGAAGTACGAGTAAACTCGTCGATTTTCTTCTCGTTCCCTGAGGACTAGAATTTATACAAGAGCATGTAGTGTAAAATGATGTTAATAACTATTATAACACCACCGATGGTCGCAAGTATAATAATATTGTGTTTGATTTCCTTAACGGCGCAGTATTACGACGTACGGCTATTGCCGAGACGTTTGATCATAAATGAAGTCAACGTGATGAGGGTTGTAAGGATAATGTACGCGTATTTGCATAACGTCAGTTCTAACCCCGCCTCCACCACCGAGAGATTATGTGCGTGCGCGTGTAAATATGATGTACAAAGTATAACATAACTTAAAAGTCTTGCGGTTTAAGGTAAGGCTCTGACGACGACGATGACTTACCCCGGGAGACAACCATGATTGTTATCGCGCTGACACTAGATGAAACTTTTTCACTTTGTTTATAAAATGATATTGTGTACCTGCAGAATGTTCGTGTAATGGTTTGTGGAAAATATTTTCACCAGTCGGCGTGAACAATAAAATCAAAACGTATCCGATTGCGAACCGACGAATACGACAAAATCGTCGGGGTTCGAGAAATTGGCGAGTACAAAACGTACCGTACACTCGTAACCGTTGCACAAATCTCTCGTATAATTTCGACTCCTTGCGAATCGAAAAATACAACGCGACTAGGCAGTTTATCGTAATATACAACGTTTCCGGTTAACAGAGATTTCGCTTTATTACATTGTTTGTTTTAGCGTTTATTTTGAATGTAGCGCTACGGGACTGCGGTTATTTTTCGATAAAATGACATTTCGTCCTAATAGCATCAATAATTCAACAGAAGTTACGGTTTTCGCAGTAATGATAATTATGTAAAAATTAAATAAAAACTTCATGACCAATATTATTTATTATTATTGAATGTAATGTATAATATTGCTCGCCAAGCATGCGTTTATATCTCCTTTGGAGAAATTAGTAACTTAACCACAAACTTGTAACGTGGCAAATTTTAGTTTCACTTGGTTAATCTAATCATATTATGAGTGTTATTCAAACGTATTAGTAGATAAATATTATTAGTACGCATATCGAATCCATCATCGATATACCGCATCTACGGCCGCATTATCTAAGATTGATAATATTCGAACTAATAATAACATGGACCTCACGGCGCTAGTCAATTTCCAAAATTATAAAAGACCCCAACAAACCAGTTGCACTTCTTCATCTTCTTGGTTTCCGGTCGGACTATGGTCAACATGTAGTCGTCCACCATCAAAATGGAGTAAATTTTCGATCATTCGACCGTGGAAATTCCTTGCAAAGAGACGCTAGATTATCACCTGAACAAGTTCGAATTCGGAGACACTACATAACAATTTTATAGTAAATAAAAATTAAAATGTAAAAAGAAAAAAAAGAAAAACTTTTTATCCGAATAGTATAATTTAATTCAATTCAATTCAATCTTAGTCACTGGTTTATATTAAATGCTTTCTAAATAATTATTTTCATTAAACAGTAATAAAATCACCTCGTAAAATAAAATATAAAAAGGAAAAAATATAAAAGTAAAAAAGAAAAATTAGGGATTATACCTGATATGATATTTATAATTATATTATTTATTTATTCTCGTATATTATGGCACAGCTATGATCTTACGACTAATATTTTAACCGTGAGGAAATCAACTACCCATAGTTCATAGTCTAATAAATATTTTAATTTACGTAAAAAGAGAAAATAAAAACTAAATTCAACAAAAATATTATTAGGTTACTTTATGATTATCCACTCTTTCTTTTTTTCCTTTGTCTCCTATTATAATCATTGACAAAAAAATAATTTTTATTCACGACGAAGAGTCAAAATGTTTGTTTTTATTTTATGTCATATTCGTGTACAGTAAAAATATACAAGTATTCTAATATATATCGAATGTAATTAAATATAATCTGTACATCTTCGTTGTCTAATTTGGATGTATAGTGGCTCATTATAGTTATCCATGAAGACTCATAAGAGTTTCTACTCGGTCATAATGGTCAGAAATCGAATCCTAATGAATTGTCAAAAAATAGGACTAATGAATCATTTAATTGATTAAACCAATATGATACAAATGTTGTATCCCTATGACTGAAAATAAAAACGTCACAAGTTGTTTCCTTTCAATTAAAAAAAATCGAAATTCTTAACAAATATTTTTTCGCAAAAAATTAATGTTGTTTATTATATATTTAATTTAAAATACTATTAATACGCTTGCTAATTTTTTATAGTTTGAAAACATATTTTGCGAATTTTTATTTTTCTACAATTGTATAACAATATAACCGTGGAACGAATTTTTTTACTGTAAACATCACTATGCTCAGCATAATAATCGCCTTAACAGAGACAATTATTATTTAACCATTTGGCCACAAATTACTGGATAAACTAATATTTATAATGTTGGCTTATTCCCTATTAAGATTTATTTATTTATTTAATTGGTGAAAAAATATATGCTTCTCGTCCAATTAGTTTCGTTTCTGTAAATTATACAGCTTTGGTGCGTACTTAACGACTATCCAAGTATTAAAATAAAAATAGATTCCAAATGCAGAACGGGAGTACGATTTTAGTTAGGTAACTTGTTTATTCATTATACGATGATATTTTTAAGTTTTCTCATTTCATGCTCATGTTTTGCTTTTTTAACCGTTCAATTTTTATTTTATATTAACGATTTCATACCTTTCAACAGTATTCTTCGTGGTGTTAATTTGCAAACGTTGATTGCATTGGCAAAAATATTTATTCATTTGTAGTGAATTCAGTTCTAATTATACAATAAAGTTCACAAAAAACTTTTACTTTGAAATATTTCAAAATTGAAACTTTCAACATTCTCGTAATATTGAAAATTATTTATTAATTTAGTAAATTATTGTGAGTACAAAAATGAATATAATTATTAGTTAATTTTATATTAATTAGTTAATATAAATAATGTTGGTTCATTTTTTGATAACTATAGTAGCTAATTGAAAATATACAATATTGTTATTACAGAACATTTTCTACGTAGCAATTTTCACATTAGCATATATTCGTACCCTTATTGATTATTTATTAAGAATTGTTTAATAATTTACAAACTATTATGTTTAACAGAACTACCTTTCAATTTCAACGTGTACTTGTGTTTATCGATTTGATGAATAATAAATATTAAAATAAAAAAATTGTTTATGAACACTATTAATTGTTGAAAAATTTAAAAGCACAATTCAAAAACTATCCACTGCAGAATATAATATAGGTTGGTTTTGATTTACAGACGATTACAAGTGAGAAAAGAAGGCGCATTACGATGTGTTTCAGCCTCAAGTTTTTCCTTCCTCACCGAACGCGTTAGATTTGATACAGTATTATTTTAAATAAAGTGTTCTTCTCGTGAGTTTTTAGTAGATACGATTTGGTTCATTTGAAAAATTTCTCACGATTTAGATTAATCATGATTGTGTACATCGAAGTAACAGTGAAGACGATATAACTGTGTAAGATATTTTATTGTCGGTGATTTCAACAATTCTCCGTCGAAATAATAAATCGAGAAACAGTGTGAATCAGCGGCTATTTGCTATGATTGTTTTCGATTAACAGAGTATTACAACTAGACTTTCAGGTAAGTTTACACACCGGTTAAAATATATAGACATAGGCTTAATAATTCTGTCGTCGATTTGCCCACGAAATTCCACCATAATACCATACGTTCTCGATATTATCCGATACATGCATTTTGCTTGATTAATATATTACAGATAATTAGTCACTAAGTAATACAACGCGAGCGCTAACAGTGATAATATTCACTGTTGATCGTTATTCATAAATATCGATTTACTCGGTGTACTCGATTATAATATTCGATTTCACGAGTCGATACAAATTAATTTTACCATTCATTCGTACGCGTTAAAACAAAACGTAACTATCGTAAGTTTTTCATTGATAAGATTACAAATTATAAAACTAATTTAAATTATCGCTTAAGGTTTAATTTTATATTTTTTTAGATTCCGAAAAGGGCAAATATGTTATTACTTCTATAATTACCACCTATTTATATTTTATGAACATATCATTATATGAATTTTTTGTTAAATAATATATATTTTTATTTTATATTCCAAGAACTTGCAACGTACTTAAGCACCGAACACACTTGCGTAAATGTAATATGTATATTATTTCGATCGAATAAAATTGTTGTTGTTATACGAATTATAATACATTTTGCAGAATACACGCTACTATTCAGTAGATCATAAATTATTATGATCGTCAGTTTCGTAGTATCATATTATATTGAAATTGAAATTTGTTGTTTTTACATTAATTAATTCATATAGATTTGAACAACACACGTGTAACACGTTAATTGATATTATATTTTATTTTTAGAGTTCTTGTACAATAGAACTATAAAAATAATGTTAAAGTTTATTTAGAATTATATAGATCTATAAAACAATGACGGAGACTTGGTGACAGTTATTATTGCTCGTCATATGTACAATAGCATTTATTAGATAATATGTTAATTAGTAATGTTACACGATATGATTATGATTTAAGAATATGCTATTTCAATGTAGACTCAAACCACGCAACATTTCAGTTTTTCTACATTTCCGTTGCATCAATTTTTGCTTACAATTTCCAAATACTTGCAATTTAACGATAAAGGTCACTGATCATATGATATGATAAAAATGAAAAAAAAATAAATAAATATTAAATAATGCGTTTGGTATTGATTAATTGTTGTAATACCATCAACGCATTAAATCATTTAATATTGAAAGTAAACCAGAAAAATTCCAAATTTTTCATAAAAAAATTTAAAACGAGTACACAAAATGTTCGTGTAATTTTACCCAAGTGACTAGAATGGGAATATTCGTTTGAACAACGTGGGTCGAGGAAATAAAATAAAAATATTCTTTCAGCGACTACATTTTAATTTAAAAACTGATTTTATATCGTAAACCTTGCGGTTTTGTTATAAATGCGGAATTGTTATAAGATACGGAAAATACTTTTTTAATTATTTTTACTCGACGAATCTTTGTGTAAATGTTTATTTTTAAAAATATAAATAAGTATGGAGCACCATCGTTCATACAATTATATTCACATAGAAAAGAAGTCGAACACAATAATACGAGTCTACAAAACCAATACGTCTTCTTAGTGTGAGCCTAACGTTTTATGCTCTTGAGTTATTGTCGAAGTGTTGAAAAACCTACGGCGGAATCGAGTGGATTATTTTTTCCAATTCCGAAATTTTTCATAAAGAAACACAAATCGTGCTGGCACCGTCGGCGCCGTTGTGTATATTTTTATGGTAACTAGTCGACTATAACTTATTCGGTAGAATGCTACAAAATAAAATGTAAGAAGGTTTTTACGGCGTGAGGGAAAGGTTATGTCGAAAATAAGCTATATATAGTGAACTACGGATTAGTGTGAGCTTACGGTAGATCAACGGCACAGTCGGGAGCGGATCTATTGTGGAGGATTGATAAGAAAAAAAAATTATACTAAAAGATTACCGACACTAAAATTGTATTAATCAAAAGAAAGAATTCGTTATGCGAAACGGAGAGAACCGCAATGTGCTATTAGATGTACCTAACCTTCGTCGACTGAAAAAAAGGAGAAAAAATTTGGTTTCTTCTACATATACTGCAGGTTTATTAACGAAATCCATATAACTGGCTGTGTCTACACGGTTTACGGTCAGATTTTAATTAAAAAATTGTAAGTTAAAATATGAAACATCCTTTGACGATAGATATAATAAAACCGAAGGTTATCTTGTTGTCAGGCGCGGTCGCGATGCCAAATATTGAACGAAACACGAATATTATAATTTATAGAACGGTCGTTTCTCGAAACTTAAACCACCGCTATAGCAGCTCCGAACTAATGTAGTATCGTTTGGATTCGGAAGTGTTGTAATCACGGTAGTAATAATGTCCTCGCGTGCGCGTTATCATATTGATATGTGGTTCTCCCTTCGCCTGCATTAATATCTAGGAAACGGCAAAGCACATCATTGATAACAAGAAATATTTTAATATATTGTAATATTAGTCCCATACACTTTCGACCAATTGGTTGTCGGCGCATCGACCCTTTCCTGTCTTTAACCGACCACTTGGGGCTTGGGGCGTATAAAGAGTATGTTTTATATTTTGTTTTTATTATTCGTTAATGGGATTTCGATACAAAAGTTGATTCAATTAATCGTTTAGTTTTTTTTCTACTAGTATCGTTTGAAAAATAAAAAATAAAAATAAAACTAATAAAGCGATCGGAAAACGTCGCATTACAGTATTAGGGGCAAAACTGCTCTGTAAATATAACCGTTTCAAGGTTTTGTTTGCTCGAGATGATAATCACAACGGTAAGTACAAACAATTTCTTGACATTTCGCATTCGTCCGCACGCACAAATAAGTATCTTATCGTACAAATAACGTGGGAAGCAATAATCAATATCGTAGTCGTTGGGTATTAATAGTAAATGTGTATACTCAAATCATATTATAGATATTGTACGATAAACAAATATCAACATGCTTATAACGTTGACTGTTACATGTCGACTATAATACTCGTGGAGATTGTAGATATTGAAATCATAATAATTCCTCTATTGCTGTAACCGCAGCGAAATCATCGATGCTCGTTCGTTATTATTGAATCTGTTAAAGTAGGGTTATAAATCTGTGGGCGAGTGGGACACGCACCTAGGGCCCTCATCTAACTGGGGGCCCTGACAAATAGAAATTACAACTTTAAATTTTATAAGCTATTTTAAAGCTGTAACGTATTAATTCGACCGGTTATATAAAAAAATAATCTTAAAGTCAAGAAAAATAAAACAGGTAAATGGCAAAGGTTAAATGTTGAATAATTAATGAATGCTTAGTTATGATTAATTACAATGAGTAAGTCTTATCCCATTATTTAAACCGATTTTTCTTTAAAATGAATAACCCATATCATCCGGCGATATGATATCAGTCTATATTTGCCGTATAAAATTAGTTTACTTCCTGTACCTAAACGCAATGACATGTGTACTGGGTTATTTATCTTATCTTGATTATGTCACAGAATAAGATAATGTCAAGATTATGTAAAAGCAGTGAAATTATTGGGAATTCGATTTTAAACGTTTTCTGTACATACACAATAAAACTGATAAATCAAGAGCATAGTTTTCTTAGTAATTTTAGTCTATTTAACTACAATTAAAATATAAAATATAATAATATATAATATTTTATTAGTATAATACTATAATATTTTATGTTATATAATATTTTATCAATGTCTATAATAGAGTTTTAGTCTCATTTAATTCTGTTGAAAATTACATATTTGAGTGGTTCAGAAAAAAGGAAAAGACTTACCATTTCTAATTCTGTAAAATTTACCATAATGTTTAATAGCTAATAAAGTCAGCATACAAAATAAGCTTTTGATGTTATTATTCAACTTTTTTTTGGTCTACTAAAAAGAATCCCTATTTCTTGGTGTTCATGGGCGTTTGCATAGCTTAGGACGACTCTGGTTGTAGATATGTTACGATGTTCGTTATTCAGATTTATTTTTCGGAAAATTTGAGTCGCGTTCACCAATATTACGAATTAATAATTAGCTAAATGATTAAACGATTAATTAAATATTTATTATTATTAATTAAAGTACGTTATGCACATATTTTTCGCATTTGTCTTAACCCCATGTAACAAAATGGAAATGAATATGCTTTACTAATTCCAGCATACCTATTCTACCTATGGATTTCACTGTCCCACAAGTAAATAGAATGACCAATGCGTAGATATGTTACGAGCAAAGTCAGAAATCGGGTATTGTTTTGCAATGTCCGAACATTGTGAACAATGTAAAAATGATCAATTTAATACTGAATCGTTCATACATTGGTCGGGAATTGTAAGATTTCCCGCGAAAAGTATACCCTATCCGGATTCAAGTGGACAAAGTGAGTTGAATTGCGCGCTTGACACTTATATACTTATCCTTAATACTTATACTTATATATAAGTAAATTTTTTATATCCTTATACTTTATATCGAATGGTATTTATACCTAACAATAACATAACAAATCTATTCCTACATATTTTTCTCGTTTGATAACTTGACTTATGATTTAAAATTTAATCGAATGCAATGTACGTGACGACGTCTACTTAAAGGTTATTTTAATAATAAATAATAGGTAATCATATTATTCGTGTCAAACCATTTTTAGATAAAACAGTGCCCGGTCATTGCGCACAATGCTCGATTTCTTACTTTGCCCGTAACATATACATAATTTTGCGGGTGACGTTACCTTTCTGTGCAATACGTTCATGTGAATAGGTAATGATTTTGTGTGTGTGTGTTAAGTTAAAAGGTGTGCGCGTGCGTGCGATTATGAAAATCATTGAAAGCGGAAATGAATCTTGGTTTAAGTACTCCGATCGAATTCCGTTCAGTTTTGAAATCACATTTAAGTTAGGATATACTTATTATTATTCCTACTTTTAGTTTGATTTGAATTGACATAGTGTTCAAAGGGCTATTAAACAAATATGTTTTCTTCGTGACACGCAGAAAACAGGTTTACGAATTTGAATACATTTTTCAAAGCTGATCTGTCGATTTATGCAGAACATCCACTTTTGCCATTTGGTTAGAATACGCGCGTACATTACACATTACATGCTCGGCTGATTGCCGATCTTAAAAATATTTAAGGAACATTAGAATTGCTGTCTGGCCTTTTTGTGTGATACTAAACTCTACATTACACCACACGCGATTTTCCCGTTACGTTATTTAATATTTGTTGGTTTTATATCAAACACTAGTTTAATGTTTATCGTACCTTTCGTCGATAAATTTCATCATTTGTTATGATAATGCTCATAAAACATAACTTTTTTGTGTTTTCATTATTTGCGACTATGTTGTAATACGTGCGAGTACTCACATTTCCTCGTATCAGATAGGCTATCGTAGGCGATTTTATGACGCACGTTTTACCAAGCAGTATTTTTTATTCAAAACAACGTTGTCGCTCTGGTCAAAAAGAATAAAAATAATTCTATCCGCGATCACCAACAAGATGGCATACGAGTGTATTATCAGACATTTTTCAATTGTAATTCGGTGCAGTATTGTAATTAAAAACTATCGTTTTTTCGCATTTATTGAATCGCGCGAAAAAAGAAAATAGTCCTGTAAGTCCTGTCCTTAAGTACCTCAAATGGGGGGTTTCTATACCCACTTAATTCAAGTTACATCTGTCTATTATTACATAAGTTTATTGTTTATAACAATTATAGATTGTGTATTTCAAATCTATGTTACAAAAAAAAAAAAAAAAAAATTGAATCATACGTGTTGGCAGCAGCGAGAATACATTAAAAAGCGCGATTTGAATAATCTAATTGAAAATAGCGGTAAGAATAAAATCAAAAAAGTTATTACTAAGGTATTCTGAACAGTCCACGTAGTCATCTATTCTCAAGGACGGAAATCGTGAGCGATAAAATTAACTTGAGAAAAAAAAAAAAATAAATTATACACACTTCGACAGTACCAAAAAAGATCCAGAGAGAATAATGATTGCAATCGCGAAGTTTGTCAAGAACACGATGGCGAAGACATAATATGGTAAGACTTGTGTGTTCGGACGGAGAATAGTAACGAGCGATGAACTGCTTTGGATTCCAAGCGTCGCGAAGGAACGTATTGATTTTACAATATAATATAATGTATCTTTTTCCTGCAGCGATCAAACGTTGGGTAGGAAATGTGCATCAAAAGTTTTGTGCAGCGAATTTTATGTTCGGAAGTTGGACACAGATGGTGGTACTTTGGACGAGTAGTATTTCGATTGCATCAACGGGTTTTTGATCTACAGAATAACGCGAGTAAAGGAAACGATACGATAGATTTTATCCAGCGTGCGTTTATATTTTATCCTGTAAGGCACAATGGGTTTTGTTCTGTCGCTATAAATGAATTTAGGTAAGAGTTGTAAGAAATTAAAAGATTCTCCGACCCGACAATTTTCATAACCATTTTAGATTAAAGTACAATCTGTCATTCACACGAAGAAAGGAACGTAATATTACACAATTCAGATTTGGCCCCGAGAAAGTCAGCAAGATTGTTCCTGCACGTATTTACCCTAAACCGTTAGCGCTCTATTTGTTTGTATTTCATCAAAACGTATGCGGGTCCGATCATTTCTATCAGCGTTCGCTTATTTCGCTAACCGATTCAATACCAACCGTAAATGTACATTTTAAACACACGCTAATAATCAATGATAGATATAAAGTATTATCATCGAGTTATTGAACCCGTTACATACCTAACCGCCCAAACAGTTCGTTTACCATGGTTTTAAACAATTCTGGTTGTCGCGATCCGCAAGACCACGGTGACCCGGCAATAGGCATTGGAAACAATGAAAAATACGATAAATCATGCACATGGATTGAATAGAACAGCATGGCACGGTACGTGAAGTTTTCTAATACGTCGGCGATTCGAAATCTTTTCAGTTTTTTCGATGATACTATAGGGTTCAACCATAGCCGGACCAAAACCAAATCATAAGGGTGTTTCAGATATCGGTATATATTTGAATATGATTAACTCGAAGCCATTTGTGAGTTTTTGTTTTTCAATGCAAATTTAATAAAACGATAAAATATAGAATATGTATTAAAAAACGATTCTGAGCCGCGGTGTATGATAGGATTTCTAGGATATTTTAAAATTCATAACCGCTCGTGTACAATACAAATTATCACGTTTTTTTCGTATAATATTTCAGGATATTAAAAAAAAAAAAACTGGATTTTCAAGTATAAAGTATGATAATATATTTTACACATCACTTTTACATTATTTAGCTTTAAAATATTTCAAAACTTGATACATTCATAGAATATGTTAAGTTATACAATTTTAGTATTTTAAAATATAATATAAACAGTGGATATACACGAGGACACTTTATTATGTATTACTTGCTATAAATGTTTTACGAAGGATAAATTATATAAAATAAAAACAATTGCAAAGCGTATAAAAGTATCATACTTGTTTAGATTAATTGATGCACTCGTATTACAGTTTATTTGGATTGTTATTAAGATGAGCTTTTGTAAGATATTGGTACTGGTATTTGTAATTATCAATCATATTCGGAATTATATTCTGTGTGATTAATAATTAATTAATAGCCTCCAATATTTTATCCGAAATATAACGGTCACGTGAATATGTAAGATTATAAAATGATTTAATTTACTTCTATTCATATTTAAAAACCCTTTAAATATGAAATAATCTTTAACTTGAAAAAAAAAAAACAGAAATTAAAATTTTTAAACTTTAAAAAAATTCTAAGATATTACTAACTTTAAAAAAAATAATTTATATTAAATGTAATTGTATAATGAAATCTTTTTTATTTTTTAAGTATAAATGACGAAAAGGTTTAACATTTTCATGTCATGTAACACAAAACTATTTATTTAATTAAAATAAGTAAAAAATAAACACTATATAAAATTAAATATAATTTTCAATTATATTTTACTTTCTTTTTCGATATTGAAAAATTAATTATTCACATATTTTTTCATCAAAGTAAAAAATAATATTTTTATGGAATGAAATTGTATACTATTTTTATGTTACTAAACATATTTTATTTATGAAATAAAATCTTGGAAATATAAAATTTGAAAGTAGAAGATTTTAATAAATTTAAATAAGATTAATTTAAAAAAAAAAAAAAGGTTCAATTAAAAATTCAGAATATGTGTGTTATAATGATGTTGACATATATTTTTTTAAACTTAGATACTTAAAAATAAAAATAAATTATGTTTAATTTTATTCTTTTATTTTAATATACAAAATAATATAAACAAAAAAAAAAATTAATTATGTAAAACTTTTGCATTGACATCGGTGAAAACTATATTATCGCAAACCAATAATCCCCAGACACTACATTACTTCAAGAATTATGTCAAAGAAAATATTATAAGCTTTTCTCGGAAAGAAAATGAGATTTAAAAGAGTGGGTAACATACAATTCGAGACTTTTTAACGAACGAGTCTCGCTTAATAGATCCTGTTCTACTTCTATATTTTATGCGTTTTATTTCAAAAATAAATTGAAACCAAATTAACCCTGCATGCACGTATATTTCATCTATTCGGGTGAATTTCTAAAGTGTTTAATTTTATAACTATATGCAATGTGTATAATTATTCAAAACTTATCCAATAAGCAAAGAATAGTGTTTATTAATTAAAGTTATTAAGAAAGGCTCTAAACACTCTTTATTCTTAGACGCCTTCGGGCACACTTCGCACAGTCGATAAATGCTATAGCTATACTTGCGTACTTATACATCAATATTTTAGTTATTCATGTTTTTATTTAAGACCAACTCCGTAGTGTTAAATATTTTTGAGCTATAAGTCCTTCAAACAAAAACTATCCGTACGACGATAATTAAAGTAAAATGTATAATATATATGTGTATTCACATCATAATCATATTGGAACGATATAGAGAATTTATTATTAAGTCTAAAATATAATAATCTTACTAAACAATTGAGTTAGACGTCTTATCTCAATGTTCATGGTTAATTATTTGGTTTTATTTAATTTTTTTATTTATATTATATATTTTATTTATAATATATAGAAGACCAAAACAGAGATGGTTGGAGACTTTGGAGAATGACATGAGGGCTGTCGGTGTGTGCAGAGGAGATGTGATTGATCGAGTAAAGTGGAGGTGTAGGACAAGGGTGGCCGACCCCAAATAGTTGGGAGGAAGGCGAGCAAAAGAAGATATTATATATTTTATTTATTTATTGGATTATTAAACAACTGTCACGATTGCGTTTCAAGAACGTAGTTAAGTATTACTAATAATTAGTTGACATCGTAGATCTGCGGTTTAAAAACTTGTTCGACAACGAAATCTTAAAAAAATGGTTGGCTTTTGTGAAACTCCAGTGGCCAGGGCTTAAAATTTATCCAATTTCAGGATAGCCACACACATTTATTAAATTCAATATTGTTAGTTTCACATAATTTATAGTTAAAATATCATATGGAATTTTCTTTTTCATATTTTCATCTCGTTGCATAGCAAAACTAATTAGATTCTGTGAAATACGCTTTGCGAGCAATTGGCATAGACGAATGAAAGCAAATAATTGTCGTATTAGGATATTATAGTCACATCAATAAATATTGAATCTTGCTTCGATACATAAAATGTAAAGAAAAAAATAATTGGGTCAAAGCCAATGAACTGCAGAAGACTGTATATATATATATATATATATATATATATATATATCGTGGATATACATGGACCAGTTGTGAATGAACCAAATACATTCATGTTTTATTCATTGCGGAGAAAATGTTAAATCGTATGTAGTTTCGATTACGTCGTTTAAATGTAGATAATCATTGTAGTTGTGAATTGCCAATGTCTCGACCATCGTGATATTTATCGATACAAATTTTATCCTGTTCATTGTTTCCAAACTGTCAAAGTGTTTCATTCGTACACGTATAAAATTTATTGTATTGTAAATGTTACTTTTTGAAGATGATTGGCAATTACATGTCTAGGAGTTTCCAAAGGAGACGAACAATTATCATACATCAAGGCTTACACATAAATTTTTATTATAATTTTTACTTAATTTTAAATTGTATATAACGAGAAAGACTTTTTAGTGAATTTAGAAAACAAATCAAATATAATCAAGAAATACAAAAAAAAAAAATAAATAATATTTAAATATAATTAAAGACATAAATATTACCTGCAGTCGTAAGAAGGTTAATTAGGAGAATTCAAGTTATAATTTTATAGCTGAAAAAAGTGGATAAAATAGTCTTTAGATTAAAACTATTGATTTTAATACAGATCAAAAAAATAATTTCAGGAAAATCAATAAAACCTAATATCAGTCTTTGTAAAAATGTAGAGAGTAAAGTTTACGTCGCGACGGCCAGAGAGTAGAAAAATATTAAGAAAATTAAAAATATTATTATATGAGCCATAGAGAGGTCTATTGATGTAAATTATATAGGATATAATCATAATCGAAACTTTTTTTTACGGGTTGTCAAGTTTTTTGCTCTTGGGACGTTATTATTCCAGTAGCAGTGACTGTGGACATGCATATTGCAGCGAACAAAATAAATAAACATGCAAAAGCTGTACGATATTTATTGAGTAAAATATATATTATATAATCATCATTTTAAAGTTTAAAAGATGAACGAGTTGTAACGCATAAGAACGCCAGTTGTAGTGCGATAAAAATACGAACATCGTATTCTTCAATATATTATTATGACGTCAACAGAGAGTGTATAATAAGAGGGTTGGAAAAAAAAACCGTGTATGCGATGGACGGGGTGTGTACGATAAAACACACAGTTCTTAACGACTAAACGATATTTTTTTAGGTTTCTTGTTGGAATATTTTAATTTTTGTCACGATAATGAACCCGCCGACAGCGACAGATGGTTTAAATTCCTATAAACTCTGCGTAAAACATATTATCATTTTTCATTATTATTTTTCTTAACAGATATAACGCGTATTTAATACCTATCACCAAACAGTATGCATGAGAAAAATTATTTTATTTTAAGTATATTATATTGTAATAACATTTGAAAGAATTTAAGTACATAAAACTAATAATATAATATGGTATGAAACTATTTTAATATTTCCTGAACAGAGAGACATGAAGTTTACTCTTTTTTTTTTTCGATAATATTTTCTTAATTTTTTTTTTATTAATGTAATTTTCTTTAGAAAATAAAATAAAATTCTTTTTTCATAACTTGGATAGTATTGCACTGACGGAATCTAAAATTATGGACAAGTTATTAGTATTATTAAAATTTAATCGTTAGGTTAAATAATAAATCATAATTTAATAATGAAAAACTTCATAATATCTATCGATATACGTATATATAATAGTTAAATATTTAAAGATTGGGTGAAAAAGTTTTTGATATTTATGAAAAAAATTTGACGTCGATAGTATAAGTTAATAAATGATTTCAGTTAAAAATATTATAATAATATAGCACCATTGTAAAACAATATAACTTAAACGTATACAATGTTTTATCTATTTATTTACCTTATAGTTAATGAAATGTTGGGTTTATAATATCTATATATCTATTTTTTTATTGCTCTAGCCTCAAGTTAGTTGTTCAACCTGTACACAAGAGTATTTTAATCTAATTTGAGTGTTCACATTGATTAATACGTATAGTTCATTAATAAGAGTAACGTGGGCATACTTTTATGCTAATCTGAATCAATTGATAATCCTTGAATATCTTTTGATCGGAATCAAATGACATTAATTTTTTAAAACGAATGCGTTGATGATTTCAAGAAGACTATTAATTGAACTATTTCAACGCCTACACACGGTACTATATCAATATCGAAACAATAATTATTTTTCGTGATTATCGACTGTCATATAAAAACTGCCATTTTAAACTAATTTGTTTTAAAACGAAATACATTTCCCATGGTTTTGTAATAAAAATCGATTGCCGTTATTAGGCTTGGATTTATGAGTAGAATATTTTTGTTGAAAAAATATGTTGTATCAAAAATAATTAAATGTAATATGTAAAGTAATTGAACGAATTTATTATTATACTGAGAGAAAAAATCGAGTCTTTTCCGCAATATTATTGTTATTTATTCGATTTTACATCACATTAATAGCGACGAACGTGAAATATGTTTGAAACAAAATCACGTGAGTCAAAACAAAATATCGTTCATACACATCGATATTCATAATAATAATTTATTATTACGCTGATGCATGTATATCAACGGTAAAAATAATATTATAATGTACCGGGAACACTATAGGACAGTGCAAGCGAAAAAGCATTGCCGGCAGTAGTCATTGACGTCCTGGGCGAATAAACAAATATGCGCTCCTCCCCGCATATTTGTGAATATATTTTATTTTAAATCGTTATCTAACGCTACTAATACTTAAATTCTAAATGAACAGCGATTACGAATGATGACTGACAATAAAAATAATTTATTATCTATGGAATAAATTATTATATACATATCATAATAAATAATAATCAATAGAATGGATAGAATATTAGGATTATATTTCTGTAATTTTTTAAGTTTTAATTTATTTCATTGAGGTTCCCTCCCTCCCATTCAACAAGCGTCCTGGGCGTAATTCCTAACGCTGGTCCGGAGAACGAGCCGTCCTTCGTTATAATTATTCCATCGATTACGAGTGCGTTATAGCGACTGATAATTCATTAAAGATTGTTTGTACATTTCAATCTAAAACGTATCTACTAAAATATTTACGTATTGCTATCGTTTTGGATTGTTCCATACCAGAACGGACTGTTTAAATTAAAAACGGATCCATCATTGAAAAATAACTATGTTGGTACAAAACAAATATATAATTTAACTTTTTTAAATATCTTATTGCTGGAAATATATTCCTGTAATACAAAAGAAAAAATGTGGTTTATATATATTGTAAATAAATTGCTGAAGAAACCGATAAAAATTTTACACACGACGTGAAAATATTTAATTAATTTCATGTGTTTCGAAAACACGTATTTTGTATAATTTGTACCTGAAATAGTTACCAAACGTGACACGTTTTGCCTGCCATCGAACTCACGTAATATCGAATACCATGAAAAACTATAATTTTTGTTACAAAATAAGCGCATTTTAATTACATTCGTTTGGCGAAAAATAAGGCGTAAAAAGCAAAAAGCACAGAAGAAACGCTGCGCACGTACATCAGAATGTATGAATACGGCTGTACTAGTACATGTATGCATTTTATAGTATTAAAAAAATTATAATGACGCATTAGAAGAATATTATTTTTCCGGTAAATTCGTCCAACGTATAAAAATAAACAAAAATATATACGTTAATGGTTCAAAACAGCGGAGCGGTGAAACACGGCACAAAAATAGTGTATGAAACATTACAAATATATCATTATTATTAAAACGAGAACGTCTACGGCGATGCGAATCACGGGTAAAGGGATGAGTGGGATGACAGGCAGTGGTCCGTAGAAATGTACAAGTGCCGCGGAAAAAGACCAAAGGACTCCGGGGTTGCGTACCTAAGCACGGGTATTTCAAAAACATTTTATTTTTATTTTTTCTTACCGCTTGATAAAATTTACCATAAACGTGGTTCATGAACAATAAGTATAGCGATTATAGTAGTTGCGAAAAACATGAAAAATGACAGAGGAAGGAGGCTGCGTCCAATAATTACATAATAGTGACTTCTCCGATCGAAGGATTGATATGTTTTTCTTTGTTGTTATGATAGACGTATTGATATTACTCCTAGTCGTTTTCGAACATATTTCGCCGGATATATCATTACATTTTTTCTGCCGTCTGTTTCGTTCCTCCGTGCCGAGAACATCGCGTTATCGCGTTGCCGCGCGCTTCAATTCAGGTACGTTTGCGCGAGATTATAACACCTGAACGCACCATAACAATAACGTGTATCGGGGGTTCTGTCAGGACTTGTCATTCGAGGGCAGCGGTTTTTTCATACGACTCGTACAGGGTGTTAAGGACCATACGGGTTTTGACGAATAGTACGAAAACAATAAAATGAAAATTGATGGTTTTTTTTTCTTCTATTAATACATAGAAACGCAATTAAAACCGATGATCCTCATCCAAGGGTCGCATTAAAAATAAAAAATAAATAAATTAAAAAGAAAATTCGATCGTCTACATACGGTTCAACACCATAACGGTGGGAGATAATCGGTTACAACGTCTTCGCGGCACATCGTAGGTACGCGTAAGAACGTGTTGCACAGCGTTACACAACAAATCGATTAGGCGATCCGGAATCGGCACGTTGTTCGCGTGCGACATTTAAACGCATTACGCGTCGACGTTACCGCGAGTGCTGTGCCGCGTACGGTGTGTTAATACTAGGCCGCGCACCCCGCAGACGTTTACGCGTCTGTCGTTTCCCACACGGTTCGGTCGTCGGACTCGCGCACGGGGTGTCGGCAGCAGGGGTAGGTTTTCGGGTAGAACGCGGCTTCGGGAACATCGGCACCGGTACCGGTGCGAGCAGACGACGGCGAAAGTGACGGGACGTCCGCTAGGCTAGCCCACGGCCGTCAGCCGCAGCTCGGCATTGAACACACCTCCGTCAGTGAAAACTTAGGTGTCCATAACATTACGTATCTGTACATGGGATTTATAAGGCTATAAGGGTGTCCAACACAGGCGTACCGGGTTCGCCAGGTCACCACACGGAAATGTTAATCTATAATAATCGCGGTCAACACGAACATGTGATAAGTATACACCGGTGATAAGCAGTTAATTTGCATTGTTTTTGTTTTTTCTCTGTCCGTCCGATTCTCTTGCGATGGATCTAATAGGAACGGTGTAACGAAAAAGTTATCAACAAAGCGGTTATATACATTTTGGTTTTTTTTTTTTTTTTTTGGTGTACCTACATGATGTTTAATTGATTTCATCATGAATTCCGATTTAACACAGTGTTTAGAATTCATCACTATTTTGTAGTGTTTAGTACCGAAAGGTTATAAAGGTTGATCAGGATGATTATTGCCCCACTCTTATTCACCTATTTAGTTTATTTTTCTAAGGCAAGCCCCAAACTTAAAGTCTACATACGCTTATTATACCTATATATATATATAATATAAATTGTAATAAAAACACATTGCCTAGAGGTGTAACGGTCGTTCGAGTGGCAATCGAAATTGGTTCGGTTTATAAATAGGTAACCGAAGGCCATACCAACAACTATTACGTGTAACGTCGTCAACGGCTGTACACCGTCGAGGTCGATGCATGAGAAAGAGGCGTCAATGGGGTGTTGTAGCGCTCACCAAAACACCAATTATCTGCTTAAAAACCTGCAAGAGCTTGATGCACTTACAATAATGAAAAACCGTTTTATTTAAAGGTCTGCTTATTTTTACACTCATATAATCAGGGTTGGAATTTTGATGCGCTTTGTATTTTTTCCAAACTATTCTACGCGATGCACATATACGTTTCGTTTCGTGTACGAAAGTTAATTTTGTGATTTAAACAATTTTTTGTTTTTAAGGACATTTTATTCGTTTTTAAAAAGATTTAATCAGAGTATTTTATGAGTTTTAGAATAATTTTAACGCGTTTCAGTCCAAAGTTAAAATTGTAAATATTTTATTTTAAGATTTTTATACGCTTCGGTGATTTTTACATAAGTGTAACAAAATATCGGTTATCGTGCAATCGGAAAATAGTTATGTTACAACCACCTTACCAATATTTTTTTTTCAATCAGTTTTAAAAATATAATTTATATCAACATAAGAAAGAAAAAATGGTAATGCATTTTTTTAGTGTAAGTAATATTTAAAATTTTCTAGGAATTAAAAGCATTATTTAGGGTTTTTTTTTTAATGTATTTCAGAAAAAAATAATATCATTATATTAATCGAACTGGAGGCATTTAAATGAGTTCTGATATGCCAACCACCCTTAGCACTTCCACTAAATTTGCCAATGAATTCTTGGTCGCGAACAATGCAGTCCTTGCAAAACGTCAAGACAATAGTCGGCACCTGATAAATTCCACCCTCTTAGAATACAATGTAATATTGTTATACCGTCTAAAGCGAGAGACGTTCTGGTTTTTACGATTCTATCAACAGCCATTATCAATACTATACCTGTTTATGTTTTAAAATATCGCACGAATAACAATATTACCGCTATATGATTACCGTTTGTTTTAGCAACGAATAATTTTTGATAACCACTCATCTGTCATGTCTGAACGGTGAACGCGATGAAAGTTAAACTTTACGATTGTTACGATCACTGCGATTTGTGTGTGTGTATGTGTGTATGTGTGATCGCACCGTAACAATAATAATCATACGATGTGCGCAGTCAAAGAGGTGTATGTTGCTACTCTCGTGGTCCGACACGCATTGTGCACTTCATTTCACTAAATTTTCGCTTGAAAATAAATTATTACTCAACCGTCACAAGATTAAGTTTGAAAATAAAGAATATTCTCTCTTAGTTCTTACTTATATTAAGCATAAAATACTAAAAACTACATTTGAAAACACAACATATAAAATATAACTGCCTATAAAAAAAAAAAAAAAATGGTAATAAAATACATTTTTTTTTTCCAGTCTTATAATTGTAGGCGCGTAAGTGATGTTTTTGAAAATTGTTGTTGAACATCAAATTCGGTAAATTCTCCTTTTTGATGATATTTTCTATAGCTAATCCATTAAAACGTTATAATTGATCTTAAGTACGATTTTAAACGTTTCAATGTTGAAAATGTTCTCTCATGTTTAGCTGGAGAAATAACCTAACGATGTGATTGTTGGTAACATCAGTTTTAATCATAGTCAACTGTAGACTATGGATGTTAATTGTAATAACTATAAAAATACTTGATTCAAATTTCAAGCAAGGTTATCTATACAGATATTACCGAGATTGTAATATACTATCTTAAATCGTGGATAAGTATAAAAACAAATATTAATAAAAATATGGATGATGGGGGATCTTCAGTCCGTTAGCCTCCCTCTACCTACTCAAATAGTTTTCATTTCCCCTTCCCTCCTCTCCTGCCAACTCGAGTATGTGTGTGTGTACAAGACAAAAGAATATAAAACTGCGTTTAGAGCAAGTTACAACGTACAAGTTGTAAATATGTACAACTTGCGAAAGATTATTTACGGTGAACAGTTATTATAACATTATCCACGACGTGGCATGAACCTAAATTTTTATTTTTCTATTTACAATATTGTAATAAAATATGATACTATTACAAGGCCGGCTCTAACTACTTTACATGGAAAGTGCACTGTTTTAAATAAACCATACATGTGTACGTAAATCTACGTTTATTATTATTTATTATTATAATATTATACGTTTCAACGAATAATGATTTTGAACGAAGCTCGTTAGTAGTAATGTGTACATAAAAAAAATGGTCTGTCTTAAATGCTCTGGAAGAAAAGCGAATACAATTTATGAAACACGTGATAATTATTATTTATTACTGTTATTTATTTTTGATATAAATAAGTAGAGGCGATGTACACTGAATATTATATTCAACGATGTATTTTTATTAGGTAACTTTCAAGACGGACTCGGGATAGCAAAAAAAAAAAGTTTTTCTGTCGATGATTATACAAAATGTTTAAATAATTTAATGGACACCAATACTTTGTTTTTATTTCGATTTATATTTACAGTTTTACATTATAAGATTCATTTAATTAAGACTGATTTCAGCGTTTTAAAATAATTAGGAAAAAAAAATTTAAATTGTACGTAACGTATGGGTTTTGAAGTAAGTTTGTACAATGTTACACCCTCAAACCGTTTGATTTGGTATCGAATAATCTCAACTGAGCTATAAACAACCGAACAAGATTCCGTGTAGTATCTATTAACACTGTATGTAAACTTTATATCCATGTATCAAAGTAAATTTCATATGATAATTGAAGGCGGAAAAAATTTATCAGATTTTACGTATAAATAAGTTCGATAATAACACCGCGCAACATTACATAACATACATAACGTTTCACGCGTTCTAAGTGAAAACTAAAAATAAGTGTAACCACACAATTCAGTTCCAATTAAAAATGTCCTCAAAAATGAGTCTTTGCTTAATTATTTTTTCATAACTAACCTAGTACAAAACGCAAAATATAATATTATATTGTGTATACAATTTCAAAGCTGCGCCAAAACATAATTTTAATCAATTATATAATTACTTTTGTAGCCTTTTTTTTATTTTTTTCGTTCAAAACCGGAAACGACGACTAACTTAAATGTTATCCAAACAATAATATCGTATTATTTCGATTTCGTAAAGAATACATTTCAATTTTACTGACTTTGGTTTTTTTCTTTTAGTAATAACCATAGGGCTCGTTGCAAAAAAAAAAAAATCAAAATATAAAAATAATATTAATTATAATCACCTATTAACCATGGTTGCCGCAGAAGTACAACATAAGCATATAATAATGAATTGCAGCAGCCATCGGTATTGAAATTCGGCTCGGTCGAGGTCGAGATGATTCTGACGCGGCGACCGCGTATGGGTTCGGAGCCAACAACCGTACGTCGCGGTTTTACGTTTTCCGCCTGGCAAACGGGTCCGGAATGCTATGCTGTTCCGGAATACGAAAATCGAAATATCGACGGT
Organism: Sipha maydis; assembly: GCA_034509805.1. NCBI lineage: Eukaryota > Metazoa > Arthropoda > Insecta > Hemiptera > Aphididae > Sipha > Sipha maydis. The sequence goes on from JASXSY010002705.1 coordinate 307,552, forward strand.
CAAAACACGGATCCCGTGGATGCAATAATAATTGCGGTATGCATAATAATATGTTACAGTGTAATGTACATGTTGTGATTTAGCGAAACGGATCGTGGCGCTCAGACGAACGTCCGAACGTCCACGTTGTAACATAGCCATAACAGTAACGATTCGGATTGTAGCGATGTAGAAAATTATTAATTAGAACAAAACAGCTTGTCGGAATGCTTAAGATTTCAAATAATTTCATAATCCACCATACATGTTTATGAATAATACGTTTCGCAAACATATTTAATACCATTACCATTACACGAACTCTGATGGCGAATCGCCATAAATTATATGGTAAAATTCATTAAACTTTTTGTTTGTATGATAGTTATAAACAAATTACGAATCAGTTTTATAACGCGTAGAGTGATTAGCAAATGCAACTAAGAAGGAAATAGTGAAGTTGACAATATAGGAATCATACATTCTTTATTAGTGACCTTTACGATGATTCAGATTGTTGTAGAATTTCTGCAGTACATCGTGTGAGCATTGTGGTTGTTGTAATCTGAAGTTTTATGTTTTTTTGCCGATTTTTAAGTTTAAGGATCCTTCTATCGAGTTCAGTGTTGTGTGGAATTTTTGTGATTGATATTCAACCCATTATTAGCATGAGGAGATTAGTTAAGTGACTACTGTTCTAATGATTTTTATGGCTGTGAAGACGTTAAATATTATTTATCGAATTTCATTAAGTGACACTGTACCTACACTGGTTATAAGATTATGATGAAAATATTGTAATCAACATATTGTACAGCAGTGGCGTAGTTATGGGGGGAGATGGCAAAGGGGGCGATTGCCCCCCATCCTTCTCTGAAAATTAACTTTTAAACAAAATTTGGTAATTTAAAAAAACTGTAAGTATATTGAAAAAAATATTATTTTGATTGATTATGTTGAATTGATAAATATATTAAAACCACAGTAACTAGTAATCACCAGTATGATTAAGATCAAACCGTAATATGTTTCAACGATGATAGCAGGAATGCACATGTTTTTAAATAACTAATTACTACCTATATACTTGTGTATTTGATTTTATATAACCCATGATTATTAAGAACAATTTTGAAATGTTGCCCGTTCAACTAAAATTCCTAGCTACGTCACTGCTGTACAGTGATCATTGTTTTCGGACTCACGGTTGATTGCATAATTCACTCATTGAACTCGAAACCGTCCTGATTTGCACGTGTTTAACGACACATTGAGAAAAGTTGGTTTTATACATTCACCTCTCTGGTCGATGAAGTAATTTGACGATTAGATAATTAAGAATCGGATGAATTTCTATAAAATATTATCGACCTAGCTCTAATAATATGAATATATAAATACATCTTTATTCTATATATTAATACAAATCAATTAATAATACTAATATTTTGAACAAGCTGAAATCTAAGTAATATTTTAAATATAAACAAGCTTTTGAAAAATTAATAAATTAATAATTTTTGTTGTCAGAATTTATTTTTTATATTTTTTGCTTGAAGGTCATTTGCATTATTATTGACTCATTTGGTTAATGCACTCGAGCGGTCTGGTCCCAAGTGGGCCCAATAAGCGGTGAATATATCGTAATGTAATTTCTCATCCTCCTTCCCGTCAAATGGAGTTGTCTCGGTCCAACTAATAAGTACACGCGTACGCACTACGTATAACGTAATAGCCGTTGTGGTATGGTTATTCGATGTTTTAAACTTTTCGTATCCCGTCCGGCCATTAACCGAATGCTCCTCGAATAGGTTGTGAAAATTCGCAAGCAAAACTTTACCGAGTGGTTTGCATAAGTTTTTCAATAAAAATCTCACGATTTACAGTTACGTATACGCATATAACGGCTGTACTCGCGTGTTGGGAACGCGAATCGAAAGTGCACCTGTTTTTCGTTGTAAGTGTAGCCGGGGTACACGATTTATCGTTTCTTAACATAGGTTATATCTTTATAACGGTCCTCCCCCTGCAAGACGAAAATCTCTTCATTACGAAAATGGAAGTATTATCGTTTCATCCAAAACTTACCTAACCTAAAGAACGGTAAATATTATTTGCCAAAAAAATCTAAATATATGTGTAATATGCAAAGCCGATATCGCGCACACGTGTATCGATTGTATTATGATTTTGACTCTCAAAGAGCTTTTGATACTTTATGTGCCCTTCGAATGAAAAAGATTGTAAACCCTTGATTTAGAACACGCGTACACACACACACACACACACACACACACATACACACTTGACGATCGGTAATTAAATAATACGATTTCGTTAATAAGTAAATTATAATTAGAAATAAATATTTCACACGCGCATTTGAACTGAAATACTCTTATGACACGTTAACTGTATACACTACGTAACATTGACGAGTGTGTTTAACATTACGGTGTATTTAAATAAAAAAATCTTAACGATCGATGTTTAAATGCTTGAATATTTGGTTATAAACATGTAACATAAAAATTGTTTTTCAAAATAAAAACAAGTGAAGCCAATGATTTGTTGGTTTTTTTTTTTTTTTATTGCTTATAAACGCAATATAAAATATATAAATATTATTTACCTTTCTATATTTTCATTCACGTGCGCGTATTGAATATCAAAGGCTTAAAACCGAAATCGCATACGTGTATATAGGTTCGGGTTACGAGAACAGTAATTGCATTGAAAAACATGAAATAATAACTCTGCAACGCTGCATTATATTGTTTCGTTGAAAAATGATGCAAAGAATAATAATAAAAACTGAATGGTTTCCGTGTATTTCAATAGCGTTTACAGTGACTCACTCGCAGTGCTGTAAGAAGACTAATCCAGTGGGAAAGAAAACGGCAACACGCTCGTTGGAAAAATAAAAAATAACATTTTCCCGTTCCGCTACTGTAATTATGTACTATTGTTTTTGTTTGACATAAAAACGTGTTTAATGTAATAACACAACGTCAAACTAGACGACTACAGTGCGATTCCGTCAAGTATCTATCTTCAAATATATGAGTGAAACGAATTGGATATTGGTCACGACGAGAATTCTTAAAAATTTCATTTTCGTTGATTCGCTGTACTAAAATAATATGATAATTACCTTTTTTATAATAACTTCGCCGATTAAGCCTTATAAGATAGTTCAGCCTTTGGAACACTGCGACGGGTGCGTGTTAACGATTATACACGTATTATTGTCGCTAACTGAAAACAATTCCGAACGCTGCAGCAACAGCAGTCACCAAGTTTCGGCAAACTCGATTTTTAGAATATTGTTAACGTGGCATTCACTTCTGTAGAGTTTTAACTCACCGTTCAAAATTCGGTTGAAACTAGAATCGTACAAGTTTATTTAAATTTCTAATCACGTTTTAGTACAGTATAAAATCGTGAAAACTCCAGATCGCACATTTGATACTTTTTCAGAATAAAAATTTATTTGAGTACCAAAAATAAGCACATAATTAGTAAATAATAAGTATATATATTATATATTATTATATTATAATGTCAGCAATTTAAAATAATAATAATAATCACACATCAAAGTTATTATAATGCTATAGTTTTTGAATCACTTTTTTTTTTCTATCCTACGCAATCCGAATTAAAAAATATTTATTGCTGTAAGTATTTATACATTGACTTTATACCAAAAATGATAAAAGCTGTTCTAACACTTTGGTAAAATACTTAAATATTTTTCAGAGGGACACGGCAACGATCAAAAACGTTGGATATAGGTAAGACTGACGGTAAAACGTCGTTTGTTTTTAAATCAACGTTATGATTAATAAAAATAAAATCAGAAGATATTGGTTGTAAAACAGAATAATATTATATTCTACAGCAAGTAAAATTTGTGTATTCTTTTATTTTTCGCCCGTTCGTCATGCTTTATCACTATGATAATATCATGTGACTAATATTTTAATAGAAACCAACAACACTAACATGAATGACAAAATCATAATTAGTCATTCTATATTTTTGTACGCGTTTCATACAATAAACCGTTCTACTTAAAATTAAAATTTAATAGTTATCGAACACGCGTAACTCGAGCCTTTGGTGCATATTTTGTTTTTATTTTTATTATAATTATAAATGCATAATAACCATTTTACGTGATTGCTCAAATAACAAAGTATTTGACCAAGGGCGTGCCATATAACGACTCGGTATAAAGACCTTTGTTTTAGTAAAATCTAAATTTAATATATTCATAAATGCAAAGCTAGGAAATTAATGCATCTTACATTAGTATTAAAACTAATACCTGGAAAAAAAAATTTTAACACGCTAAAATAAAACATTGAAACATAAACGAGAAAACATAATTTATCAAACAACAAACACGCACCAAATGTAAAACTTTCGTACATGGAAAAGTAAAATATGGTTAAAATAAAATGTTGGTAGTAAAAACTACATTCATTGTAACACATTGTTATACATTGTAAATTAATTTTAAACGTGATAAAACTATTTGTGTTTTTTCGTTGTTCTATGACTTTTTCTTTATTAATCAATTCAATAAATTTGAAACATTATATTTTAGTTTATTTAGATTGTACTCGTACTTTTTAGATTGTGAATAATTTGATGTTTTTATTAAAAATGCGATTCCCATACTGTTGTAATTTCATAAATGAAAAAATAAAATATTATTTTTAATAATATGGACTTGAAGGGTACAGGGGAAAAACGGTAGTAGTCCAATTTTTTCGATTTTTATGATTTAATTCGATAGCAAATTAGGAATTATATTGACAGTTGGAATCGATTCAATGAAAAAATCTTTCATCAATAGTTATTAAATGAAGAAGACTAGACATACAAGCGAAGAAAATTTTTAGTCCATCTGGTTGTAGAGGAAATAGACTGTAAATTGTAAAATGTACAGAAATGAACTATTACCGTTTTTCCCCCATACTCTTCACTCACTAATTTAACAGACGCTCTTTGTAACTATAATGACTATATTTAAAAACATTTTTATTATTAGTAAACAAAGTTGGCAGAAAATGTTAACAATAAGTTAACTTATACTGTAAAGTACATCTTAGAATACAGTTTTTTTTTATAATATAATTTTATTACATTTCTTAAAATCAAAATACAAATTTACAGTGTTACCATATATCAAAAAACTATTTCGAATGCTATAATAATAATTTTTATTATTATAGCATTCGAAATAGTTCAAATTAAACTTGGAATCAGACAATTATTGTCTGATTCCAAGTTCAATTTGAAACCAAAACATCAGCGTTTTGACTAGAGATCTCGATTACACGGGTAATAATAAATAAATACACGGATATACACGGGTATTAAATACACAAGCTTTAATATATTTTTTGCCCGTGGACCCGGGCTCCGTATACCCGTGTATTCTAATACCCGTTCACAACCGCGACCTCTAATTTCAACACAATAAATGTAGCTGAATTTTGCGTTTTCTTAAAGAATTTTAAAATCATCAGGAAAATTTCACACGTTTTACGTATTCGATTACAATGTGTTATTGGAAATGAGTTCGTGACTCAAAGCGATTCGATATTACTGAACAATAAACAGCAAATCGGTGTAGATACAACGAAGCGGTAACATAATTATTTTTGCATAATGAAATGTATTCATTTCATGTTTATAAAACTTCAATAGTACTGCATTACTGATTATAATACATGAGGTTATAGTTGTAAGACTATAGTTATCACTTACTGATGTAGACTACACATCATTTAGTGATGTTAGGAATCGATACGATACTTTGATCGATAAACGGTTTTAATATTTGATTACGGCAGTGTTAAATTTTTTTTATTCGAAATTTTGAATTTATTACCCTCGAATCAGCGTATAAATATACATATATACTAAAAGTTTATCGTATTATTTGCAGCTCGTTCAGCGAACCGTAACAACGAATTGATTACGGCGATTTCGATCGGCGTCGGGATCCCGCGAAAAGAAAAATAAAAAAAAAAAAGAAAACACGAAAAACACGCGTGGATATTATAATCGTAAAGAACTTGACGACCGTCGAAAAGTTAAGTCCTCCATTGCACGGTTCGCCACGTCAGTATTCATTCACGGCGCGCGTCAAAACGTTTTTCCCCCGTAACTTCGGGCCGCGTTCGTCGTCGGCACGCGCGTGCGGAACTTCACGGAACCGGTCAGGTCCAAACAAACCGAAATAAGGCTAGGTTCTCGCGTGAACGTGCGTCAAACGCGCGCGTTTACGATCGCTGTACAATTGCTATCGAAGAGTACATGCGATGACGCGAGTGTCTCGTCCACGCGCGTTTGTACGTGTCGTGATAATTCACGGACTTGCATTGATGCGTTCGTCGTTGCAACGAGCGTCCCGGAAGCGGTAGATTCTAGCGGTCGTTACCAATATTTTCGGGTGGTTTGTTTTTTCCAAAAAATAAAATTCCTTCGTTGAAACGGACGCGGAGTAATCCGATACGGATACGTTCGTCGATAGAATTACAAAAAAAAAACAAAATAATGGCCGTCGACTGATTAACGCGTATAATCGGCAACCGAACAGCGGCAACGCCCTTGCACGTGAACCGGCGCTAAGTGTTGACCGGTGTTCCGGAAGTGGCGGAATAGCGCGAGACGAAATCCGATCGACGGCGGTTGATATGGTGGCAGCCGGTCCCTGTAGTCTCCATCGATCGTATGCGACCGGAGTGTCCGCGCACCGAATCTCGGACTAGCGCCGATTATCGCCGTCCGTTGTTTGTGTTGCGCGAAGTAAACAAGAAAAAATAACGTACCCGAGAATCGAGCCACGCGGCAATGCTCGAAACCGTTATCGTTATCGGGACACGAAAACCCGCGGGAAGTTGAAGCCGTTCTCCGACACGAAATGCCGGACCAGATATTTTTTACATTTTTGCTCCCTTGGCTCGTTATGTCGATCGTCGCGACAGTTGCGTGTCAGTTGCCGACAAATCCATCGGTCATGAACAGGGCTTGGGACTTATAGCACTTAAAATCATTAAAATAAGTGCTTTAAAAAGCACTTAAAAACATCATTATAAACACTCAAATAAGTATTTATAAAACTTAAATTTAAACAAAGATATTTAATTAAAAGAAAAAAAAAGTGATCTAAAATAGCAAAAATAAGCAAAAATGTCTATGGTTAAAAAAAAAATTTTTTATGTTATAAAAAAAGTTTAACTTTGACTTTTGAAACATTTGCATTATTGTTTATGAATTTTCTAAGGCATTTTGTGAAAAATAAAATATAAAAAATATTAATTAGTAGTTAAAAAATCTGGGGTAGGTCAGTAGCCTACGTTATCGTTTATAATAACGTAGAAATATGCAAAAAAAGTAAAAATAATCAGAAAAACAGAAAATAAGCATTTTTTTTTTTTTATAAAAAATCATCGAAAAAAGCAAATAAAAACACTTTCAAATTTCATAATTGAACTTGTTATAACATGACATACACATCCATAACTCTCTGATATATTTTATGTCAAACATTAAAAATAAGCAAATGCTATAAGTCCCGAGCCCTGGTCATGAAAATTGGTACACGATCATTACAATACTTACTGGCTTAACTAACCAGCTTTATGAGGGAGATATTTTAAGTTTTTAGGCCCGACCAGTATTACGATATCCATGTATATTTATACATGAAAAAAATAAAATAAAAAAATGTTGAAAAAAGCACACGCCAATAACTAGGCTTATAAATTGTACAGAATCAAGACGAAAACATTGAAGGGGATAATTGGAGAGTTAGAAATTTAATTTAATAATTTTGCTTTGCGAAAAATAATGAAAAATCGAAAACTATATGAAATAAATCACTAATATTTTTCTCCGTTTGGATAGTATAATAAGGAGAATCTTTTAAATTTAGTTTCTAGGTGAGAGAGAATAAACGTGACCCATACGTATGTAAAATATTATCCACATGTTATTTGTACACATATTATGTTTAATGAAATAGATATTAACCAAATATTGTTTGAATTATTGGAAATAATAGTTATTAATTTAGAAACAAAATATATCAGTAATTTATTCCATCAGACAGACCAAAGCTTGACGGGATGGTGTTGTAGAAACGGGGTGAATCAAACCATAGGATTAAAAAAAAAAAAAAAAAATGATGGACAAATTAATGATTATTTGGATTTTGCTTAGGTAACAGGTATACCTCTGCCTTGAATGCCCACTTGGTTAGAAGCCCAAGATAATTGTATATTAAAATCTGATTGACGAAGGCAGAATATAATGGGTCTAATGCGAAGATCACTAGGTGATAAATGAGGGTTGAAACGATTAAAATTTAAACATTGGAGACACGAAATTGAATTCAAAACGATCAAGAACTTATTTGGTGGGAAAGAAAATATGAAAGCGAGTGCTTCTATATTAGCGCTCGGCTGTGAAAGAAAAAGAATAATGTGGCAAATCGCTAGTAAATGTGATGTATAAATCAAAGATAAAGAAGAAGTAACAAACAGAAAACGAAGACTATCGATGCATATAAAATAATTAAATCTAGAAAATTGCTATCGATATAAGAATATATAAGAATATATAATAAGAATACATAAGAATAATCGACGATAACAGTGAAAGTTGTTCTTATATCGATAAAAATCACACTAAGAAATAGATTGACAACGGGAGTAAATATATATTGTAATTACAACAGCATTGTAAATTTGTTTGTACATAGTGGTTTAGTATAAATTAAAATACAACGATGGAAAGAAGAAATATAGTTTACCGTAATTTATGAAGTATTAATTTACCTCAATCTGTAGTTGTTAAAAACATCATATCAAACGGAGCAAAATATTTCTAAGATAACCGAAAAGTATTAAACAATTTTATATTTTTCTTTTTCATTTTTTTTTTTTTTTTTGCTTTTTGTTATATTTTGTAAAACCTATTTCTTCATTACAAACAATCGCGCGTGTACACACCCTTGATCGAAACGGTCGAGGTGGAAAAAGCTGAAATTGCGTAAAGTGGCTCAGTCGAAACAGCAAATCGTACTGTACTGATATTCGTCGGTCGGTTTTCGGTCGAAGTACAATGAATAATTTCCTCGGGAAAGGGTTGACGGTCGGAGCGTGCACGTATAACGACGCGTTTACCGTGTCGGGACGTTATTATACAAGTTTTGCGTTGTACTTACCGAGTAGGCTTTTTCGTAAACATTGTCTGACTCGGGCGAATGAGCTGGAGTTGCCATTAGACGACTGGCATCGTAAATCGAACGTTACGGTCTTTAGTCTACCGTCCGAACTAATGACGGCCGCATATCGCTGCTCTAATGTCACTTACTACACCATTGGAACGACGAATAAAACACGTAACAATAGGTTTAGGATGTGTTGCGAGTGCTTCGGTTTCGTTAGCCGGAATGATGTGAATATTTTTTCTACATTATAAAAATATAAAACCATTAATGTACAACAATTATGATTTGTGAATCCCGGCATCATCATTACCATCCAATACTAGCGAGATAAAAACTACTTTTAATAATAATAATAATAATAATAATAATAATAATTATAATAATAATAATAATAATAATAATAATAATAATAATAATTATAATAAAAATAATAATAATAATTTAATGTAATTTATATGTTTATAGATTAGTTGAACACAAATAATATAACAGCGACCATAAAAACAGCAATAATTATAATAATTGCAACGATTAGAAAAAACCAATAATGGATATCCGATTATTAACGTAAATGAAACCATTCGGTACATTCGGTACAATCATTCATACACGATTGTCTTCGAACGTATTATTATGAATTTATCTGTCGTAAATATTTTTATCGACGATTGACGAATTGCGTTTTTATTTTCCTTCGTAGTTGATATGATAATGTTATGATTTTTTTTATTTTTTTCATTTTTTGAATCGAAAGTGATCACGTAAGACAGTATAAAATATAAAAACAACAATTAATAATAATCAAATACTTATAAGTTACAGTACATTTTTAATTTGTAATAATGAAAGTAAAATTAATTTTACTCTGCATATTTTGGTGTCTATCTATACCTATTTTTCAGTGCATAAATGCATACACAATATTTCAGTATTTTTAAACATCCGATTTATTACTATCGAAATACTGAATTTTTTATTTATATTTTATTTTTTTTTTTGTTTATAAATAGCTTCGGAACAAATGTATGTGTACAAAAACTATTTAGGCAAATGTACGAAATATATTGTGTTATACATCGTATTTCATCGAAAAACCATTTGGATGGAAGTTTCTGTGAAATTGAAATTCAACATAAATACATTTCTTTACACTTGACAAATATGCAATTAACACGTTTGCATACAAATTCTATACAGTTTAAAGCGAGTCCGATCTGATGTTAACCGTGTGTTTGACATTATCAAATATAACGTATAGGTTACAATTTGATCTAATACATTTTCTGTTAATGTTCTATTAACCTTCTGCATAGGAAATAATAACACATTTGCAAACAATAGAATATGAGTAATTTTTTTGTTGCGCACGAAATTAATAAAATTTAAAATTTATAAAACAAATTAAAATTAATGAGAGCTAATGAGCTCAAATATATTAAATATTTCACAGATAGGAAAAATTTAAAACAATTCTAATGAAAATAATATATATGAGTGTGGATGTGTATATGTGTGCGCATATATATGTATAGGTGTATGTTTGTATGTATATGTTAAAAGCAAAATAGGAAATCGGGCATTGTTATGCCGCCCGACTATTTTGTGTACCTAATGTAAGAATGATAATTTAATTATTCAATTTATTGATACATTATTCATGTGTTGTACAAGATTGGCGGGAAAACAATAAATATTCATGTTTTATTTTTAAATTATGTCAAACCACTTTTCGATAAAAATATTAATTTTTCAATGGGAGGTACCATACTGGATAATAGATTTAAAAACTTATAGGCAAGTATCTATTTGAAGTTTTTTTTATGATTATTTAATTACTCATTAAGGTTTTTTACTTGATTTTTCTTTAAATTTAATATTTACTCTACACTTTCCAGATAATGTTTACTTGTTTCAACTTTGGTCTAAAAAATTGGGCATTGTACACAATGATTAGACACTGCCCACAATGGCCGATTTCCTACTTTGCCTGTGATATATACGAGTACGTATAAATATATAAAAGACGTGAGATAACTGGAAGGTTTCTTTCATCACTTTTTTTTATGTAATCATATAACTTCTTCGATCACATATTCTTAATATGCCCTTGAGCAAAAATTATTATTAAATTTCAATAATAATAAAAAAAAAAATTAATAGGAAATTGAGTTTTATTTCTATCGTGGCTTAAAAGAAATAATAAAAAACTTTTTAAAAAAAGACTGAAACTTTTTGCGCCAACACATTCTCACCATTAAATTCGAATATTCGTGGGTAGGTTTTTAAACGAAACTAAAAAAAAAAAAAACAGCAAAGTGAAATACTTTTCACGACAGAATAAAAAAAAAGTTTGACTGAATAATTTTAAGTATTATACATCTAACGTCAGAAAATATATAAATATTAATACTTTTAATTGTATTATATTATAAAAATTATTAAATTTTCTACTTAAGGTTCTAAAAGGAGAAAGAGCACAGCTATTGATTTTACAGCGAGATTTATTTATTTATTTATTTATTCACATCACATTTTGAAACTGTAAAAATATTTTAAAAGGTTTATATCACATGACCTAACAACATTTATGCCAGAGACAAGTTAAAAACAAATTTTATTCCTCTCATAAACAATTTTAAGTTTCGTAAACTATCAATTATTGGTTTTCCAGACGCGTCGCGACACATTCATTGTTTTTATACCATTTATATTGTTCTTAATATTCAGTGAAGTGTAAATTGATTTTTTATTTTACACAAACAATTCATACAATTATTTGAACAATAAGTTTATACGATGAAGCAAAAAATGACATAAATTGGTTGATTGTGCCACTTATTAGTGCCTCTTGACTAGTTATTACATTTTTTCACCCTTAATGTAGTATTAGAAATTAGTATTTAGTTTTGTATTAAATCACGAAAACGTTTCTTTTTTCCCCTTAGGATCGGATTTCGTAAAATGGTGAGGGTGGAGAAATCTTTTATCAAAGTATTTGGATGGGTCTGGAGTTTTTTATGAAGCGTAAATAGAAAGTTCGTACTTCCACTTCTATTGTTTTCACATGGAAATCGTTATGAAACGTTAAATTAGAAATACATGACGGAGCATTTGAAATTGGTTGAAATGATATATTTTGAAATGCTTGTATTCTATTAGTGGTTTTTAGATTTTTTTGTAAGCCCCATAACTGAAGTCCAGTTTGGTTTTAGTAGTGTTTAATAAATTAAAAATTTGGTGTTTATGGTAGCATGCTTTTATTTAATTAAAAGCGGTCTGAGCATACGCATATTTGGTATAAGGTATTTGTTTCATGTTAGCTATATATCGAATATTAATTACAAGTAACTGACTGTGTCGAATGTAGGAATTGGTACATTGTTCAGTGTAATATCTAAACATATTCAACATACTCCTTGATTGAGCATAAACATAATATGTACTAATTTATTTGGGCTTATTTTGATTAGCTTTTTTTTCGATTCGGGCAATAGATTAAGATGCGTTTGAAGATTTGATGAAAACATTAAAGATATTCATTGATTGAGTTGATAATTTTGTCATCAGCGTCATATGCTACTGTAGTTTGTTGTTTGGTAGATAGATCACCTACATAGATATTAAAAAGGAAGAGGGAGGGGATAGTGGTGAAAATTGTGTAAATATTTACATATCAGTAAATTATTACAGTAGCATTATAAAGTAAATTTACTGTGGAATATAAAATTACTTGGCGGTAGTATGACTTTCATTCATATTAATTTTAATTCAATATTTGTACTTTTAAATATTGTGGTATCACGTTACAAAGGGAAATTAATGGTATGTCATTCTTATAAAAATATACGTCTAATTATATACGTCATTATTATTATTTAAATCCAAAAAATGGTGAACAGTGAATACACCAAATTCTGTAATAAATTATCAGAATAAATTATGATTTTAAAACAACATGCCATAAATACACACACACACACACACACACACACACACACACATATATATATATATATATATATATTTGTGTATATGTTTGCGTGTATGATGTGAGTGTATGATGACTATATTAGGTATATCAAGATGATAATTTTACGTTAAAAACAAAGTTATACTTAAAAAATATAAATTAAAAAATTATTTAACAGTCTTTACTATAGACCTATCGAAATAAAAAACTAATTTTAAATTATTAAATGCAAAAATAATATTTTAAATTAGTAAATGATTTCTCATATTTTGTTCTCGTAAAAACAATACAGTTTTTGTTATAATTTCTTACATAATATTATTTTTTTGCAGAGTCTTATATTTTTTTTAACACAAGCCATTATTATGGTTACAAGAATTGAAAACAAATTACATTAAATTAATGTGCATTTACAATTTAAAGTGGTTATGCAATTTATAATGAAAATTTTAATAAAACTTGAGGGTATTTGTTACTTAATTAAAATAAAACGTTGAACAGCATTTGAAAATGAATATTTGGTATCGGAGAAAGATATTATACAGGTTTCGGTGAAGAAAAAAGAATTGACGATGAAAGAAGTAAAAAGAGTAGCGAACAGGCTTAATATAACTTTGAAATTAATTAAAAATTCAGGAGAAATTCCTGCATGCTGTTGTGATAGGAAAGTAAAATAGAAGCATGAAATCCTTTCCAATTTTGTTTCAAAAGTAAATGACTTGGCTGGTATAATATATTCATTATTAGTTCTGACTATACCAGGATGTATTTTGTGACACGTGAACGTTTCTAAGTCATACGTTATTACATTATTTTATAATTTATTTCATACGTTTTTATTTTATCATTATAATTTCCGTGTTTCAAAAAGTAAATATATTTTAGTATTTTTAATATAAGCTAATATTGGGATGTTTTATTATCGTATACATTTATTTCTTGTTTGTTTTCTTTGTAATATTATGAGAAATTAAAAAACTTTTAATGTGAAAAATATGTTATAAATAATAATAAAATAAATTTTATTTTTTAGAAAATCAAAACATAATTTCGGCGTTAAATATTCTATCCTATCAAAATATTAATGCAATAACTTAAGTTGTAAGTATCAAATGTTTGTTTTTTATAGTAGTTTTGTTCCTCAGACATGATACTAGTGTTCAGTATACAGGATGTGAGATATAATTCGAAATTTGTTGTAAATAACAATAATAAATTATAAATAAAGCTATTAGTTTGAAAGCAGTTTGAAAAACGATTTTAGAAAAAATTGAAATATTATACACTGAGAGATTTGAAAATAATCTTTTTGATGTACTTTTCTTGTCCGTAATTTTCAATTTAATGTGAAACTTGTAGTATCTAGTCTAGTTGTGAATTTACCACCTAAAAGTTAGATAATATTAGGAAAAAAACACATCCAATATGTCGAATGCATTCCTTATTTCACTTGGATTCAAAAAAAATATATTTCCATTTTTGAGTTATTGAAAACCATCAATATACCACATCAATATAACCATCAATAACGATACAACTATAATATGGATAAACTATATTTTCAACTAATTTTTTATCCGAATACTATTTATAATATATTTAGTATAAAATACATAAAATAATATATACAGTATTTTAGAATATATTTATATCAATGAATATATGTATAAGTAAAATGAAATAAATAAAAATCGGTATAAATCAAATATATGTATAAAAATTATATTTCGAATTACATGTAAATAGTTTTTATGCCTATTTGTAATGTATTTACAATAAGTACATTCACTTGGGAAGAATGAAAAAAATAATTTATAAAATACGAAATATTTTTATAATAAATTGTATAAGTCAAAAGTATATAGTTATTAAATATTAGTCTATACAATATTTATATATTGCATATCATATAACACAAAACAGTTTAAATGTAATATAAATAGAACATTAAAGTCAATTTGTTTTCAAATATTTGTTTAATTTCGTCTAGATTTTATGACCATTATGTTCGAATATTAGATTCTGAACGGAGTGATGGAATCTATTTTTTATATTAAATTTGATTCCCATTTCGACGAAATCAATTAATTATTCATTATAGTATACTATTATTATAGAGCTTTTTATTTGTTTTACATAATGAGTTAAAATATCGTTGTAATTGTATAAGATAGTATATACTGGTATATGATATAATAATAAATTAGAATAACATTGTACCGATAATTGTGCCATATTGTATTGAATAGAAATTATTTTTTATTTACTAATTTAAAAATAGTGCCAGGAGAAAGCTTTAAAACCTTCTTAGTTTAGATAAATAATACAATAAGTACGGCTGCCACATCGAATTATGAAAATCGTAGAATATTAAACGTCGAAAATTGTCTGTAAGTAAATTTTAACGATACCCATGGCAACCTTTGTTCCCTTGGGAAAATCGACCCCATTGGACTTACAAATCACAAACGAAAGCAACACAATTGTTTGTAATACATGTTAACTACGCTGTGAGCTAATGGAACGAAAAAATGAAATCTTTTTAAATTTAGTCGATTTCAATTGCGTAGTCTTAAAACGTATCTCGTTCTACAACTTGATTTCCATATTTATACAGTTCATTTATTATTGTTCCTTGCAAATATTAACTGTATTATCCCGACTCTCTAATGATATTCATTGTCCGTTTTAAAATAAATTGTACCGCATCAGAGAACGTAAAGTCGTCGCAATCTTAAGCGATTAATTATGCGTTTTTTAATTTAAAATATACTGTAGAAAATATCAAAATAATGTTTAAATAGTTATATTAATATAATGTTTGACCCGGTTCCAGAATATTAAAGAATCATAAAACTAGATAATAAAATAAAGAAGGCATCCTTTTGGACGTATATGTTTTTAGGAGCATCGTATTGTGACTATGGGCATTACAGAGAACGTAGTTAAATATTAGTAGTTTTAATTATCAGAAAGTCGATAAAATAGGAATTGAAAAACTCATCAAATTAGTTTGATAATTGTTCATAAACAAAGTACGAAGCAGAAAAATATATAGTTAAACGTACATTTAAATAAAATGTTTTATTTAAATATTTTATAGAAGTGAATTACAAAGAAAATCTTTATTAAAGAACAATACCGTGATAGTTAAACAGTAGTTTGACTAAGTGTGTTATGTAAACGTATTCGATTTAAATGAAATAATTAAATTAAAATATGCATATGCTTGTATTAAAATATCATTAATCGTCTTTCAGTTTTCCAGCATTTTAAATATATCCTCGATGAAAGGAAATGAAACATCATAAAAAAAACCAATAAATTTGAATTATACCAGTGAAAATATTCGCGAAAACCGTAATACGCTTACCTTTTAGGTCATAAAATATAAATTAAGGATAAAATAAGATCTCAAAAATCGAAATAATCAAACGAATACATACATACATATCTTGTCTCGTATCCTGAACACTTTCATGCATTTAAAATAAAGGGATTTCCAAACGAAAACGATACATTGTGTTTAATATAGAGTTATCGTTTTTCGAAAAAATAATAGCTATATTAAATGTGATATACGAGTTGATAGGTTATGTGTTTGAAATAGGTATTTGAAAATAAATACAAAAAACAACTATATACTCGGTACGTGACCTGATTTCGACGGTTTATGATTTCCTTATATTTCGAATCATTGCTCAGTTCACGTGGAAGACTTACTGTATGTTTTTGTACCTACGTTATTTATTGACTAAAATTTTAAAACTAAATAACTACAATTTATATTTAATTAAAAAAAATATAAATCATAACAATTATATATAGTAAAAACAGCGTTTGCTGGGTAAACTATTTGGTTAAAAAGTGTTCGATAATATGTAGATTATACCGATGAGTTTATTCTCATATTTTTCTATCCGCAAATATGTAGATTATTTATGAATAAAACGTTCAGCTACAGTAGTGGAACATGTGGAATAAAAATATACAATAAAATGATAACGATATCAAAATATTGAATAGATAATAAAAACAAGCGATAGAAAATGGATGATAAAAGAAGCGCAACAAATCGAGTAATTCTGAGAAAACTTACGAAAAAAAAAAAAAGTGAATCCGGTAAATGAGTAGTGCGTGTAAGCCAATAATTATTCACCGAATAAAAATAAAAACCAAATAAAAAAATGTTGTTGAAAAAAAATCTAATAACATATTGTCAAGCAGAAACCATAACAATAGAAATGACCCAACATACTCCTGGTTATCAAGGTACGTCGCATAAAAAAAAAAAAAAAAAATAACGACTACGAGCGACTGACAATCGCAGTAGTGCAAACGTTAGTTTAATTAATTGTTTTGTTTTTATTTTTCAATTCGACTCTCAGTCCATTGGCCAGTGTTGCAGGACAACATTAAGTTGTTTATAGGTTTTTCACAGTCACGCGGCATGTCGTGATAAAATGAATCCGTCTGGAAAGACCTGTGCCGAGTCATCCATTCGCGAACTAGTGACGCCAGACGCAGCGCTGATTAGTAACCAAAATAATTCAAAATATTTCACAGGGGTTCATTTATAACTTCATCAACACTCGTGCTAATGTTACGCCTTCGTTTTTGTGCCTAAAAGTATTATGCAATGAAAATAAAATGTCATGAACACGGCTGTGGAATTGTAACATTTTAAAATATCAAAAACTCGTAAATCAAACATACGTATATATATATATACAGTGAAACCTCTATATAGTGGACAGCCACGGGGAATTAAAAATTGTCCACTATAGAGAGTTGTCCACTATTGAGAAAACCTATTACGCATACATTTATATGCGCATACATTTTTGCCGGGGAATTTAGAAGTGTCCACTACTGGGAAGGGTCCACTATTGAGAGGTGTCCATTAATAGAGGTTTCACTGTATATATATATATATATATATTTTTATTAATTATTATATAAAAAAAAAAAATTAACTGTTCAATATTACATTTAAGTTAAAAACGTATGTATTTTATTAAAAAATTAAATTTCTTACATACAAGAAGGTAAAATATATTATTTAACTGTGTTCATTTCATTTTTATTTTTTCGTGAGATCTGTCGTGTGGGCTAATGTGATTTTATTAGGTCGTTCTTAATTATATCCTTAATATATATATATATGAACTCATAATACACAAATCGATAACAGCTTTTAAGAGGGAGTCTTCAAACCGGTTCAAGATTAATTGAGAGTTGAAAATGTCCACTTTATGATTTAAAAATTACAGTTCTGTAACAAATAAACAAGAAGAAGTACTAACGTCAAAATGTTATGCAAAAATATGTAAAATTATTCGAAAATATGCAAATTTTACAGTTTCACAGCTTTGGTGTATGGTACACGTTTTATTTTCTTCATCCACGAAAAACCGAGAAAAACGAAAAGGGCGCTCAAATATAAAACGTCCCATCTGCACACTCGAAGTGTACTACAAAACGACGATGTCAAAAGCAAAACACAAATTTCCGTTGATGATATCTTGCGTGGAACATTATATGTCAATTTTAAAATAATAAAAATTATTACAATTGTGATAATACAGTAAAAGCCATATGACATGTGAAAACTATGGTATTCGAATACCACAACGCATGGATGGACTCAGAGGGAGGCGATCGGGGAAATCGCAAACAAAATCAATAACATTCGGTTATTTTTAGACGTTTAAAAAAGTACCAACCACGGTTAACAATTTGTTTGAAATGTATCAAATTCTTAATTAATATAAACAAGTAAAAGAAATTGTGAACCGTAAAAACGTGCACTTTGAATTATAAAAATAGCCCATTCCCACCTTTTATTGATATGGATCGGCCACTAGCACCGTGGCACATGTAGGTAATGAATGCCTATAACCGTTGGCGTGTAACGAGTCTGGACGTATCTCCCATTGGGATCTTTTGGTGAACGTGATCGCCGGCCTGGAGTCGTATGCGGTTGCAGCGTACCGGATGAATTTATTCGCCGAACAATGCTGTGGTGTGTGAGATGTTTTTGATTTAAGATCGGGTTGAAGAAAAATGATCCCGGGAAACAATAAGCAGTCCGTACGCGCATGTATATGTCAGTGCGTGTGATAAAATAAAGTATTTTGATCCAACGAGAATTTAATTTTTATTAATTTAGACCAAAAGCCTGACAAAAATACGACCATTTAGAGTGATCGGATTTGAAATCTATAAAAATATCTGAACTCGTCGTTTTGTTTTCTAGGTTTCAAGGTTATTTATGAAAGCCGATTTTAGAATAAGTGATTGACTACCTCAAAAACTGCATATTTGTAAATCTAAAAGTTTAAAACAATTTGAAAAACAAAATAGGCTTTAAGAATAATTAAAATATTTTTATCGGAAATCGATTACCACAATAACCTATAAAATATGTCAATCAATCCAAATCTTTTTACAGAATTTAAATCCGATCATTCTAAGAAGGCATAATTTTGTTAGACTTCTAGGTCTACATTAAAAAATAAATACACCACTTTCAACGCCCTTTAGGGCAAAAATGGGTATGTAATGTATCTGAATATCGCGAAATCCGTTACGCCGACTAAATTGCAAACGAGAAAAAAAATGTATATGTAGTGTTATCATATTATTGTTGTTATTATTACTATTATTATTATTTTTTTATTATTATTATTGTTCTATGATGTTCCTTGCGTTATTTTTCCGTGAAACATAACCGTTATGCAAAGTTCGTATCTTGCCGTATCCTAACTTACTTTAAGCGTATTCGTAAGAAAGGCGAAACAATAATAGTAAAAAAATAATAATCATAATATTTAAAGTATAATATTTTACACCTAGAACTATAACAGTAAAAATAAAAATAAATCCCTAGTATACATTTCGATATTTTTTATTTGATGTAAAGTGAAAAAAAAACAAGGGTTAACCATGTTAAAAATAATTTAACCAAATAAAGGCATAACACAGACCTACAAATAAAAATGATGTATAAATCGTTATTATAAAATTAGTATCTAATTATTTTTAATTTTAAGATGATAAATAATTAGGCAATACATTTTACTGTCCAGTGTTTACAGATAAGTATTTTGAAAAAAAGTCTTATTTTATTAACCCGCGTACATAATGTGTTATGAGTTGAAAATAAAATCATCCGGTAAGCTGATCAAATTAATTTCATCGAGTCATCAAATGACGATATTCTTTAGCCAACAAAAGTTGCATCGATTTATTATAATAACATTGTCGAACAAGAAATAATATTATTATGTATTTATCACACGAACGTAATTATAATATCAGTTTCATATGATATTTGATACAATGAACAAATTAATAATGTAACAATTGATTAATATAGAACAGCTTAACTTCTGTTGAATAAACTGTAAATCAGAGCAATTGAATCAGTATAAGAGAATAATCCGATAGCAAGATTTTATAATTATTTTATTTTTCGCATAAATAAGATGATAGTATTTAGACGAACATTTAAAAAATTCTTTTCAATTTAACTTTAAAGTTTTCATCTTAATTATTATAATATTTAACGACCACTAATGTTAAACACTACCAGTTAAAATTAATAATTTATAATTTTAAACGACAAGTGAAGTACAAAGTTGGATATAATATTATTATGAAAAGAAACTGCCAGTTTTGTTTTGAATGTTATCATTAAATAAAAATCTTCAATAACAGAAGATTTAAAATATAACACAGATATGAGAAATCAATAGTTAAATCTGGTATATACTTTATTTATTTATTTATGAATTTGGAAAATATAAATTTATTTTTAACAGCAAATAGTCTACATTTTATTTTCATCAGATTATTGCTATGATACAAATTGAATGTTTTAATTTATGCTTCGATCGATAACATGGTTGATTTGCATTACGTGCATATAGTCAATTGATGCAAAAGTCAACAATCGTTTAAATTTTTGAAAATAAAATTAACGATATGATAAAATATTTATGTGTAATTTTTCACACGTTTCTGATCCAACAAATGTTTTTTATTAAATCAAAAATAAGTCATTTTTAATAAAACTTTTATTTAAACCCAAAACATGCTTATAGGAAAATACATTTTTAGTTCTAAATTTAAATATATATTGAATTAAAATTCATATTATTTATAATTAAACTGGGATTATGAACTTTCTTAGAAAGAAATCGGTATTTAACCTACTTGTATTTATTAAATTAAATTATAAAAAAAAAAGATTTACAATATGATACAGTCATCTACTTCGTCCTGTTAAATATTACATCTAGGCCTCTTACTAAAACGTCTAATAGTTTGAAAAATTTTACCAAGTACATATTCTGGATAAATTTTCGGGTGAGGGCTAAAAAAAATTTTCATACATGAATAAAAATTAATAATATTATTATTATTTTAATGATAATGTTATACAGTATAAAATAAATAATCATGTATATAATACAATTTATAGTTAGTAATAAAATGGTTAAACATAATTTTAAATCATTAAACAGAGTCAACCTTGTGAGGCATTCTGAAAAATGTATTGATTATTTCTTCAATATTTATTAGAACACTTTGGTAGTTTCAGAATAAAGGTAAAGCTATTAGACGATTTTTATTGCAGCCTATTCCTCAAATATGTTTTAAGGTCTTAATCGTCTTAAGGTTTATGAACATTTTGCTGACGAAGTCGATCTTGAGAGTGTTGTAGACATAGATATTGAAATCCAAATTTTTGGCTTTAAGACCTTTGACATTACTGATAACAAACTTTGGAAGTTATTTATCGATTTAAATTTTTCCAGCCACACATTCAATTCTCATTCAATAGTATTACGTATCTTTCAATTAATTAACTTTCGAAGAAGTCTAAAAATGGCAAAAATATGCTTATAATAAACTGTAGTTTTACACTTATACTTCAAGTTTTAGTGGGTTTTTGTGATATCATAAAAAAATAATTACCTACTTTAAAAATATCGGGAGGTCGTGTTTGAACTCCTAATCCCTTTTTACATATATGTGCTCGTATTGTGCTCCAATCAAATGCGAGAAAAACTGGACTGATAAGGTTTTCACTTTCAATGACACAGAAAACGTATTGCGGTCGTCTATCGAATAATTCGGAAAAATGTCTCCAGAGAACACTTAAATGGGACATATGAGGCGGTGCACCTGGTGAACCGAGGATTCGACATGGCGTTTAACCAGGAAACAAGTCCCGTGTGGTGGAAATAACGTTATTTTCAGCGTTCAATTTCAGATGATAGGCATCCGGCATTTGCGTAACGAAAAGCTAACAAAATGAGTAGTATTTGTATTAACGTATTATCATCATTAGCGAGACAAAATGTAATTAATATCGATAATGAAATTTGATTTTAGTATTATTATTTATCTTCAATAAGTCATGAGTCTCTTGTACAGATCCCGAGGCTAAAGAACGAATAAGTTCAATTGTTATTTTCGGCTCCAATTACGTGCACGGTTTTTCATAATATTACTAAAGTCCGGTGATGACGACGGTTAAAAATATTTGTTGTAAACAAATTGCTCCCAACGTTATTGATATTACAAACCACTAACAGAACTTTCAATACGTCACGAACTACCTCAATTTGAAACATATTTTAACAAGGTTCAAATTTTTTCACTTAATTTAAAATAGATAAAAAAAAAAAAAAAATGTAATTTTCCATAATAAAGTTTAATATTGTTTTTATATAAAAATAAGTTATACGTTCCTTAATTTAAATTATTATTGTAAAAAATATATACGTTTTGTAAGTATAAAAATTATAAAAGTTTAATTTGATTTTTAGGCTTGTATTTGATCTAATAACAAAGAAATTATTCAGGTCATACTGCTAAAAGCTACATGCAAGTCCTTAACCGATTTATTTTGGTTTTTTTTTTTTAATATATAGTTCACCAGAAAATAATTTTTTGTACAAATGAGAAGTTGAAAATATGACTAAATAACGTGATGCAATATCTAGAAGCTTAGGATATTTAATCTCTTATTTTACACCAAAACCTATTCGATATCTATGTGAGATTCAAACAGTTCCAATCGTTTTGTAATCCAGCGACGTCTTTTCTAAAAGAATCTATAAATGTCATCAGATACCTCTACGACCATAATAAAGCGTTTGGAACTATTATTAAGCCATAAACGATATCATATATAGGATACATTTATAAGAAAAGAACGTGATAAAATCCGGCAACCATATTGGCTCAAATTTTAGAATTTAGTCAATTGTTTAGATGTTTACGAATCATGGACAACTATACGATATCTTGTAGACTACCATAGAACCATCCACGGACCATAGGTTGAGAATTACGATTTCGGTATAATATACTATAGTAAAACTATACATATTGTAGTATACGCATGCATATACAGATTTAAAACGCAACGGAAATAAAAAATAACACACACTGAAGTTTTTTTGGTTTGACATGAGGTATTTCAATACTGAGTAGTGACATGCTTGGCAGAAATGTATAGAATTATACGCCACTAGCGAAAAATAACTGTCCAACCTTAAAACATAATTTTTTTCCTTCCCCTTTTTCTATAACACATTTCATGGACTTCATAACAAACAATATGACATAAACATTGTTTTTAAATTTCATTGACAAAAAATAAATAAATCAAAAGTACAATTTAAATAAACTTAATGATATCAACTAAACACTAATGAAACTCCTATTCTCGAGCAGTCCGTTTGTCAGTTGTACAGGTTGTTGAACCTCCCCAAACCAGGCAGCTTTACAACGTACCCCCAATCGAGACGATCACCTTGTTAAACGAAAAAAAAAAATTGGGAAAATTAAGACCATTGACATTAAAAATTGTTTTAAAAACGTCAAAAAGGCGTGTACGAGTTTAACTTTAACATCAAGTCTTAATGGAGAAATAGCCAGAGAGATGTTAAGAACATTGTTGTAGAACATTTTAGTAAGATAACGAGCTAAGATAATACTGCGATGAATGTCTTAAACGATTGTAACATTATTGATGAAGAACATTATGTCATATGATAATATGACCATATTATGGTACATGAATAAATAGAGAGAAATTGACAAAAATAGGTGAAAACTACTGGGGAAACTAATTATTATAGCAAACCCCAAGACAGGTATGGATACCAAATACAAATCGTTGTATCGTGACATATCATAACCATATTGAAAAGCAATAATATAAATACAAGTGCTTTCGTGTGTTATTTCAAGTGAGTTGGTAAAATTGGAGGAAAGAAGACCGCTGTTTGTGGCTTTTCTTATATGAGATTCCAGTTGCTTGGTAGAAAGTCGCAAGAGGCAATTTCAAAACATGTGTAGTTGTGCTCATTCATTTATGAAGTTATAATAAGATTCAGTCAGTAAACTTGAACAATACAATTTAGTTAACTGCCTTGAGTTAAATACTATAAAATCGATTTATCTATACTTATTAATTGTTGTCTATAAAGTTTAAGCAAGTTTAATATTTGAAATACAATGATAATATTAACTAAAAAAAAAAAAGTCAAGCAAAACGATTTCATTCCACTTGATTGAGTTCGACACAAAATTATGCTAACTCTAAAATATACACATTGATAAACGCAATAATAGCTAATTTATAAATGAGTGTTATATTTTTAAGAAATATCCATAAATAATTTTAAAAAAAAATTATCGTTTGCTTTCTCCGAAATAATTAGTATAAAAATAAAAATAAATGAAACATTAAGTCGAAAGTAAAATATACTGTAAATACTTCAATTCTCTTGAGTTAATCATTTGGATAATCATAGCCTTCATCTTCTCCTTTGCCTTTCTCTCAACTATCTAGGGTTGGCTACCTAAATACTAAACATCTAATCATTTCGATTTTCTACGACCTTTACGTACTCTCCAATATTCCTCATATCATTCTCAATCGTATCCAATCATCTTTTTTTTTTATCTTCCTTTTTCTCTTTTTCCTCCTACGTACATTTTCATAACCACACTTATTACTTTTGTTTCTTTCAACCTTATCACATGCCCAAACTATCTCAGCCTATTTTCTCTCATCTTGTCCATAATCTACGCTATACCAATGCTACCTCTCATACATTTGTTTTTTATTCTATCCTCTCTTGTTACTCCACATACCCATCTAAATATTCTTATTTCAGCAACACTCATACTCTGTTCTATTCTCATATCAATCACCAAATATTCAGAATAATAAAGCACAGTAAGGTTAGGTGACGAGAAAAAAATTTAGAATTTCTTTTTTTTTTAAGGGTTATTTTTAATTAAATCTAATATTTATTAAACTGCAAAAGTCAAATTGGTATAAATGTTATATGATCGTCAATGTTCAATATTTTCTAAGCATAGATATTTACTAGACAAGAGAATCATGTTTTTAAGCAAAATTGTGTTATGAATAGATAAAAGTAATCGTACTATAATAATATCATTACTATAATATTAATCCGATAGCTAACCCTGTTCTCTTTGAACAGAAACTATTACATAAAACACCTCTCATGAATATGACATCATTATCAAACGTTACAGTACAAGAATAAAATGCCAATGGTTAATAAAATTAATAATAACATAAATTCACTTTGAATGCATGTTCACTTTTATGCATCACACATTGTATGAGACTGTATTTTATATTATTATTTATACAACATACATTTGTACCTAGTGGTCTTCTTCTGATATAAATAATAAATAACAACTATTTGGAAAAATTAAAGCAATGGGGGGGGATGGCTCTCCCATTATCTCCCTTCCTTTAGGACGCTCCTGCTTGTACATCTGCACATTGTTTGACGAATGCAGGACGTAAATATAAAAATCAAATGTCTGAATTCAATGTGCGCACGTACGTTATTGGTCGTTTCAAATTCGACTTTTGTTCGTATTTTTTCTATGCCACTAAAGAACTCCAGTGATCGACTTACGTCGGATATAGAGTTATGTGTATGTTTTATTTTTATTTGCATGAGGTCTTTGAATTGAAATCGTCTCGTGTACATAAGTCGAGACTGACCGGTTTACAATGGTTTACAAGGAAAATCACTATACATACCATATACAATATCAATTCAAATCAAACCAAAATTTGGTACACTTGTAATGTATCCTAAATTTGCGATTTTTTACGGAGTATAAATTATGGTGATAATGATTACGATGAAATAAGATAGTTAATATATTCGTATTTTAATAAAAATATTTATAACTAATAAATAAATCCGAGTTATGGTTGTCGAAGTAATTTTATTCTATTTAAACTTATTTAATAAAATAACACAAACTAATAAAAATAAAGAATCAATTTTAAAGCAGTGAATAATTGGCGTAAAACTGTCATCGAGACAGCTAAAGACAGACAGAATTAGAAATAAAAATTTTGTGAATTTTTCAAATACAAACACACACACACACACACACACACATATACATATATAGCTTCCCATGGTGCACTAACAAACTGTAGACGAATAATATAAGCTAATACAGTTTCCTGTTTAAATTTGTTGATAACAAAGGACTTAAGTAACGTAATGGCTTTATATTGTTGTATTGTATGCGGGTGTTATTTTTGATTTATTTTTTTTTTTTTTTTATAATGAATCGACAAAGCTTGTTTACAATTTGCCAGTTTAGCACTTAACGTCAACTTGGTTAAACGTATTACTACATAATACCTATATAAGTACTACGAGAGAGGTCAATATCATATTATTACGGGCGTGTTTCGTCTTCGGACGAATTATTTGTGAATTCTGTAACGATTATGCATCAAGAAAAACATTATAAATTTAAGGCGAACGCATTTTATGTCACGTACGTACCAACGAAATATAATATTGGAATGGAAATATTATACTGTTTAATGATACAATAACGTATTAAAATGTATTAAATATATAATAACAGCATAAACGTCAAACGGTAGTGATATAATGGTATAATACGAACATATATTATACGAATTGGATACTTTAGGAGTAATGTTTTTAAGATTTTCGTTATTATCGTTCGAAGAACAAATTGTCCTGAAGTCACAGTAATTATTTAATCTGCACTTGTATAAAACAAGTGCGTAGGTATAACGATAACGATGATAACAACATTGATATCATCATTATTAGTTTTAGACTTTTGTACTAACGCCTACCATAAATATATGATAATATCATATCATATTATGTTAACTATAACCGTATTATATACAGTAAAATAAAATATAATTTATAAGTAATAAATTGACATATTCGTTTGATTTCATTGATGGAGGATGGCACTTTATTGAGTTTCTGTTATTAATTCCAATAACTCAGCGTCTTAAACAACGGTTGAAAACTTAAATGGTTCTTTCAAGTGTAACATAGTCATTTAAAAAATCTTTAACTTATGTCCAACAAAGGATCTGTTTTAAGGTGTTCACTACATAATACGGTACATATTAAAATCGTAAAATTAAATTTTCCAACGTTTTAATAGGCCTTTTTGTTTTCGTTGAAAACGAAACATTTCAGTATCAAAATAATGTTAGATATGTTTTAGATAAGTCATTTCATTATATGTCATCGGATCAAACAGGAAAAAAAAAGAAGTAATTTTATTATGTATTCGAATCAGAACAGTGACTGCCATCTTTAATAAGGAGATTTTTATCTTATAAATGGTACATTATATGGGCGTTTTACTGTAGTGTATGTGTATAATAAGCTGTAAATAGAAAAGTTGAATTTAAAAAGAAGTAGTCGTTGAACATTTTTTCTCACTTGCAACTTATTGTTTTCTTATTAATGATACGTTCCATGTTTGTCTAAATCAAAATGGAAAAAAATAAAGAATCACAAGATTATAAGACTAACCTTATATACTTATATATTTTGTAGTTGTAATTAGTAAATATATATATTGTTTATGTATATAAATCATAATCATTAAAACAAAGTATAAGTATACCAAACAAATATATATATATATCAACCCAATAGTTTTCTCATCAAACAGAATGAGTAAGATGTATAAGATATATAATGAAGTGTTCTATTTTATACTTTTTGGATCACGAAAATCTCACGTGTCTACCAATGGGAATTGGAAAGTAGGAATTGTGTATCGAGCGCTTATAGTAACATACAGGTAAACGAGAATAAATGGTGAAATATTATATTATAACCAATCGCACTTCCAACAGAGTTTCGATTGTTTTCGGGTAAGCCGAAATCCGTTTGAAGTCGAAATCAAACTCGTGATTTATTATTGGGTTTGAATTAGCAAAGCATCCCCATAGTAATATCTCGTACAGATTATTTTATTTATTATTTTTTACTATTATATTCGTTCACATTATTTAAAGTCGAAATTTGGTTGATATTTTAAAATAAAATTAATGGAAATTGGGTAAATCTCATTCTCTTTTGATTATGTAAGTATTTTAATTCAATAAATGATAAAACAATTTACAATAGTTTTTTTTTTTTTGTAAAATTAATGATGTTTTACAAATAATAGTTATAACGATGGAATTAACATCATCGCACTTGCGAATTTAATGTTTCTACTGTACATTCATAATGAACAACAATTCACGCGTTAATGTAAAGGAACTTAATAATGAACAATTTATTGGACGTATAAAACTAACTGAATATAAAAAAACATGATTGATGAAAAAATTAACATTAAAAATGAAAAAAACGAACCATACTTATCATATATAAACCATATTTAAATATAATGATAACGATGGTTTGTTAAGCTATATTTTTCTTTTCAAGCAGTTTATTAAGAATTTCAATATTTTAATAATATACAGTTATTCGAACATTGTTAAAACTAAGTAGAGTAAAGTATGTAAGGAAAAATATGCAGGAAAAATCCGATAGAGATAATAAATAATATTTGTTGTCGAAAACACAAAAGTTATCGAGCTCGAAGCGGTTTTCAGTTTTAATTATTTGGTTCGCGGCTTATGTATTCATCAACCAATTATGAAATCAGTGGGACGGAGTTATTCTGTATATCTTGTATTTTGTCGCTCACTATTCTATTAAACTATATAGTTCTTGTATTAGAATTGTGTTGGCAATTTTAATTTTAAAAATATTTTAATGACATTTTTGCCGATTACAATGAACACTGACACATGACATTTTCGATTAAAATTTAAACTTATCCTATTAACATATTTGATCTTACTACTCTATCAATCATATTTTTTTTTCTCTCGTTTTTCAAGAACAATGTTACATTGGTTAAAAACTCAATACAACAATAGCGTTCACCTGTCTGTTTATCTCATTCGACCGTTAAGTGTCAACCGTTTTCTTAAACAAATTTGTTATCAAATAAAATACAACGATTGTACAAAAGTTTTTATACTTTTATAAGCAGCTAGTGAAATAGTTGTTTGTGCATTGATGACTAAAAATACTCTTCCCTCATGGTTACGTTAGCGATGAACACTTTATGGACAATTATGAAATAACACGCATAGCCTTACAGAACTGTACACTATTATCGTTTGTTTCAACCAAAAAATTACGTCCTTTTATGATATTTATGCTTATAAGATACCAAATTTGTGTATTAATATTTAACGCGCACGAATCTATAAAGGAATATGCATTCGTACGTTATTCACAGTTTATAACGTTTATACTCATCGCTGCCTTAGGCTCCAAACCACAAGAGAAGTCTGGCGGTTTTATAATATTATTACCATGTCTTTCACGTGTTATTATAACGAGTACATGCGAGATACTTCAGAAAGATTACTTATAACACCGACGAGTTTCATTTCCTAGAACCGACAGTTTAGTGCAAGTTTAATAACATTAATAGTATATACGACAAGTTGTTTACACGTTCATACTCAAAATCGCCGTCCGAATTTTCCGGAGCAGTTAAAATTCGAAAATGTATTCAAAAAAGTAATAATTTTTAATTGTAGAGATAATGCAAACGAATTGTTGCGTTGCATTCGTGTAGAAAGTAATTATACGAAACACATAAACAGTGTCGTACGTCTTGTCCGACGAACATGGAATTATACGCAGTTGCGGAATTTTCATTGACGGAGAGACTTATGAATGACAAAATATTTTAATGGATCGTGGGTACGAAGCCAAAAACACAAGTATGGAGGATTTAGGGTTCGGGCATTCCAAATTATATGTAGGTCATTATTTTACATAGAAGTTAATGTTTATTAAGTAGATTAGCTTATTAGTAAATTTGGATAAACCGTAGTGGTTATATTAAGTTGTTTACAAAAACAAAATGTGGAAGGAAGTACATAATCTTACTTCCCTTGCCCTAGGCACGTCGCCGACTTCATACATGCTGTATTTATACACGTGACGGAAACTGCAGTGTCTGTTTGTTCGGCGTTCGTAAATAATCAAGCATATTATTGGAAATGAATAAACTATTACATTTACTTTGGAACACGATCGCACCAACAATCGAATACAGCCATTCGATTACTTGGTAATGAAGATATAATATTCCCCCGAGAAAAATAATTTAAGGTACAGCATTAAATAAAATATAAGGTGTACGCGAATGTAGCATACATGAGTCTACGCAAACCTACATAAACTTATAGTAAGTTGAAAATATCACAATATTTGGTGTACTCGTACTTACATAAAAATAGTTTTTATTTTCAACCTTATTACGAAACAGGCTACGATATGGGTTTTCTGGATGTCGTCCGTCGTTACTCTGCATAATGTATCCAATATATTATATTGAAAATCATGACATTATACTGCGTAAGCTTTTTCGAGATATTATAAACGAAGTGCGATAATCATTATAATGTATACACATGCAATTGCTTGTCGGTCGTTGCAAACTACACTAGACCGCAAATAATCAAACTGCACATTTTACTCAAATTTATAATGATCGATTTGCACTCGGGTCAAATATACGTCAAGACAACTGATATTTATGCATTAAATCTGACGATATTATGTTTCTAATACCTATAATCGTTTGAATCATAATATACGAGTACAAGGAAATGTTTTTTTTGTTTTTTCAGGAAAATTTTAATATGTAAGTTAAAGTAATATTATTATTTTATTATATACCAACCACGAGGTTTACACTTATAATTTGGCGTGTTCATCGTGACTTCAAAAATGCAGCACGAATAATCGGTGAATGAACACAATGGCTGAATACTATGCGTTGGCCCAGTGTGGCCCTCATTTTATAATATTACGTAGGGAAAATAGTTGCTTAAAATTTGCATTTTCAGCAAGACAATTTAAATGATGATTTTTAGTAATGACTGTGTACGGTTGGTCAAAAATAAGTTTTATATAATTAAAAAAACAACGCGGTAGTTAATACAGTTTATTATTCAGCTACCAAAAACATGGTCAGCTGCAAACAAGTTAAAGAGGTAAGCAAAGGAAGAACTTGTGACTCAACAGCTAGAATGAGAATGATTTATAACATCTCAATGGCTATATTTGTTAGACGTATGTTTTTTATTCATTTTCACATGTTTTATTACTATAGAAATATCATCATGTAAATTTAATACGTATATTATTATTGTTTATTATTTCACGGAGGTTTAAATTTTCATATTTCAGTGTAAAAAGTAATAATTATTCACAATATATTAAAATGATCACATTTTCATAAATTAAAATAAAAAAATATGATAAGTTCACATAAAATAATATGGTAAATTCACTTGAAAAATTATACGTCGCCAAAAGTTTTGAATTTTATAAGATATTTCGTAGCATTTGTAATGAGTCGGACTCGAAAGACTGACTGACTCAGTACGTTTTAACAATGATGTTCAATAATATTATATTCCTGCGGCGGAAATTAAGACCTGTCTTCTTTCACGGTTAGCAATAATATTGGAAAAATCATTTCCATTGTAAACCACGTATTTTGTTTCCCGTGATACATTCATTCGTTCTTTTATTTACAAAATAGTGTACTGCGGAACGTTTATACACGTATTTAACCTATACACGCGCAAACAATATAATATTATAAACGCACATAATTATTATACTGGTACTATTAAAATATTCGATTTTGTCCGGATGCGTTTATTCATGTACACGATCGTGTGCACTTAAATTTAAATATTCCAGTGAAGTATTACAACTGATATATACATTTTATTACGTATATTATAGTCGTAAATGAAATACCCATCAAAACAAATGTTGCGTCAAGGAATATGTGTGTGTGTGTGTGAGAGAGTGAGTATGCCCATTAAAAAACACTATAAAGAAAAAAAGTAAAACAAGCAAACATTTTCCTGGAAAAAACTGCGATGCCGCGCACGGTTTGCGTATGCGTCCGAATGTAAAATAGGTCTTACTGGAAAACCCGTAAACCGTTTTACACTACGATCGACCAAGGGTAAAAACCGGCCACGACGGGGTAACAACTTAAATATAATATAATAATAATATAAATGAACGCATAACTACTATATTGAAAAAGGAAAAAAAATAAACGGAAACAACGGCGGGAGTTTATTATGAAAAGTTATTAGTCGTGGAATATCGTTTTATTTTCTGGAAACTGCAGTAGTCAGTACATCATCGTTATTTTCGACGAACGGAACAACGTACTGCACGATTAACGTGATCGGAAACCGTTTGTGTACGACATAAACATTTGTCGCGGACTCTAATCGAAAATTTATGAATTTTTCACGACGTTCATTTCAAACGGCACTTGTATAAATCATTATGATGATGTATTTATGTTATTGTTTTTTAAACAAAGTGCGCCGACGTTCGCTGCGTTGTAGTCTCGTTGTCGGGTCCACGATTAAAACACGAAAAACCATTACGGTTTGCTACAACGACTACGGGTTCTTGTTATTAATTAATTAAATTAATTTATCGCTCCCTTATTGTTATAACTTTTATTTATTTATTTTTTTTTTTTCCGTTTCCCCCTGTAAAACGTACCGGTTACGGTTTTCGAAATTTAATAAATAATTATCCGCAGATTTGAACGAGTTTCATTACGCGCCGGTATTTAAATGCACACAAATAAAATATTATATTAATGCGGAACTGTCCACAGTGATCGCGGTGCAAGGACTGACGTATTTTTTTTCCCAGAGATTCAGTCGTTTTATTGTTATTCGGATCGCGACGAAATGTATTTACTTCTCGCTTTCAGTTACTTTTTAATTAAACATTATACACCGTGTTTTATGCGTGTACATAATATAATGCGTATAATACATTATGTATACGTAAATATATATATATATATATAGACTTCTTTATGCTTTTTTGTTTTTTCAGTAGCAAAAAAATCTCTAAAAGGCTCTTTCTTCTTTATTTCCCGTTTTAATTAAACATACATTTCATGCTGATCCGCGGCTAACTGTTAAATTTATGTCGCATTCTCGTTCCACCCCCTACTTCTCGGAGACGAAAACCGAAATCGTTTCGGATATTTTATACATTTGTATACACAAACATTTGTCGTAATCGTGCGATACAGAACGACGATGATTACTTAAAGGTACGAATAATGCATTTCGTTTAATCATTATTATGCAGGAGTGTAAGATCACCCTACTAAGATAGACACCGTTTCGTTGGCACACATTTCATACGCATCACTTTCGATTCCATACGTTTTATACAATATTATTTTATTCAAACGGTTATCAGCGACTATAGAATAGTATATTGAACGCGATTTCGTTTCTATATTGAAATTATATTTTATATACTATTATTACGTCCGTTGCATGATGTTTTTTGAAAAATCAAAGTTCTTTTCCTTCAAAACAAAAAAAAAAAAAAAAAAACAGTCCATGTTGAGGTAAAAAATGAAAAGTGCTTCATTGTTTTAAATAGCCATAGAAAATTAAACCAATCGTATTAGACAGTGATTGTTATTGTTAATTGGTGTATGTATGTATGTATTATTATTATTATTATTATTATTATTATTATTATTATTACCGTATTATAATATTAATACTCACGCGGAATACGGCTGCTGGAAAATACATTATTCCCGTGCCGACCGGCAAGTTGTTTCTAGCACGGTTACTGATGCATGAAGATTGAAAAATGAAAAACTCGTGCGACTATTATTGAAAGTCCGAAAAACGGTGAAAACGACGGCTGTAAATAAATATTACGACCGCGATGGGAGTATAACAACGCACTACGCGATGGTAAATATTAATGTTTTCAGTTTAGCAGTTCGCTGAGATCACGACGCGTTTCCAGTAGTTTATTTTCCCGTAAGAATTCAATGGAAAAGCGTATCGTCCCGGACGATTCGACGGGTACGGCATCACTGCGCTACTGCTTTTAACTTCCGCGCCCGCGGCTCGTCGTCACGTCTCGTGCGTACACACGAGGTTTCGCGGGGCCATGTGCGCATGAACATTGAGTTTTTGTCCCCACCCCCTTTTCTTTTTTTTTTTAAATCCTATTTTTTATTCTTTCGTCGAAGAAGGGTGGGGAGATATGAGATATAAATAAAAATAATACCAATTATATGGATACGATTAATAGTATTATATTTTTATTTACTTTCTACGAATCCTTGAGAGGTGTAAGGAAACCATCCTGATGTGTTAAAAAAAGAAATAAATCAAAAAAAGGATGAAAAAAAGAAATCAGTGTTGTATTTTATTATTTTTTTTCGTACGCTTATAAATGTTGAACCTGCGGTAAACGCACGATAGATCCATAGCTACAGCCACACTGTGGGTGATATAAAAATCACCGATTTTCAACATACATCTTTTGGTCCGCTTCCAAATACACAAATATACGTATTATTAAGGTTTCCTTTTTTTTTTTTTAAAAAAACTCGCGCGCATACCGCGTATAACGTAGTCCATTGACTGCGTTTAGTTGTTCTAATAGTTCTTTTTTATTATTATCATTGTACGGACAGCACAGCAAATCGTTTGAATATTTCGATTAGAAATCATAACCAGTCTGCTGCGGTTTCTATTGTGATATCATTGTTTAACGTCGATTTGTCAACAACACTATGTATTTATATTGTTTTGGTTAAGTGCTATTAATATTAGTGATCTATGCCTACGAATATACGAATAAAAAAAAAACCTGATCTCACTTAATTTTAACAAATTTCCCGATTCACCAACAAAAGTTCAAGGTTTTTTATGAACTCCTTTTTATTGACAAATTTAATATTTAATTTATATATTGGTTGTTAATAGGACAATTGACAAAATAATAGATATAAATAATTTTATTTTTTACATAGATAGCTGAAAAGTGAAAAGATCAATTCGATTTTACAAATGAAAATTGTGATTTAGCTTGTAATATTATTTCCCTATGTGAGTGTCCATTACTGAAAAACATTTTCTCGATATTTATTTTATGCTCCGTAAGATTTAATTAATGGTTTTATTACGGGATGGTTAGAATCAGATCTGAAAAATATCAAGAACGGCTTGCAGTGGACAACTATATTGATAGAATTATTCTTAACTAATGCATTGATGCGGTGAAATACGCACTTCCCATGGAGTAAATATTGACTTAATCTACTTGATGTAAACGTTTGTAATTTAATTTTTCTTTGTTTTTAACTTAAATATCTGAAAATGGGTGTCGGCAAAAAAAGTGTTGATACACTGGGAGGTTATTGTTAATACTACCTTTATAAAGCAAATCGATATCGTGGAATTGGCGTTTGAACAATAACAATAACAATTACGTGTACATCGAAATCACAATAAAATAGTGTAATCGTTTGTGGTCAAACGGACGGCCGAAAACGATCTTTACCTATATTATGCAAATACTTGTATTACGGGAGTAACAGCCTTAAACGTCTTCGCCATCGAACGTGGAGTTATTAATACGTAAAAATAACTATGCATATCGTAAAAAAACCACTTAAAGAGTTCGATTGTAAACGTATAAACGTGTACAACATACAATTGTACAGTATTATGATGTTTGCAGTCAATGTTAACGACGTTACCGGTGCGCTATCGATGAACGCAACGTAATTTGTTCAGCTTGATAAACATTGTTATCAACCCTTGAACTGTGTTTCGCTTGTTACACCGTATAGAACAATAAAAATATATAAAAAAAAAAATTCCGTTCGTATATTCTTTTAAGCAAATCGGGGCCGATATCTCAAACGTCAGTTGATTTTATTATGTTATGGAAAATAATCACTTTAACGGTCGACGCGATAGTGTTGTTCTCGCATTTATGCTGCGGTGGGACATATTGTAACGACGAGAATCATAAAAAATCTACTTAAAAAAAAAAACGTGTGCAATGTCGAATGTCAACGAAGCGTATGTCTATAGGCCCGAGCTCGCCAAGGGGATGAGTTTAGGTATGTGTTAAAACAATACTGGGAAACTGGGAAACGCATACGAATGATGACGTTCAATGGTTCAATCAGCCGGGCACCGGGTGTGACGACGAACGGACGAGGGTTGACCGCCGTTGGAACCGGAAGATTGATAATTGAATTATCATCGCAAAGCGTGTTCTTGTAATTCGTTCGCCGCTTGCACGTACTCCCGCAATAACCGTAGCATTTTGCGTATAAAATGTAACAATACGGTACAAACTGTGACGCCAGTGACTCGGGTTCAAGTTTGATCATGACCAGACTACATTTTTAGAGCGGTAGAGGATACGGCACCGATGGATTAGTGTAAGAATAATAAGTGAATTAATCCAATTAACTGTAAATTATAATACTACCCATTTAATAGTTACTGTTTATGACGTAAATAATTACCAATATGCTATCATATATGCTAAAATAGATTAAACATTTTTGGAAGGAATGAACTCCTCCCTTAAAATACGTCCATAGGTTAAGTGGATTATAAATGCAAAATGGATTGACTAGACCGTTCAACATTTTGTTCGGTGCCACTCGAAACCGTTTTACACGCGTTCTACGATTGGATTTTTATATATCGCACATTGGACTCACGATCGTTCTGCTTCGATTATTTCATCTATTTTTAGAATTATGGAACGTGGGGAGACAAACAATGCGCATTGGTTTATGAAAAACATCGTGTTTTTGTATTCAATTGACTTCACATGTAACAATATTATTTCGCAAGCGTGGTTACATGTTCTGAAGATGAAAATCGAACGCAATCGAAAGGAATAAAATTACTGTGAAAATGTAGTTATTAAAATTAATAGTTTTATTTCTGTCAACTTTATGTTATTGATCGTAAAAATATTTTATTAATCTTAAACAGTTAAAAAGTAATAATAAAATTTTGATGTCGTTCAACACTGAAGAAAACCTCTTATTTGTGATACGGAAAAAACGAACCAAAGTTTTTAATTAATGTGATTTTTAAAAAATCTATGGTTAGTGTAAATACATCTAAATCGTTCAATAACTTATGTACATACATTATAAATACAATACTATTATATAATATAATTAATTAATTTATATACATAAATTAATTATTATATAGTAATACAAATTATATAAAGAGCCAGTAACTATATAATACAAAATAGTTACTTAACCTAATTCCGTTAAACGACTAATTAATCTATTATTACTAATTTGATAATTAGAAACAATAATTGAATCGATGATTGCAGATATGTCACGAGTCACACATTTTATGAAATTGAGATAATATTAATGTAATATGTGACGCGTGAAGTTTCTACAATAATCAATTCAATTATGTTATCGATTCAAATGTGTATACGATTATTATTGGTAAATACACACGAAATGTCTAATAATTCTTTAAAAATAACTAGATACTGTAAACCGAGTACCGAACTCATTGAAAATTATTTGTACCTAATAGTTGCAATTAGTAATTTATCTATTTTGAATGTATTCCGATACATTTCTTTCCCTGCACAAATACTGAATACCTTTTAAAATTTACTGATAATTCATTCATTGCCTCTAGGTTCGTTTCTTTACCATTCGTATGAGATGTTTTAGTTAAAACAAAAGTATAACGCAGTAAATCTATGTTAAGCAGAACCAAACTTTATGTTGTTAGCTTAAATGTTACAACAATCCGATCAAAAAATAAAGGAAACAACATTATGTATGTTTATAAGTTAGTGCTTTATGATATTAAAATTTTAAAGTGAGTTATATTAAAACAATCTCACAGTCCGCTTAAAAATTTAAGTAACGTAAAAAACCGAGGCATTAACACAGATTACTTTGTTTCTTTTTGGTTTGATAATAGTTCAGCTTATTATACTATTAAAGCTTACAATGCAAAATATGTTCTACTAAACGCAAACTAATTATAAGTTGTACGTTTGAGAGAATAAGACAACACATACGGGTGTTGCATGCTTATAAGTGATAGATATTATAAATGAACACAAATTGACTTAGTTTAATAACAGTAGGTAGTATAATAATAATTACTGTTAACGACGCAAGGCTGAAAATCGTTAATAAATATAAATATTTTATAAACAAATTATAATCGTTTTATGTCGCTATTGGCGTTTTTTATTTAACAGCTATAGTATGGAAATTATTTTGGCAAATGTTAAAAAATATAAAAAAATAAATAAAAATTACCACTGATAGTAATACTTTAAAATTGTATTTTCTAGATTTTTTTGATTTTCTAAGTATAGTTATTAAATAATAGACTGTCGTTTTATTTTTATATTGAGGTATTTTTTTCTCTTGAACAAAAGATCAAAAAATAAATAAATGGGAAAATAAAAAAAATATCATATGCATTGTATTTCTGAAATCATTATTGATTCTTTCGCAACTCTAAAGACAGTTACCTGGATTTAAAACTACAATGCCGTGTCGTATTTTCATGCGTTACGCAGCCTAGTAAATAGCATTGAAATCAGAATGAGTTATAACACTGTGCTAAACGTGTTCGCGTAAAATTGTTGTTATTATTATTTTTTTTTTTTTAATTCGATCATTTATTCACGGAAGTGTAATATACGATTAGAATATTATTATTGTTTTGATTTGGCTGAATCCATTACGAAATGAGTATCAATGACTCTCATGACAACAATGAGTAAACATGGTTTCTATCCCGTCTTCTTTTTATTTTTAGCCTTACAGTTCATTTAGTTCATTTCTTTTTAGTATATTCTTTCACTATGTTCTCTATTTGACACCACTCCCATATATACTAAAAGATTGGATTTCTTTAGATCTTTTACTTCTGTATCGCACCATCTCTGCCTAGGTCTGTATTTATTGAGCAATATTAATGAATTATCTATCTAATAACAAAACTATGCAAACGATGTAAGGGTTGCAGTGAGCGAAACAGCGCTGATGTGACACATTCTCGAGTATTCCGTACGATTTAATAATCCACATAGTTAATAATCCACTTTTAACCGTCAGCGGCCCATCACGCAGTGCGCTCTTAATACGCGAACACTTCCATGCCAGTGGTAAATATTAATAATAATAAAAATAATAATATATCTGTGATTCTCAACCCATGTATTGCGGCCCACTCGTGAATCACCGGTGTACTAATTCGGGCCGTAGACTAACATGACTAATGTCTACATTTCTGGACTATTCGACAACCTATCTGTGTGAGTGAGTTTTTTCCAATTTTAAAATATTTTTAAAACATTTTCATTTATAAAAAATGAATACATGAATACACTGAATGTTGGGAGTGATTTAATGCAAAAAACTGTCCAGTTTTAATCCAGATATCGACTCTTTTGTAGGGGATAACCAATGTCCAAAATCTCATTAAATTATTCAACCTGAGATTAATTATGTTCAATAAAGTTTTTTTATTTATTGAAAATTGTTTTTCAGTTCCGCGATAACCGTCATAGTGTGCGCACGTGCGGTACTCGCGTACCTGCGTTATCGCATTCTTTCGTCCGTCACGAGTGTTATTTTATCGTTATGTCGCTTATTAAATAAAATCCAATCATGTCTCATAATATCACATCCAAACGTCAGTTATCTTCGGCTTCGTCACCTACGAAGCATGACAAAACAATCGGAAAAGTATTAATTACACCCAACAGATATGCTTCCCTCTCTGTGGAACATCTTCCTGAAGTATTCAGCCCTCCCCCCGTCGCGGAACCGTCATTACATCAAGGTTTGGATACGAGTACTTTAGCGACTATTCACATGAAATCAAACAGGTCTCCACCAAATTTATATAAAAACCTAACTAATCTTTCCAAACTAAGAAATGCGCTCTCACCTATATTGGGTCCAGAAGGGTTTAGTTTCAAGTCCTCAAAAGACTTTACAATAATCAAAACAGCTGACTGCGCTAATCATCTCAAGGCGGCGGCACTTCTCGCTAAAACAAATTTGTCATTTCATACCATTCAACCAAACTGCGACCGTCCAATTCAGGTTATTCGTCACCAGTACTACTCGATCTCCATCAATGATATCGAGACAGCTCTAACGGAATTGGGGTTTTCCGTCTTAAGCGTTCGCCCAATTCATAATCGTTCTACGAAAAGTCCACTGTCTCTGTTTACAGTGAGTCTTGAACCAATTGAATCCAGTCATACAATTTTTAAAATAACCAAGTTACTAAACTCCATAATCGCAGTCGAAAAGCCAAGGAAATCCCGCTTTCCTCTCCAATGCATGAAATGCCAGATGTACGGTCATACCAAATTATACTGCAGATACTTCCCTCGCTGTGTTAAATGTAGTGAGACTCATCTCACTGTGGATTACACAAAGTCCCGTGAACTGCCCGCGAAATGTGCCTTATGCTCCGGAGACCATACGGCAAACTATAAAGGCTGCCATGTCGCCAAAAAACTGAAACGACCCATTTCCAAAACAATCAACAACGACGATTCAAAAATAAAAGTTTTTTCGGGTGCCCCGACAGTCAAGGTTGTAATACATATTAAAGATGAGCCGTTTATCATTGAACATATTCCGCTCCTCCTATTCCTATATTAAACTATACGCCAAGCAGTGAATGAAACAAATATACGATTTCGCGCTGAGAACGACTTTGAAGTTGAAGACGGTATAATATTCGGTATGTCGTATCACTGACGTAGAAAATTATCACAACGATTGGGTTTTCTATCGATATTAACTAGAAATT
Organism: Sipha maydis; assembly: GCA_034509805.1. NCBI lineage: Eukaryota > Metazoa > Arthropoda > Insecta > Hemiptera > Aphididae > Sipha > Sipha maydis. The sequence goes on from JASXSY010002705.1 coordinate 348,934, forward strand.
TTTGATAGAAGGAAAAAATTTTACTTTACGGAACTTTCTTATTTTCATAATTATTCACCTTGAACATAGTAAACTGCACTATTTCTGTACTGTACCCGACCTTAATCGTTTGTAACAGAACCAGCATAAAATGTATAATAACTGTTATCAATAAAATTATATTTTTTTGTATTCATGTACAATGAACAGACAATAATGTTTATTGTATTATGACCAGTGTTGTGAACCTAGTACGAACAGACATGAGTACGCTACCACAAGATAATATTTCTCTGCCACCATGAATCTACATTGTAACTTGATTTTTAACTCTCGTATGTAGATCAATATGGCATTTAGACTATCGATATACACGTTCATTCTCAACAAACACTGGTTGCATTAAATAATTATATAGTTCGCTCCGCACTGGATAGAATTCATGGAGCAATCAAAACAAGAATTTATTTTATGTTTAAATAGTAAGTATTTGAAAAATCTAAAAACTATAATTAAATAAACATTGAGAAATTTTAGGATTTAAAATATCTTATAAGGAAATGGGCAAAAAAGTCAATGCATTTTTAAAATCAAATAATTTCTGGAGAACTTTAAAATAGGTTTTATTTTACACATGGCAAACTTTTCAATTATTAAGATTTTTTTTTTTTAATTATGACGGTAAAAAAAGAAATTGATTTCATACAAAATCGGTATTCTGTAAATGTTACCGGTTATTTTGTTATATTTTTCTTCGGGTTCATTACACTTCTTCGGGAAACTGGTTGATGAATTCAATAAATTACCTCCTGAATATATCAATTAGATAACATTTTCTACCAGTAAAATTAAATAAATTAACGATCGCATAAATAATTCTGGTCGAAATCGTGCTGATTGGTACAAAATTATTCGTTAAACATTTATCATGATAGAACCAATAGATACATTCCTGGTTTTAATCGGAACCCAAATTAAAATTCAATGCGAATTCAGAACCAAAATAAATGTGTAGAATCAACGAAAACGGTAGTCGTTTTGTAAATATTATACGTACATATCAATAAGTTACGAATATATTAATTACAACATATTCTATTATTAATAATACGGTTCGTGTTATAGGCAATTGCCGAAATAGAAAAACGATTATTTTTTGTTTTATTAAAGAATGATAGGTATGGTGGTTGGTCACCGCTGATTGTAAACGATTTCGTCCTTATTTATCTCCGAAAATACAACACAACTACACCATCTAAACCAGTGTTTTGCAACCTTTTTGTTATATTTTTCCCGTCCACTTAAACGGTTATATACATTTTTTACTCCTCGACGACAGCTTGCGTCTCCCGTGCAATGTATTTCATTACGGACCATCGAGGTTGGGAATCACTGATCCCGTCGATATCAGTGACCGTACTTCGGATCGAGATATTTCGTGTACGTGTTGATAACGTTGTTCACGTCAATCCAGTGCATTTTATCAGGAATTTTCACTGGGCGACAAAAAATGTTTTTCTCAAAATAGTCATTGTATAATACCATAGTATTACACGTTCGTTTCGCATTATATCGCCCAATCTTTCAAAATACTGTCGACAGAGTATAATCACTGGGCGACATTTGTGTCGCCTAGTTAACTAGTTAAAAAATGCACTGCGTCAATCCGTACATTATTCCAGAGTTGAATAATATGTACGATTTATTTATTTGTTTTTATTCCGTCTCGATCGAGCAACAGTTGTTCTGCTCTTGCGCACCGAGCGAATGCTAATGGCCCTTTTTTCTACCGAACTAAATCGGCTTCGAAATCTGCTCTAGCCGTAGGTCTCGTTCGCACATTAACGACGACCATCTAGCCCGACGTCGGTTCGGTTGTAAAATTAATTGGTGTGCCTGCATCCAGCGGCGTGTTTCGGCGGCTTCGAATACCGTCCGTCCGATGTACACACACGCGCGCACACAGTTAGGACAATAAATGTGCGTACACGACACCGTGCGTATTGTCGGACGGGTGGGCACGGTTGAAAGCTCGCGAGACGCCTAATATTGTCCGCGGGTAGGTTATTGATTGGTATTCGCTATCCATGTTGCTGTGTATAGATAAATAATGTAATATAGCGGTCCACGGTAAAACACACATATTATGTCGCACAAGATTAGCATCGTATATTACATTTGTATGCAAATCCGATTCGATTTATGCGTGATGAGATGCGGTTTGGCACCAACAATAACACTGTGTACCCCCCCCCCCACCCCTACCCCGCGTTAAGAATATCGCATTCCGTTATAATTTTATTAATGTGTGTACGTTTCGTTTAGTACGCGTGTCACCCGTTACGTACGCTCATTACGTTTGAAATCGTTAGCGCCCCGAAGCATGGCTGCCCCGCTTGATCCCCGTTTAAATCCGTTAACCGAGTATAGCCAATACCGTTTACTTCATACTATAAATCTTTTCATTATATTCTCATAACAGCGGCTTTACTCGACCGGGATATAAGTGTTCTGGCAGTGGCGTGATTAAACGAGCTTAGCCCCATTCCCTATTGCGATTTTAGTCCCTGCGTCAACATCAAAGGTGATTTGAAAACCAAAAAAATAAAATGTATGCTTAGCAAATGGTAATTGATATTTTTTGTATGTATTATACAACTCGCCATCATCATGCGAACACAGACTAAGTGTATTTGTTTAGTTTTCTACGGTACAAATTTTAGTCCTAAATGCACTACGAAAAATACGGTTTTAATTAAAATGTTTATAATTTAAGTCGGTATAATATAAATAATTTAATATCATCAATAGTATTTTTTTCCTCTTTTACTGGTTTTAATATTAATTTATAAAAATGCACATAGTCATTTTTGCACGGTGGACAATTATTAAATTGGATATGTCCTGATTTTTTTTTTTTTTTAACTATTCAATGGTGATTTTTCTATTAAAAGTTCAAACATTACTAGTTAAATAATGATACAATTAATTATACTAGTTATGAAGAATTAATTATCCACTTTAAATTTGTATGTTTTTTTTTTTTTTTTTGATAAATACTATTATTAAAATTTTTATAGTTTGATACAATGTTTGCACAATAAGTACATTTATCACATATGATCAGTGGCGGATCTAGGATTTTTTTTATAGTGGGTGCTTTATTATATAGTATCATGTTCTATGATATCATAAACAAATATACAAAAATTAATGTCTTGAAAACCAAGCAGTTGACTTATCAGTTTACCTGTTCAAACTTATAGAAAACCAATGAACCTCAAAATCGTGCGTGGTCGCCGACCGGTTTTTGCTACGCCACGGCGCGCGTTCTGGTAGCCTGTACCAAAAATTTGTCACTCGGGGAATTATTAATAATATCTAATAAATATACGCAAACTGGTGGGTGCTTCAGCTCCCAAGCACCTCCCCCCTCCTTAATCCGCCACTGCATATGATAAACGTAATGACTTAACATACAATACAATGTAATGTAAACGTAATGGCTTAATAAGAAGATTACACTGCTGAAAAATTAATTTTTACATGGTTTAATTATAAAAGGTCACTGACCAATTTCTTTAAAGGTACCTGGTAGGCTTTTTGAGACAAATTAAACGACAAGTGGGTTTTGATGTAATTTTATTTTTGTGCTAAATCAGTTTCGTTGTAATTGGTTGACTTTTAGTTCTCAAAACCAGATAGTCTTAAAATTATAATTTTTATTTAAGGTTCATTGGCAAATTTAACGCTACCTTCATCGAGCCGAGTCTCACCGCTTCATGGACAACAATCGAATGCGTAGTTGGGTCGTACATATTGGATGCAGTGACGGCATTACATAGGGTGCAGAAGGTGCAAGATACGATACTAAAATTTGATTTTTTTTTCTAGTTATTTAATACACCAACATGTAATAACTAAGTTAATAGGTTTCATGACTTTTTAGGAGGTCCCAGTTGGTATTTGATCCCCAGCTTCCCGAGACTTGGATCCACTGCGGATTAGACAGCACTATTATACAGCATACAATTATACGCTTGGTCGGAGAGCAAAGCATGTAATAGTGGTTAGTTGACCGTTTTCGACTCCAAATTTTTAATTACGTATACGTCATGTACATAACCGGGGTAACCGTTTCAGTGCAAATTTTCAAAAATAAATGCCAATGCGCAAAGTGGATCCAATCGCTGTATTACATGTTGCGCGATTAGATTCCATGGCTGTGTCCCGCAACGTATTCACACAAAGTGGATTGTAAGCTTTCATGCACATGTTGTTTGGGCAGGGATCCTGCGTGGATCGACGGCGAACAAAATCCCCATATATTCGACGTCTGGGTTCCGTTTCCCTAACGTCACGTGCCGCCACCTGTGCAATAAATTATACCGTGTACACCAGGGGTATCACCGATTAATATTTTTGAATGATCACATTGGAAATGTTGAAAGTTTTCGTGGACCATAAAAATTCAAAGCAAATGTTTTTAACGTATTATTTTACATGGCAAATATTCTTGCACAAATTATTTTTTTGTAAAGTCTCTTAATGACGTTTATTTTTGAAAACTTTAAAAACGACTACTGTCTGGTGACAAACCAAACAAACTGACAATGTCCCTGAGCGCTCTGGTAAAATAAAAATTATAATTCCGTTTATAAATAAACAAACAAATAGTTAATACATAGAAATAAATGAGTAAAAGCTTAGCCTGAAGTCAGGGTCAGCGTGAGGGCAAGGCGACTTAGGTGGTCGCTTAAAGCGCCATTCTCAGAGTGGCTCCTAAACGACAGATTAGGCACAACAAGGGGAGCTTAGGGGTGGCTTAACTTCTCTATATTTTTCCATAACCTTACTCATATAAGAAACAATGAATCTGTGAAATTTGCGTTTAAGATTGAGATTAAATCTAAGCATCCATGTATAATATTATTGTCAATACACATATAATAATTATTAAATTAAACAATTATTGTTATTCAGTTAGAAAATTCACTTAGGAATATTTAAAATCAAAATTAGGCTCTCAATATCGTTATTTTTTTATCTTTCTATCTTCATAAGTATACTCTAATATTTGAAATCTTAAATTAGTAATGAGTGATGACAAATGTTTTATGTTTATAAATTAGTAGATAGGAGTATGAGAGTGGAGCCTGAGTAGGTGTGTGTTATTTCGATATCTATAGCCTCCATAAAACAAAACCTTGTAAGCCCAAGTTGCGCATTACGACACCCATACAGACCTAAATGTATGAGCTATAAGAGATATTCTTGGCAACCGGTTTAGTATAATATCTGCTTCCGTCGGTAGTAATACCCAATGTTAAAACCCAAATTTTATATAAATTTAATTTATCAGCTTTAAATTATTTTTCTGTGAACCGAAAAAAAATTGATCGTGGCGTTATGCACACGTTCTATACAACTTGGACGTGAAAATTCGGGATATCCTGGCAGCAGACGACCGCGACATACTTACCAATCGAATGCAAACCATCAAATGCACCCCACCCACCACGTATCCGTCCCTTTGAACCGCGAAACGTACGGTTCATGAGAGTCAAATATGGCTGTAAAGCCGAGTGAATTTCCGTGCGGCTCTTGCACGCGTCGAGAACATGCGCCGGTCGGTGGTCGCGACACCGTTACCGTAATACAGGAAATCCCTTTGCGTGTGTGTTATGTGATATATTATTAAACCGAATATATTATAGATTCTAAATTATATACTGCGAGCCACGTACTATCTAATACGTTTACATAGTATAATACTCTTGCCCATACGTATACATAATATTATATATCACGTTTATAGACTATGTACGTGGGTCATGATGTTATTAACATCCCAACATCTCCCACGACCAGCGATGCGATGTTATATTCAGGTCTTGCTTAATGCATAATTGGTTTTACTGTTTTTTAGTGCCTATAACGGTTCATAATTTATATTATCTTGATAAGTCGTCATCGTTATATACATCGTCCAACGGATCCATATATCTGAGCATTGGAAGGGAATCGTTTTATTAAAACGACCAATTTCGCCATCCGGTCAATGTATTTGTAGTGTTTCAAATAGCATGGTTTCAAAATATTTAAAAATATAACTAGTACATGTAAAAAAATCAACCACAAGTTTATTTTGACGAGCGTATGAAAAGCAATAATAACAGTTATAAGACCAATTTTTAGTGCTCAATTTATATTTTTAAGCGGTGACGATAAAAAAGAACCGAAACATTTTATTACTCATTAAAGATGTAGTTCATAAATACTTACATACATGTTTACTTTCTCTCGCTCGATTTTCATTTTCTTATAGTTGAAATTTTATTCATCATTGACCTTAATATCATATTATTAAGTACATATTAACAACTTCAATGGTAATTAACCCTCAAACCCCTAAACATACTCTTATAGTAAATTTTAAATAGATTTGAAATGTTTACTTAATTTACATACTATTTGTTCATACATTTTTATTGTTTTTTTCTGAAATCACGCATAACAGATACGAGTATTTACAATTACCACATTACCACAAAGAAATTTTTTTAATTATTTCACTTCAAAATATATAAGTTTAAATTTAAATTATAACAATAATAATATTTACATAATAATCAGAATCGATAGCATATTTATTTTTATAAATTAGGTGTTTTTCCATGTTCAGTGTTATGAAATGGTAGATAAGTTTACTCGAAAAAAGTGTCCGTCTCAAGTGATGTATAAATACATTAGAAATAATAGTAATAAATAAATAAGTAATTATCAATTATCATTTAAGCGTAAAGTTTTTGGTGAAAAGCAAATGTTGTTAGGTAGCGGCTAGTTAAATAAATACGATAAACCACTCCACTTGTTCAACAACATCAGTGTTTATTTCTAATAGTTATTTTTCAGTCTATATTTTGATAATGTATTCGGACTCAGTGGTCTGATACAACCTATGAATATTTATTTCAGTCTTCAAAACTTCTTTCAAAATATAAGTACTCTTTGTGTTTAGAGAATGTGTTCGAATTTTCCATTATACTTCTGAATAAAAAAAAAAAAAAAAAAAATATAGAGAAAAAAGTTAACCCTATAATTCATAAAAATCGACAGTCGGTATTTATTAGCAGTAAGCCGTGTTCAGCCGTCGAGTAAATTTCCGTTCCTTTACTCCGAAAGGACTTCGCAATGTATCCATTGCGAATTATACCCTTTGGCAACGGCCATCGTACATCATAATCTAAGAAATCTTTTTCTCCACTTCCTTTTTCTTTCTCTTTCTCTCTATATTACTCTCTATTTATATCTTTATTTATATATATAAACCTCCAAGTAAGAAAATCGGTTAGTAGTCAGTGGATGATATTGAGAAAATAGAATTTGTTTCTGAATTATTGCTTGGATTTTCCAGGGTAATACACTCAATGTTTCCTATTTTTCACTGACCGACAAACGGTAGAAAAATAATATATAAATAATTTTAAACACAAAGACTAATAATATAATAGATTTATTATTTACATATCGGTTATTACTTTTAGATGAACTAAACTCAGTTGAGTATAGTTTATTTGAATAAAATAAATTTCTCGTGCACTTCTTCAACTAACAATCCAACGCCGTTCTGCGTCGAGATATGCAAAATAAGATAGGTAGGTTGAAAGTTACAACCATATTTGTAGTGCATGTACAGTAGACAATTGAAACGTGACTGACTAAATGACACAACTTATTCCGACTTTTATTATAATATTGTAAAACATTCATTCTTATTTCATACGGCCCATTAAAATCTATAATATCGTATTTTATGTATCGATTACTAACGGTAATCATTAGTTTACTAAAAACAATATCTTCCGAGTCGAATTAGAAAAAATAAAAATCATTTACACGCTTTAAAACCAGACGAAGTTTGGAAGGCCAACTCTGTGTTCGGGCCCCGTGTGGTTGCGTGTAACGATTAAAACCTAAAAATTGTTCGCGCGTAACAATTGTCATAGACGAACACTTGCCAAACATCTTAACAATGCGAGCTTTGCGCGAACGTAGTTCTGAATATACCAATCGGACGGCGCAGAAAATACTGAATTCTCGCGTTGGCTTCCAGTTGAGCAATAGAATATCTCGAACCGAATAGTGTACCGAGACGCTTTTAAGTTTGACATTCTTCCAAACTTTTCGACGCAGCAGATATTTGCCCGCACTATAGCGACCGCGTAGAACTTTTGCTATACGTTGCCGGGTCGAGTGAGCTGTAAACATCGATGAGCAGAATTATTGCAATATTCTACTGTTTCATCGACTTCGGCCTTTTTACGTGTAACGCGTAGTGATTTCTTAATGGACCGATCGAGCGTCGCCCCGTTCAAAACTACAATTTTGCTCTTGATTTAATAGGGGGTACGACAGTAATTGTCGGCAAAATACGCACTAGATCTGAAAACCATCTGATGGTGTTCAAACATTTGGCGGCTCAAATATGACGAATGCTACGTGTTTTAAATATAATTTAAAAATGTCCCTGAAAAAATGTTAGCGTTGTTCGCTAGCGATCAATAGTCAAATCTTATGTGTGCAAATATAATATGTTTGTCCTTTTCTATGTCCGAGCAGATAGTCGGATTCCGTTAGATATCAACGTTGTACCATATTATGTTCTTACTTGGAACGTAAAATTGTTCATTAGCCATCGAGAACGTGGACCAATCCGGTATGGGACCAGTTGACGCCGCCAACAGGTTACGACCAAATTGACGTGAGAAAAACTGAGCGCCAAGACAGCTAAGCATGGACAGACATTTGAAATGATTAATTCTCTATATTATTATTGTTATTCTCTTATAATTTTATATTTAAAACACTTAAATGTATTTTAATTTACAAATTAATTTGGTAATTACGAACAATTCATCTAAAATATTTGACAGTATCTCTGTATAGTATCGAATAACCGTTAAAATAAGTTAATTAGTCACTCTGTACTTTTTTAATTTAACTTTTGAATCATAATATTATGTAGTGTGGTATTGCTGATAATAATTATAATATTGATTTGATTATCAACTATCTTCAATATTATCATTAGAACTATATTGATTTTGTGGTCAAAAAACGTGATTAAGATTAAATAAAATGTTCGATAATAATCCACTCGGTCGACCGTAATTATTGTGCTAGTATATTGAACCCAAAACTTTTATCAGTACACTCAACAAGGTTGCACGGTGTTTGCTCATTATAATTTTCAATGTTAAAAATGTTAAAACGTATTTTATAACAATAAAATAATTTGTTCATAAGGCAAAATGTGTTTTGCATAAAATGTACCTGAAAAATTTATAATAATTGTATAATTATTTTATAGATATTTTCTCTTAACTTAAAAAGCATTATTAGTTGTAAAACACAATTGTCGTGCCCACTTGTCTAGCATCCACTCGTCTTCACGCTCAGTTGATCGGATTCACTGGTCCTAGAACGGAACCAATCGTTACTCATGTTGATCGATTCCCTACTTAGCCCTAAACGCTTATATTATTATATGTAATATTTATTTATTCATACCAGTATGCACGCATTATACCTATATACAGGATGTCTTCTTGAACGTGTGAATCTATTAGTATATTTTTTAAAAATTATGTGATTTATATTAAGTGATAGATCTTTAAATGTTGAATTCATAGATATAAACGTATTCATAAATACTACGGTACTCGTTAATTTTTTTTTGGTACTTTAAAGCACTACCTATTCGGTGAATTTTACTAAAACATGAAGGGTTAATTTTGTCAACATAAATGTTATACCCAAAAATTGTAAAGTTAAAATACATAAAACAATTAACTTAACTCAATTAAAAAATAAACGCTTCTATTTTGCAGCGCCGATTATGAACTCTGGAGTTATAATATTTATGGATCCAGATTGATCGAGGTTTAGAAACGTATGATTATCAATTCAGTTTCATGTTTGATGCATGGACAATTAGTAATCACACCGCGATATATTATGCATACAAAAAGCTATTAAGTGCAGTGAAGTTGATTTAAAATTTATACTGCCGAACAAAACGTTTTATTTTCTATCAAATTCCGTATTAAGTATATAATTATTAGGGTTAGGGACTTAACACAAATCGTAGGAAATTTACATGCATGTATGCACTTAAAATAACCGAAATATGTGTGACAGTTCGAAACTGATTTCATTTTTAAATAGCAATTAAATTATACATCGGTATCGCTCTCACAATTCCATCGCAGATTAATATTTGAAAAGTCGGCATACTTTTCATCGAAAAACTTTTGCGTCGGTAGTAATAAATCATACGTGCGTTCCTCCATGTTTTAACAAGTAGATTCCGATTGTTCCCGATTGGTAATTGTCGATTCGTATAACATTTGTACGTGTTTATTATAAAATTATATTTCGTTTTCGAGTGAACCATAACATTATCGTTCATTACATTATAATAATCGCAATGATTATGTGATATTTTGACCGGTATCGCGTTCATCGACAACCATATTATTCGCGGTGACAATACACTCACGAACGTTGCGAAAAAACGAATAAAACTCATCGAATAAAACACGCGATTCCTGTCTAACATCGAACGCGGTTCGGATAACACGACGACAGGGTATTCCATTCGTCAAGTTTTAATTCGTTCGTTCCGTAGAAATCGGTGAGCACACGCGTTCCGCGGTCACATAATATTGTATTGCATTCACTTGGATTATTCGCTGACCGAGCACCGCAGTAAAACTGCCCGGGAAAATCAAATCAAATCGAAATACAAATTATAATTAACAGGCATATATGCGTATCAGCTGAATTGTTTTATGCTTTTCGTCTAACAATTATAGCGGCCAATTTATATACTCGATTTATTATTCAAACTTAACGTTTCGGTCGTAACTGGAATTAATGCAGACTTGTTATTGTAATTCTGTTTTAATCGTGAACATACATGCAGTGTTGAACAAATCTTTATTTGATTAATGATTAAAGATTACGATTACGATTTGTAATCATTAATCATTAGATAAATTAATGTAATCAATAATCACAATATTAAATTGTTTTAAACGTTTAAAGTAATTATATAATCATATTGTTGATTACAATTACAAAATATTTAAATTTTTAATTATGAATAATTTTAATGATTAATGACATATTAATAACTATTTTAAGCTCAATAATATTTATATTTTCTGTACCTTTAAATTTTTTTAAAAATATAAAGTTTATTGTCCATTTAATTGTATTTTAATGTACTATCGTAATGGGTTATAAGAAGGATATTAAAAAAAAAAAACAAAAAATATGAAATAAATTAAACAATAATATGAGTGACTTCCATATAATATGGAGAAAATTACCGATTAATAATACAAAAATATATAACTTTTAGAAACAATTTTTTAATAATAAATTAAATGTAAGTATAATCATTATAACAAATACTTTATTATAAATTAAATTAATTTAAAAATAAATTCTTGTATTAATAAATATAATAATATTTTATAAATTACAGTATAAGAATAGTTATAAATAATGTAAAAGATTTTTATAATAATTTATTTTCTTTTAATAAAAAAGTATTAAGAATACACAAATATAAATGTAGAACGGTAATAAATGGTACTCAAATGTATAAATAGTCGACATTTTCTAAATCCCTAGTTTTAATAATATCCAGTATATTACCTAATTGAAGATTGTATTAATGGCATACTTTTGACGATAGTAGTTAATGATTACAAAAAAATAATTATTTAACAAAAAAAACCCGACTTCGGTAAAATACATATAAAAAAATAAAATGAAAAATTTGGAATAGATACAACTACCTGCATATAATAAACTAAACAGAAAAAAATTAATTCATGATTATTTTAAGTATTAATAAATTAACATTAAATTTTGTTGTCATCGGGTGCCTTCATTACGTTGTATTCTATTAAAATTATGGAAATTAGGTATTCGTTGATTTGAGAAATTGTTATAAGTTATAAGATGTGGTTTTGTATAATTGGTCGGTCATATTATTTTCTTCTCTTTCTGCATAACGGTAATGACGTTCTATTAATAAGTATGGTGATTTACGTTTTTCTTTGATAGTCCATGTTTAAGTTTGGTAAGGCCGTTTCTTGCTTTATTTATTAGTTGTCATTTGTTACTATATATAATATATATACGTTTTAATCGTAGTATTATTATTATTCTTCAACTAATAAAGGCACCCGACTAAAACAAAATTTAATGTTAATTTATAAATACTTATATACTTATAATAATCATGAATTAATTTTTTTCTGTTTAGTTTATTATCGTATATACATACATACATACATTACATCTAAACACATTACCCTCCTTCTTCCACAGTCGGGTAAAAATGTAATGATCATTTATGATTAATTTAAAAATTAATGAACGATTAATTACTTTTGTAATTTAACCAATGAAGTAATTTAGTCGTAAATCAATTAATTTAAGGCCAAATATATATATATATATATATATGTACAAATATATGTCAAATATATATTCCACACTCATTTTTTTATAGTTCATTGAATGAAATTAAATCGATAATAAATACATTTTTAATATTATCTGACATTAATGATATTAAAATAAGTAAAACAAGTATTAACAACAAAATTATAAAGAATTGTTTGTTAAATGAGGTTTTATGATAATCAGATATGAAAGTAGAAGTAACTACTTGTGGTCTATCTGTTTTTTTTTTTTTTTTTTCAATATTTAACATCTAGACTGAGTGGTCGAAGAATATATATTCCAAAATATCATATAGTGAATAACTGTACTAGTTTCTCAATTATAAAAGCAGTAAATATCAATTTATCAATAGGTCCAGTGGCATATTAGTTTTAAGTAAACATTTTTGAAGGCACGATATTTTAATAAAAACAATGTAACTAATGATATTCGCTGTATTTTCGAAAAAATAATTTAAAATATTATTCGTAAATAGATATGACGATGTGAGTACAATTTTTGTAAGGTCAATATATATATATTAGTATTCTTTTCAAAGGAAGCAAAAAAAAATAATTATTTTGAAAAATGATTTGTAGAGAAATCGAGTTTCTTTCAATGTCATGTAGAATTTGTCAATTAAACCATTGTCTGAAAAAGCATAGTGCAGCATAACATCATATAAGAATTCGATATTTTCGTCAATCCGGGTACTAAAGTGGTATAAAATCGCCATAACCGTATTTGTAAAGTAAAAAAAAAAAAAATCAATTGTTGCTCTGGGAGCAGAGTCCCAAACTAACGTATCGTTATAAGTAATTTAACATAATGTATTGAAGTCAAGCTATAGGTTTTGAGACACGTATATTAATATATACATATCAATACATTTATTATCGAAACTATAATTATCTTATATCTATATATACTTTATTTTATATAAAATCTTATGTTTAAATAAAATCAATTAACTACTTATTTTACATAAGTTAATTATTAATTTTCTACAATAATATTTTCCGTGAAGGTAATTGAGTTGATTAGCTCTCACACAAAATTAGATAATAAGTAAAATTTATATAAATTTATTCAAAGAATAAATGATTTTCTGCAGCTAAACAAAGAATGAATTATACATGTATTTTTTTTTCGCAACAAATATCATAAATATCATTAATTTATAATTTATATGCAATTATAATATAATTTACTATATCATAATATGTATATGTAGTACAAGTAATAATTTTGAAACAATGGAAAAATAAAGTATATATGTTTCTCATAATAAAGCAATAATTATGCAATTGATTTTTTTTTTCATTTTTTTTTTTTTATTGTTTTTTGAGACAGTTGGAAAATAGAAGCAAATCACCGCCTTATATATCACCTCAAGTAGAATCGTCTGTGTATATATATATATATATATATATTTTATTTTTTAGTATTTCAAATAATCTATTTATTCGCCAACAATAGCTTAAAATATTTATGGTTATACACACACACACAAACACACGCATATATATATATATATCTTGTGGAGTTTTGTATATTATATATTACATGATTATAAGATTTTTGTGTTACCCGTACTTATTACATGGTCTCTATCAGATCGGATAGTTTAATGAAGATTTTTATTTTTTTCTACTGTCCGGGACTAAATATTTCTTTAGGTTAAATAGTATTTATATCTGACTGTCCGATAATTCTTGTAAATATGATCTTTTGACTATACGAGTTTAATATCGTGATCATAAAGATACGTTATACTCTTTGGGCACAGATTCCTTACACATTATATGAGAATGTGAGTGTCTAA